>OX451217.1:23725178-24051190 GCA_949628195.1 Phasia obesa
CTTATGGGAAACCCTTAAATTTTAAAATTAAAGTAATATTCGCGAAAATTGCATCATAATTAGAAGACCCTTTAAATTTTAATATGTAATTGATTTTATAGCGGCCATGGTAATACACTTTCTATTAAAATATCAGGAGCCTACCTATTGCGGTTAAAAAAATAAGGTAATATTCGTGAAAACACGTTACTAATATGGACACACTTCAATTTTAAGTATTTATTATAGCGGCCGAAGTAACACATCTACTGTAAACATTTCAAGAGGGTATCTATTACGGTTTATAAAATCTTGTCACTAACGGAACACCCTTTATTATGCATTATAGTGGCCATGACAACTTCCTTTCTATAAATATATTAAGAGTCTACTTATTGCGATTAAAAAATAAGTCACTATAAGTGAAAAACATGTCACTGTCGGAACACCCTTTAATTTTTAGTAATTGTCATATCGGCCGTGGCAACACATCTTCTGTACAAAATTTCAAGAATCTACCTGTTACGGTTCAAGAAATAAGGCTTTATACATGCAAATCATGTCATTGGCGGAAAACCCTTTAATTTTTATTATTTGATATAGTGGACATAGTTATACACCTCCTGTAAAAATTTCAAGATTCCACCTATTCATTCAAAACTTAGGCCTTACACATACAAAGCACACCACTATCGGAACACCCTTTAATTTTTAGGTTTATTTTTTTAGAATTGTTTATAAAGCGACTGTTTTAATTACTGTTTGTAAGAAATAAACACGTATTCGTAAATAACACCTCTCTATCGGAACACCCTATAAGTTTTAATATTTTTTGCTATAGCGGCCATAGTTATACACCTTTGGTAAAATTTTCAAGAGTCTACCTATTACGGTTCAAAACTTAGGTCTTATACATGCAAATCATTCCACTATCGGAACACCCTTTAATTTTTAGGTTTATTTTTTCAGACTTGTTTATATAGCGAACTAATTTTAATTTAATACTTGCATATTTTTAGTGAATTCCTCCTACAGTTCAAGAAATAAGCACATATTCTTAAATAACACCTCTCTATCGGAACACCCTATAAGTTTTAGTATTTGCTAGTATAGTGGTCACAGTTATATACTTTCTGTGAAAATTTCAAGCGCCTACCTATTACGGTTCAAAACTTAGGCCTTATACATGCAAATCACACTACTATCGGAACACCCTTTAATTTTTAGGTTTATTTTTTTATACTTGTTTATATAGCGAACTAAGTTTTAATTACTGCTTACATATTTTTAGTGTATGCCTCCTACAGCTCAAGAAATAAACACATATTTGTGAATAACACCTCTCTATCGGAACACCCTATAAATTTTATTATTTTTTGCTATAGCGGCCAAAATTATACACCTTCTGTAAAAATTTCAAGATTCTACCTATTATGATTCAAAACTTAGGCCTTATAAATCAAAATAACACCCCTATCGGAACACCCTTTAATTTTAGGTTTATTTTTTAGACTTGTATATAAGACGAACTACGTTTTTATTACAGTTTGTAAATTTTTAGTGTATGCCTCCTACACTTCAAGAAATAAACACATATTCGTGAATAACACCTCTCTATCCGAACACCCTATAAGTTTTAATTATTGTTGTTATAGCGGCCATCGCTATACACCTTCTGTGCAAATTTCAAGAGTCTACCTATTATGGTTCAAAACTTATGCCTTATACATGCATTTCACACCACTATCGGAACACCCTTTAATTTTTAGTTTTATTTTTTTATACTTGTTTATATAGTGAACTAAGTTTTAATAACTGTTTTTAAATTTCAAGTGTATCCCTCATACAGTTCAAGAAATAAACACATTTTCGTAAATAACACCTCTCTATTGGAACACCCTATAAGTTTTAGTATTTGTTGCTATAGCGGCAACAACTATACATCATCTGTGAAAATTTCAAGAGTCTACCTATTACGGTTCCAGAGATAAAAGGCGCTGACAGACGGACAGACGGACAGACGGACAGACGGACAGACGGACAGACATTGTAGCGAAAACAATAGGGTTTCGTTTTTACACTTTGTGTACGGAACCCTAATAATCATAAAAACAAACCTAAAAAGCGTATAAACTTAATAGAATCAGACTGTTCCAACGACACACTTAACGAGACAAGATAAATGTAATTGAATTTTTTAAATTGCTGCAAAATTTAGTTAAATCATCGCCTAATTTGTAGAAATTAATTTAAATTATTTAATAAATAAATTTAAAAATTTAATTTAAATTAATTCTACATTATTAATTAATGAAATATCCGCAAGCAGTTTATTTCGTTCGCCAAAGTGCGAACACTTGTCGTGAAACTATAAACTATTGTTTTAAAATGATGTGCTACCTGAATTTTTTTCCATGTTGTAGTTACTACATTGTAGCTTGCTAAAGTTTCATTAAAAATAAAACTTCTGTAAAATTATAATAAACTTTGTTTCAAATCAAAAGCTTTTTTTAATTTTTGGCTTTGAAGAAAGTTACAAGTTATTGGCAGTAATGTTGGTTTGTCGGCGAACATCGGGGTATTTTGGCAATGTAGCCAGACATTAGATACTTTTTTTAAATTTATATTGGCTCTCAAAAGTTATTGATTAATCCTAAATCAATCAAACTTGGCAGAAAAATATCTTATGGACTAAGGTGAAAAAAGTTGCCCTTTGAAAAACTAATCTTACCTCTGAAAAACTCATCTTTTTCTTAATTTTCTCACAGTTTCGTTTAGCAAATGCAACTTTTAAGGGGTCAGCGAATGTTCAAAAACCTAAACTTGGACCTAGGAGATTCTAAAATAACATATTTGTGGGCGGTGACATAAAATATATTTTTTTTAATAATGTAATTATTAAAAGAAATGGATTACATATGAATTAATACCATAAAAATAAAATTTTTATGTTTTTATGGGCTGGAGGAGGTATCCCTTCAATCCCACCCCGAATCGTGAAAATATGAATTTTTCTGTTTTTTTTTTTTTTGGTAATTTTAAAGAAATATTAATTTTGAAGCTTTTATGTGTAAGAGAAGGTGCCTTCCCAATGCCTAACCTATCCCCACCACCCAAGAATATTAATAAAAATACATTTTCATAATTTATTTCTTTATAGTATTTATATGAAAATAATTAATTTATTCGTAACTGGCGATGTCCGCCACTTTGTCAGCGTCCTTACACTATTTTGTTCGCTTTAGCTTCGAAGGTCGCTGAAATTAATCTCTTTTCTTCCTAAGTTTTTATTTGTATTTATATCGTGCAATTTTTTATTGCACAAATTTGTGTGGAGGGACGCATTTGTTTACATATTAAATTTCATAATTATAACTACGATTTATGCTGGGAACCCAACTGGAACTAACGACGAATTTCGTCCAACACGACGAATTCGTCGATAAAAATTCGCCATGTAAATTCATTCAATTCGTCGTATGAAACACAATAAAGACGAAAAAGAAACAGCTGTTATAATTGCTAAAGTTACATAATGTTTGCGCAATGCAAAGCAAAAAAAAATACAAAGAAGTTAAAGAAAATTAAATTAAAGAATTAAAATTTTGTGAAAATCATTAAAATAATAAATCGAATGCTTATTATAGTGAAAGCTGCTTGCACGCGATCAGATAGAGTGACCATACAAAATAATAATTCTTATAAAATGAAGCATTAACAAGAACACAACTACAAACTATTTTTTACAGTTAACTCCTATTTGGTACACTTATTTTAAATGCTATAAAATAAAAATAAATTAATTATTAAAGTAAAACAAAATTATTTACTAAAATACTTGACTGTTGAAATACTTGACAGAGTTCGCCGCGTATGACGAATTTCGACCGACGTCATAATTGTGTGCGTGTTCTTATACACATATGTGTTTTATTTTTTAGCGACGAATATTCGCGGCCAAAAATTCCTCGTTCGTCCCAGTTGTGTTCCCAGCATTAGAGAACAAAACGAATTTCAATATTATAAGAGTATGTGTGCCTCGACCCTTTTAATTATTATCTACACTCTTTCCATCTAAGTAAGAGGTTCAGTGACAAAACTAGCATAATGCAAAAAGCGAGAAAGTAATACACATCAAATTTTAAGTCTCCTACTTTTATAGTGCTTTAGATAGGGTTTATGTATTTACCATACCTGAGTAATTATTAAGAAACATAAGCCTTAAAAAAAATTCTAAATTTATTTAAAACTCTAAAATTATTGTAGAGTGCTGTAAATAATGTTTAGAAAATTCAAAGTTGCTGCGAAGACTGCAGTAACACTGAATCGGTAAAATTGTGTATTTTCTCTACTTTTTCTCTATTTTTTCTTGGAAATTAGATATTTTTACGGGAAAAAAAGATTCTATATCCTAACCAAGGTACTAAGGTACCATTCCATAAAACTTTATTTAAATTTATCCAGCAGTTTTTACGTGATGCGAACACAAACAGACAGAAAGGCAGAAAGTTGCAGTTTTATTATATGTATAGATAATAATTTATTTTTAATAGTAATAATAAATTTTATATAAAATAATAACAATTATTTTATTTAAAACAACTTAAAAATCAAAAACGTTTTATGAACGATAAAAAGGTTTCTTACAAGATGAGCAAGAACAGAAAAAGGTGAAATTTGAAAAAAAGGTAAAAAAATGGCGTAAAAACGCGCACCGTTTTTACAGTATATAAGTAGAAATATATAAGTATATAAGTAGAAATCCCTAATTTTATAGTGACTAATAATATTTTTAGGATCGTGATGGCCCTTACTGAACATAAAATCCTTTTTTTTTAATCGAAGGTAATTTTTCATCATAAAAATTTTAAATAAAATTTTTCTAAACACTAATAAAAGTAGCTGTTAATATCATATATGGGACTAATTAATTAGATTGAGTAATTAATTGACAAGTACATTAGCATTTAATTCTAAATAATGCTAATAAATTTTTTTTCATTACCATTGTTTTCATTAATGGTAATGCTTTTTAATGAAAAAGTTTCATTAGTAATTATTTAAAAAAAAACAAAATCATTACCATTAATTAATGATTAAATTATAAATAAATTAGTCAAGTGCGAGTTAGACTCACACACTTAGGGTTCCGTACTATGTTTAGTACAACTTTAAAAATTCAAGTTGTTAATTTTTTCATGTCTTATAAGTCACTCTTTAATTTTAAAATTAAAGCCATAATTGCATCACTGTTGGAACACCCTTTAAATTTTAGCAATTTTTGTTATAGCGGCCATGGTAATGCATTATCTATAGAAATATACATGAGCCTACCTATTGCGGTTCAAAAAATAAGGTAATATACGTGAAAAACACCCTTTAGATATTGTTACAGCGGCCGAAGTACAACATCTACTGTAAACATTTAAAGAGTCTATCTATTACGGTTCAAAAAATAAGGCTATTTACGTACATATCATGTCTCTGTCGGAACACCCTTTAATTTTGTTATTTGCTATGGCGGCCATGGCAATTCTCTTTCTATGAATATATCAAGAGACTACCTATTACTATTAACAAAATAAGTTACTATACGTGAAAAACATGTCACTGTTAGAACACCCTTTAATTTTTAGTAATTGTCATTGCAATAAACTCAAACAGTAATAGTAAGTTTATTCAAAATGTGTTTTATTTATTAATTACTAAAAAACGTATATCTTATCCTATTGTAAAATCCTATTGTTCATCAATAATTAATGTAGATGAACATTACAAGATCATTACAAAACCAGTATTATTTATAACTGTCAATATACTCTCATTATAATCTTAATGTATTGTTAAATGCATGTAATAAGTAATTATCATAAATGGATTAAATTTAAGAAAAGCAAGCAATAAGAAGAATACAAAAATCTGTACCAACTTACTTCAAAAGAATGTAAGCTTATGATGGTTACATACACTACAGTCATACCGCCATGGCATCACATCTTCTATACAAACTGGAAGAGTCTACTTATTACGGTTCAAAAATATGTCGTTATACATGCAAAACACGTCACTGTCGACAAAACCCTTTAAATTTTTATTGTTTTTATAGGGGTCATAGTAATACACCATTTGTGAAAATTTCAAGAGTCTATCTATTATGGTTAAAAAATTAGTCAATGTGCATGTAAATTACGTCACTGTCGGCACACCCTTTAATTTTTACTATTTGTTGTAGTGGCCATAGTAATACTCATCCTGTAAAAACTTCAAGATTCTACCTATTATCGTTCAAAACCTATGCCATATACACATACTAATCACGTCACTAACGGAACACATGTTAATTTTTAGCTTTAATATGTATACTTGCTTATAACGCGAACATAAATCACTGCAAATTTTAAGTGGTTACTTCCTATAGCTCAAGAAATAAAGATATACAGGCAAATAACACGTCACTTTTAGAACACCCTATAAGTTTTAGTATTTGTTGCTATAGTGGCCACAGTTATACGCCTTCTGTGAAAATTTCAAGAGTCTACCTATTATGGATCAAAACTTAGGCCTTATACATGCAAATCACACCACTATCGGAACACCCTTTAATTTCTAGTTTTGTTTTTTGATGGTTGTTTATATAGTGAACTAAGTTTTCATTACTGTTTGTAAACTTCAAGTGTATCCCACCTACAGTTCACGAAATATGCACATATTCGTGAACAACACCTCTCTATCGGAACACCCTATAAAATTTTGTATTTGCTACTATAGCGGCCACAGCTATACACCTTCTGTGAAAATTTCAAGTATATACCTATTATGGTTCAAAACTTAGGACTTATACATGCAAATCACACCACTATCGGAACACCCTTTAATTTTTAGTGTTATTTTTTTATAGTTGTTTATATAGTGAACTAAGTTTTAATTACTGTTTGTAAATTTTAAGTGTATCCCACCTACAGTTCACGAAATATGCACATATTCGTGAATAACACCTCTCTATTGGAACACCCTATAAGTTTTAGTATTTGTTGCTGTAGTGGCAACAGCTATACATCATCTGTGAAAATTTCAAGAGTCTACCTATTATGGTTCCAGAGATAAAAGGCGCTGACAGACGGACAGACATCTTAGCGAAAACAATAGGGTTAGGTTTTTACACTTTGTGTACGGAACCCTAAAAAGCATTATCACTATTGGCCACATTTGCAATCAACCTTTTTGTGGTGATGTTTTTCAAGAAGTCCTGCCTCCATTCTCTGCTCTCCTATTATGTGCATTTTTTCACATAAAAACAAACAAAATCAGAAAGAAATATAAAAAATTTCTGAGAATTAAATTTTTATGAGAAATTATTAACCCGTTGGAGAATGTGTAGTACATATTTTCAATTCATTACATTTCCATTACCATTGGTAAAAACAATTGGAATTAAAAATAAAACAGTAGCATTAAATGGTAGTTAAATTTTTTTTTATTGTAACTATTTGAAATAATGCCAATGAAAATTCAATGGTAATGAAAAAATCCCAAGTATGGTTAATTATAGCCTTTCACAGGAAAGAAAATCAATTTAAAATCTTTATTCGTTTAGCTACAAAAAAAACATAATGAAACCTCTCAAAATCGTAAAAAGTCAATAAAATCGTATACAATTTACTCTACTTTTCTGATTCTAACAGTGTCTTAAAACACTGTGGTGGAAAAATAGGCTTTTAGGATATAACAAAAATTAAACCGATGCGAAATGCTTATTTTTAAGCCGATTTTAAATTTTCTTTATTTTTCTTATTGAAACTGACACTTTTCTTCTGAAAATTTGTTGGCTATTAAAAATAATTCTTGTAAGTTATGAATGCCAAACCCTTTTCAAAATTTTTATTAAAATTGTTTTAATAGCACAGTGCAACACGGAAAAAAATAACCATATACGGACACCACTACGTGATAAAAGACCAAAAAAAATACCCCTGTCTCCCAGTTTTTCCCAAACTCCTCCAGGTTTTTATTTATGGGCCCCCAAGGATGTGGGGCCTCGATGTCATTTTTGCAAAAAATGATCATTTACTCAAGCTCATATTTTGCAAACCGTTTGAAATTTTGTTATACTCTCTGAAGCAAAGTTGTAGCTCTTGTCATAAAGAACAAAAATTGTTAACATATAAAATCAAAAAAACTTCATCTTCAAGGTCAAAATCGCAAAAAACTTTAAAAAATTCAATTTTTTTACCTTTTTTCCCCTGTTCAGGTCCATAGGTAGCAAACCGTTTAAAATTCAAGGAAACAATTAACTACAAAAATGAACCTAAGATCTCAATAAACAACTTTCTAGAACATATGAACTTTCTAGGAATGACTCTTAACACCGTTTAGGTAGCGCTTAGGTAGCCACAAAAGTGAAAAATTTCCCGAAAATTTTTAAATTCATTTCGGCTACCTAAGCGCTACCTCAACGGTGTTAAGAATCATTCCTAGGAAGTTCATATATTCTAGAAAGTTGTTTATTGAGATCTTAGGTTCATTTTTGTGGTTGATTGTTTCCTTAAATTTTGAACGGTTTGCTACCTATGGACCTGAACAGGGGAAGTTGTAGCTCTTTATGACAAGAGCTACAACTTTGCCTCAGAGAGTATATCAAAATTTCAAACGGTTTGCAAAATATGAGCTTGAGTAAATAATGATTTTTTTGCAAAAATGACATCGAGGCCCCACATCTTTAAGGGCCCATAAAAAAAACCTGGAGGACTTTGGGCAAAACTGGGAGACAGGAGTCTTTTTTTGTTTGGTCTTTTATCACGTAGTGGTGTCCGTATAAGGTTATTTTACCATGACTTAAAAAATTACACAGTGTGTAGTCCAAGTCGGAATATTGTTTTTCTGTTAAAAGTTACTGCCAACATTAATTTTAAATGTCACAAAATATTTCTGTATATACGGGTATACATATATATTGTTAAATAAAATTATTCTTTGAAATTAAGTCTTTTAGCATATCCTTTCTGTAATAATGTCCTTAGTTTTCATAAATAATATTTTTTTTTATTCTAAGTTTATTTATTTCATTTTTGCCCTCCTCCACTTTAATAATCCCAAATATTAACATTTTACATCTCAACAGCCATAAATATAAAACAGGAAAGAAAAATAACAAATTGTTGCAATAGTTGTCATATCTAGTCCCCCAACATTATCATTACTGTCATTACCAACTTAACAACAACATTATTTGTTCACTGTAGAAAAAAGCATTAAGCCTGGTTGCTGTTTTGTAATCATGTCATTTGCTTTTTTTTCGTTTCACAATAAAACAAGAATAGAAACACTGTAACAAAAGTACTTAATGCGCACATTTAAGATCGGATGGGTTTATAGTGGCACAGAAATGTTTCTTGGCTTCAAAATAGCAATAATAATGGAACATACAAACACACTTATATACGAAATTTTCCATTAAAAAAATCAACATTATTATTACGTGAATTACGCTGATACATAGTAGGTTTAGCACAAGCTGGAGATGCATAACAGCTCACTTGGGTCGTTACTCTTTTGCTTTTGTTTTACCTGATAAAAAAAAAATGTTAAGTTTATTGCCAAACTAACTAACCTAAACAAGGGCGTAAGGCGTAAGGCGTAAGGCGTAAGGCGTAAGGCGTAAGGCGTGACGACGTCTAACGCCTAGCTTTGAACAAACCCATATAAGATTGCAACGTTTTGTAATAAATAGTAATGTTATCATATTTTGTTTAGTAAAATCTAATCACTTAAGGCACAAAATAGAGATAAAATCGCTAGATAAAGCAGAAAATAGCTAAAATGGTACCACTCTTACACAAAAAAAAAAACATAATAACATTTTGTTTGCACCCAACTTCACTATCTTACGCTCTGTCAAATTTGGATTTTCCAATTGCGAATTGCGTTGACGCCGCTATTTAGGTTTGCCTCATACATTTTGTATGTACATGAGAATTTTTTACAGTTATTTTACGGTACACCTTAGTATACCGATTCTAATATAAGCTTCTTTTTTCCGCAAAAATATCCTATTTCCAAGAGAAAGGGAAGAAAAAGCAGTGAAAATACGCCGATTTTTTATTGATTTAAAGGTACTGCATACTTTAAGGCATCTTTTATTTTTCAAAGTGATATATTTTAAACACTGTTACGCAACAGATGGCACTGGTTTAAAATAATAAAATAAAACATTTCCTGTTTGTGTTTTACAGTGCCTTACAATAATTTTTAGAATTTTATATAAATTTTTAAATTTTATCACTTTATATAAAGTGAATACATAGAGTCTTAAAATTTGGTGTGCATTACTTTCAAAGCAAAATCGAACAAAAGATTGTCAGGACACACACAACGTGTGTGGGCACAGCTAATCTACACTAAAGCCAAATTAGAATGAACAGTAAAATAAACCCTAAAGACTACTTTTAGGTGTTAAATTTAATAAAATGGTAATTTTTTTATTTTATTATCAGCTCTGTAATCTTTAGAAATAATTATATAAATAAATAAATATGTATGTTACATAACGAAAAAGGAAAAAGCATTCGAGCAAAAATAAATAACAAAGAAAATTATATTTTTCATTTAAAATTACTGTCTATTATTTTATTATAGATGTAAAAAATTTAATTGAATATTATCATTTCACTTGTTATTTTAAACTTGTAGGTTTTTTTTATAATTTTTTAAAATAAAATATGTCTTACTATTTTAGCTATAGTACAGTTGCATACACGCAGGCTGATTTAAATTTAAATAATACGAGATAATCAAATCTAAAGTAATTTGTAAGCATTTATTTCAAAAAAATAAATAAAAGATAGTAAAAGACAGTATCCGGCAAAATTACGTCTTGTATGGGGTCACCTTTTAATTTTAATATTTATTTTTTATACTTGTCAATATAGCGAACAAACAAACCAATACACACTCTGTGTAACTACCTGTCCCACGATGTCGCTCGAAAATGTTTGAATTTGTTTTAAATGTATTTGTGCGAACGAACGTTATTGAATAATGGTAATGTTTTTTATTTTTAAATAATTACTAATTAAACTTTTTCATTAAAAAGCCTTACTATTACTGAAAACAATGGTAATGAAAAAAAAAATTATTTATAAAATTTTTGGGAATTTAAATATTAATTATTTAATATTATGCTAATTACCCATAACGTTTTTTAATAAAAATGCAATTTATTTGTTGGGGGAAAAGAGCTAGTTCCTATACGTATTTCAAAAAAAAATTGTTAGCATTATTTATAATTCAATGCTAATGAAATTGTCAATTAATTACCCAATCTAATTAATTAGTCCCATGTATGGTAAATGTCAAGAAGCAGTCTATAGAAATTATAAAAAACAAAAAGTAGCTTTCATTGCTAACCGAAGGTTGGCTGCAGTAACAACAAATATAAGGTGGTAAATAAATAATTCTTGCAAAAAAACCGACTTCAAAACAGATAGAAGGCCACCAATTCTAAACTAAAAATGTAAGAAGTAAGAATTAGATTTAATCCAAATAAAATATGCGCCAAAATTAGAGGGAAAAAAGTAGACTATGTGAATGTCAAGACTCCCCCTATTACTGTTCAAAAGTTAAGCTATTTTCACCAGCATCCGTCTTTTATGGGGACACCATTCAAGCCTCTATCTATAACGGTTCCAAAGATAGGGTCACATGGATCAAATAACATCACCTATTGGGACACCCTTTAATTTACAATTTTATATTAAAGACCTGTTGTTATAGAGGACTTGGCCACAAAGATTATTTGTAAATTTCAACTATCTGTCTATAACGGTTCAAAAGTTTGGCCATATATATCAAATTACATAAACTATTGGGACACCCTTTACATTATAATTCCAAATATTTATAATTTTTATTATGCCTAATTTTCAAGTGTGTGTGTTTAACGGTTCAAAAGATAGGGCCAAATAGATCAAATTACATAATTTATGGGGACACCCTTTAATTTCTAAATTCAAATTGTATACTTGCTATAATGGACTTTGTAATAAAGGTTCCTCTTAAATTTCATCTGTCTGTCTATAACAGTTCAAAAATTTGGCCACATACATAGAATTACATTAACTATTGGGACACCCGTTTATTTCCAAATTCAAATTTTATACTTTTTCTTATAGCGGACTTAGAAATACAGGTTCTCTGTAAATTTCAGCGGTCTGTATACAACTGTTCAAAAGTATGGGCATATACATCAAATTTAATGAACTATTGGCGCACCCTTTAATTTAAAATTTTGAATATTTATACATTTTATTATAACGGTCAGAGTAATCGACATTCTGTCAAATTTTCAAGGTTTTGTTTGTAAGGATTCAAAAGATAGGCCCATATAGGTCAATTCACGTCACCTATGGGGACACCCTTTAAATTTTAAATTTATTTTTTTTATTAATTTCTGCTGTTGGGAGCTATAACGACACGCAATTTTTGAAAATTTTAATTTGGTGCCTTTTACCGTACACGTAAAAAAAATGTATGTTGTATGGGGACACCCTTTAATTTTTAATATGAACTGTTTTTAAAACGGGACCAACCTGAAAGCATAACCTTAAAAATAAAGAAAAAAATTTAAAATCAGTTCAGAAATGGCTGAGTTCTGCGGTTACAAACATAAAAAAAGCAACATTCAGACGAATAGATAACCTCCTTCTGTTTTGAAGTCGGTTAAAAAATAGAACATCATGCTTCTCTTCTAAGAGAAGAGAAGCTAAACAGCCATCTTTTGAAGGCACAGAAAAATTAAGGTCACAGGAAGAGAAGGTCTAACTAAGCATGACTTATAGAAGGCCTGATGTGAGAAGGCCTTTTTTCATTTTAACACTTAGTTCATTCTTTAAACAATGTTTTTTTTTTTATTTATTTAGGAATATGATCTGTAATCTACCATTGCTTCCATCTTCTAAACATTTTTTTCCATTACCCCTCTGAAGAGCATATTGCTTCCACAAAGCATCACATTGTTACCGTAAGATTTAAGCTGTGTTCGGACTAGTCATATATTTGACCAAATAGGCGAAAACACCAAATAATTTTAACAATTTTGTGGTCTTATCAAATAATCATAATAATATCGGGATGGGAACCACAGCTAAACGTCAAGTTTTTTTCTGCATTTAATTTGCCATTTCTCAATTTCAGACAAACTCAATTTGAACCATGGAAAGATACACAATCAAGCAATGGTCAGAATGGTGGCAAGAAATGGCAACGTTGGTTTATTAATTTTCGAAGAAAATCATCTTCAGTGAAAATCACTGGATTCGTCAATAAGCAGAATTGCCGCATTTGGGCGAATGATAATCCAAGAGTGATTGTCGAAGAACCAATGCACCCACAAAGACTGACTGTTTGATGCGGTTTATGGACTGGCGGCATCATGGGTCCAATTTTTTTCCAAAATGAGGCCGTGTTCGCTAACGTGAGATCATAACAAACTTTTTATGGCCCGAATTGGAAGATATGGACGGTGTCACTTGCCACACAGCTATCATGTGATTTGACACCGTTGGACTTCTTTTTTTCTTGGGGTATTTGAAAGAAAAGGTTTACGTCCATAAGCCAGCACCAATTCAAGAGCTAAAGGATGAGATAATTCAAAGAAATTAAGAGCATAGAACCTCAATGCCTCATCGTCATTGAAAATTTGGAGCATCAGATAGAGGTGTGCCGCCGAGGTCGTGGTGGAAATTTGTCCGATATTTTGTTCCATCCATAACTGATCTATACCAATATTATCAAAATAAAAAGAAATGACAATAATTTCCTAAATAATTTGTGTGATAATTAACAGTGGCTCTTAAAATTTAACCACCCATTAATAACAGAGTGCAACACGGAAAAAAATAACCATAGACGGACACCACTACGTCATAAAAGACCAAAAAAAAAAAGACCCCTGTCTCCCAGTTTTGCCCAAAGTCCTCCAGGTTTTTTTATTGGCCCTCAAAGATGTGGGGCCTCGATGTCATTTTTGCAAAAAAATGATCGTTTCCTCAAACCGTTTGAAATTTTGATATACTTTCTGAGGCAAAGTTGTAGCTCTTGTCATAAAGAACAAAAATTGTTAACACATAAAATCAAAAAACTTCATCTTCAAGGTCAAAATCGCAAAAAACTTTAAAAAAATCTTTTTTTTTACCTTTTTTCCCCTGTTCAGGTCCATAGGTAGCAAACCGTTCAAAATTCAAGTTAACAATCAACTACAAAAATTAACCTAAGATCTCAATAAACAACTTTCTAGAACATATGAACTTCCTAGAAATGATTCTTAACAACGTTTAGGTAGCCGCAAAAGTGAAAAACTTTTGCGGTCCGTATGACTTAAAAAATTACACAGTGTGTAATCATAATAAGTTTCTAGTCGATATAAGACGCAACATATTATGATTATTTACTTATAAATCATCATTTATTAATATACGTTTCATGTGAGATTGAATAAACACGGCAAAAAATAGTGGTTCCATTTATTCCGTCAAATATTTGACTAATCTGAACCAAGCTTTAGTCTATTGTTTTTTTTCCTTGTGTCCGTTTCGTTAATCGTTTGTTGTTTCAGCTAAGTTGATGATTGGTCTGCTGTAGCAGGATCCTATGATAATGGGGCTGCCATCTGTGGTTGCCTAGAAATAACGCCATCCGTGTATTTGGTGTAGTGGTGCGAAATCTTGCTAAGGTTTAATTTTCACCTTTAGTATTATTAAATTTTGTTAATTAAAAAAAAATTGTTTAAACTTTAAGTAAATAAATTTCTAAATTCTTCTAAATCTCATTTCTATTCTGCTACACAACTCGGAGAAGATTAATAACTTTCTGTTTGTTCTTGGCAATCATTTAAAATGGGATTCTTATACAATGGCGGCTTGCATTCATTACACGAGTAGAGATGCTCACGTATTGTATTGCCTTCTTATTGTTTTTTCGTTGTCTGCTTTATTTGATTTTTATTTATTTCCATTTTTCAAACATAAAGTTTTATTAGTTGGCTTTCGATTCATATTTTTTTTGTAATCTGCTCTCTCCCCTACCGACTGTATGTTTGACATTTTTTGTTTTGTTTATGCTGACATCACGTGTTTACATTTAGTATTGCCGTTTCCTTTTTTTTTCTTAAATGTTACAATTTGTAAACATTAGTTTGCAATTTTTCAAATGCATTGTCGAAATATTGCAAAAAAGGAAAAAACATCTATTAAAAATACTTCCTTTTCCCATACCCCCACATTATTGCAAAAATTCCCTAAATGAGAACAAAAATCAATAGAGTTAAATTTTACCTAAAGTGCTAAAAATAGCAACAACAAAAATACAATTTATTTCAGGATGTTGTTTATAACATTAAGTGAATTTATGTAACACATAACATCAATGTTGATTGAATATTAATCAAAAAATCATTATAATTTGTGTTGATGTGATATGATTGCATGAGTGCAATTGTTTGTAGTAAAAACATGATGAAGGTCATTTTGAAATAGAAAACAAATTTTTGGGTAAAAGCAATAAATTTGTAAAAAAAAAATAAACAGCTTCCAACAGAAATGGATAGATTGTTACAATTCATAACTGTTATGTTTTTACTTTTTAGGGTTTGGGTGCCAACGCATGTTAAAATACAAAGCAGGTCGCCAAACTAGAAAAATAACTTTTTGTAAAATTATGCTTCTTCTTCTTCACACTGTGTAATTTTTTAAGTCATGGCAAAATAGCCATATACGGACACCACTACGTCATAAAAGACCAAAAAAAAGACCCCTGTCTCCCAGTTTTGCCCAAAGTCCTCCAGGTTTTTTTTTATGGGCCCTCAAAGATGTGGGGCCTCGATGTCATTTTTACAAAAAAATTATCATTTACTCAAGCTCATATTTTGCAAACCGTTTGAAATTTTGATATACTCTCTGAATAACTTTCTAGAACATATGAACTTCCTAGGAATGATTCTTAACACCGCTTAGGTAGCGCTTAGGTAGCCGGGAAATTTTTCACTTTTGCGGCTACCTAAGCGCTACCTGAACGGTGTTAAGAATCATTCCTAGGAAGTTCATATGTTCTAGAAAGTTGTTTATTGAGATTAGGTTCATTTTTGTAGTTGATTGTTTCCTTGAATTTTGAACGGTTTGCTACTTATGGACCTGAACAGGGGAAAAAGGTAAACAAAATTGAATTTTTTAAAGTTTTATGCGATTTTGACCTTGAAGATGAAGTGTTTTTGATTTTATATGTTAACAATTTTTGTTCTTTATGACAAGAGCTACAACTTTGCCTCAGAGAGTATATCAAAATTCCAAACGGTTTGCAAAATATGAGCTTGAGTAAATGATAATTTTTTTGCAAAAATGACATCGAGGCCCCACATCTTTGAGGGCCCATAAAAAAAACCTTTAGGAATTTGGGCAAAACTGGGAGACAGGGGTCTTTTTTTTGGTCTTTTATCACGTAGTGGTGTCCGTATATGGTTATTTTTTTCCATGTTGCACTGTGTAATTGTATCCTTAAATAATATTGAGCCATAATAAGCCTGCTTCGAGTACATTTAAAAAAAATACTTTATTGAAAGTTAGTTTTAATAAAGTGCGTATTAACTATTATTATTAATGAGCTTTTTCCATCTTTTGGATATCTTCGAAATTCCATCGGTGTAGATTTATTAACAGAGCTTCGGTCGACCAATACTTTCACTACAGGTGGAGAGGGGTATATACATATAAGTTTGTCATTCCGTGGGTAATTTCTACAATATTCATTTCCGACCCCAGAAAGTATATATATTGTGGATCCCTAAAATTAGAGATGTTGATTAAGCGATGTCACAATTTAAGCACATTAATCTATCAGGCATAGCTTTGAAAATGTTGGGATTGCAACTCAGCAACATCGGATCATTCCTTTGGAGGCTGCGGGCCCAAAACCGCGCCCACCTATGTTTTTCACGTTTTTTTTTTTTTTAATTTGTTTCGGCTTTAATGATACTCTTTTGCTTTTGTTGTCAAATAAATATTCGACCGCGCAGACGGTGCATACAGATCTCGAGGATTCAATAACCCCCTGCGAGGGGCGATTTTTGTTTGATTTTAGGTTGGTAGGGTTTTTCTGCTTTGATTTGTATTAAAGACCTTTATAGAAAGCAATACACACAGAGATAGCCAATGGAACCACAGGGTGCCCACTGGTAAACAGGAGCAGTTAAAAGGCAAAAGGGTGGGGGAGCGGTCATTATGAGGAATTTTTTTAAGTATTTTTTTTTTGGCTTCAGTTTGACCATTCTAACTCAATATAGATTCCAGGAAGGTCCAAAATTTAAAAAAAATTTCAATAAAATTTTTTAAAATCTCAAAAGAAATTTTTTAAAAAATCAAAAGAATTTTTTTTTTTTTAAATATTTACAAAAAAAATTACAAAACATTTTCAAAATGATATTTTTACAGAAAAATTTTAGAAAAAACTATTTGAAAAACTTTGAAAAAATTTTCCAAAAAATTTTCTAAAAAATTTTCAAATAATTTTTTGCAAAAATTTTTACAAACAATTTTCAAAGTATTTAAAAAAAATCAATAATTCTATGAAAATGAAAATAGTGAGTGTAACACAACATATTTCTAATATTAAGAATATATGTGTATAGAGTAACATATTTTTTTAAATACGTTTGATTCTTAAATAGATGATATCTCTGTTTTAAAACTTAGATGCATTTAACACATAGTCAACATCAGGATACCGACTACAAACTGTCAAAAATAAAATACACACTTTTAGAGGTAAACGATTATTTTCAAGCCAGCAAAGCTAAATAGCTACACCACGACCACCGCTGTGGCTGTAGTCGACTTAGGCTAATTTCTATTTTTTATGCGACAATTCTATTTCATTCAACAAAAGAAAATGTCACAAAATTAGAAATTAGAAATTCATATGCAAACAAAAAGTTTTGAAGGAAATATTTATTATTTTTTGAAAAAGTGTTTTTAATTTTATAAAAGCAAAATAGGTATTTCTACAACAATGTCAGAGTTTACGATGTAGCTGTCGTCTTCAATATCATCACACGGCGACAATTGTAGCCAACGGAATTTGTTTTCATTTATCTGCGTCGCCGCTGTCTTCTATGTCTTTAAAGCATGAATGGGTTTTTTCTCATACGACTTAATTTAATTTATGTAAAGAATCAAAAAAATGGATAATGCTGCACATGTCCGTATAAATAAAATCACCGTGGTGAGGGTTATAGAAGATTCGGCACGGCCGAATAAAGCACTCTTACTTGTTTAAAATGTTTTCGACGTTTTCGCAGCGTTTTCACCTTTTTTGTAAGCATAGTAAAAATAAATCATCTCAAAAATGTTGTTTTTGTTTAAAATGAAATTGTGCTTTAAATAAATTCCGTGAGATCGTGTTTTAAATGAAATTGTGACATCGTGGACCAGCCAGATGGCATCAACCAAGAATGATTAAACACAAGATTACGCCATCCCGAAAATAAACACGAAACTTTCTGCACATGTCGGCCTAAGGATATATTTATGTTCGACCCTAATATAACACAGTGCAACACGGAAAAAATAACCATATACGGACACCACTAAGTGATAAAAGACCAACAAAAAAAAAGACCCCTGTCTCCCAGTTTTGCCCAAAGTCCTCCAGGTTTTTTTTTATGGGCCCTCAAAGATGTGGGGCCTCGATGTCATTTTTGCAAAAAAAATGATCATTTACTCAAGCTCATATTTTGCAAACCGTTTGGAATTTTGATATACTCTCTGAGGCAAAGTTGTAGCTCTTGTCATAAAGAACAAAAATTGTGAACATATAAAATCAAAAAAACTTCATCTTCTAGGTCAAAATCGCAAATAGCCGCAAAAGTGAAAAATTGCCCGGCTAACTAAGCGCTATCTAAACGGTGTTAAGAATCATTCCTAGGAAGTTCATATGTTCTAGAAAGTTGTTTATTGAGATCTTAGGTTCATTTTTGTAGTTGATTGTTTCCTTGAATTTTGAACGGTTTGCTACCTATGGACCTGAACAGGAGAAAAAGGTAAAAAAAATTTAATTTTGCGATTTTGACCTTGAAGATGAAGTTTTTTTGATTTTATATGTTCACAATTTTTGTTCTTTATGACAAGAGCTACAACTTTGCCTCAGAGAGTATATCAAAATTCCAAACGGTTTGCAAAATATGAGCTTGAGTAAATGATCATTTTTATTGCAAAAATGACATCGAGGCCCCACATCTTTGAGGGCCCATAAAAATAACCTGGAGGACTTTGGGCAAAACTGGGAGACAGGGGTCTTTTTTTTTGGTCTTTTATCACGTAGTGGTGTCCGTATATGGTTATTTTGCCATGACTTAAAAAATTACACAGTGTGTAATAAAATTTCAGTATATTATGGTCAAATTATATTATAATATGTTTAGCTACAAATTTAACAAAGTTTTTAATTGATTCGATTACGTTTTTAAGTCAGAAACAAAACTATAATCTTCCAATTAAGTAAATAATAATATTTAATTAAAATTATATGTAGAAGTAATTAAAACCTTTAATTGAAATGAAATTTTTTTTCTGTGTTTATGTTTAATAATATATATGGGTGATATTATTCAATCGTACTATGTTGCTCTTAGAATATGGTTACCTTAACCATGTTTTTACTTTGCGTGTATTAAGACCCCGTTAATTACTTTTCTTAACATAACAACTTCACAAATATACATAAGTCTTAATGTAACGGAAATATTTGAACGTAGATAGGTTTTGTAGAGCTTTCGTCCCATCACCATTTATTATTTTACAGAGATATAGGTGTAGACCGTTTGCTTTTTTCGTTTTTTTTTTTTTTTTTTGATTTGTAACAAAATACAAATGTCGTTTGCTTTTAAATATTGGCATGTGGCCAATCATGTTTTGGCAGATATTTAAATTACATATTGTGGTTTTTAAAATGTATTTCACTTTTGTTTAGGATATTACCTTTTTTTTGGAGGGAAGTGGTGAATGAGCAAGCCAACTTTTGTGCCATAATATTGTTGGAATTCCACTTAAATGTGAGTTTGAAAAATAAATAAACAAAATAATAAAAACAAAAAATTGATAACTAAAGACAAAGTATTTCTAAGACATTAAAGGGTAGAAAAAATGTTATATATCAATGTTCCTTAAAGCTTTACTCGTAGTAATTGCTTCTTCACCCTGAAACAAATTTGGAAGTAGCAAAATTTACGTGGTGAATTGAACGGGATTGCAAATGTTGTATAGTATATTGAATTGCTATCGTTTATTGTAATCCTTTAGCCTTAAATATATAATTTTATAGAGAAAACAAGGGCCATCCTTGTAATATTTGAGTCTTTATTATATTTTTAACTTTTTGTAGTAAAAGATTTTATTACTGTTGTAAGTTCTAGTATTTTTTAAGATAATTTTTTAGTATAATTTTCTAGTAATGGGTGATTTTTTTGAGGTTAGGATTTTCATGCATTAGTATTTGACAGATCACGTGAGATTTCAGACATGGTGCCAAAGAGAAAGATGCTCAGTATGCTTTGACATTTCATCATGAATAGACTTATTAACGAGCAACGCTTGCAAATCATTGAATTTTATTACCAAAATCAGTGTTCGGTTCGAAATGTGTTTTATCGACAAATTTTGTTCAGCGATGAGGCTCATTTCTGGTTGAATGGCTACGTAAATAAGCAAAATTGCCGCATTTGGAGTGAAGAGCAACCAGAAGCCGTTCAAGAACTGCCCATGCATCCCGAAAAATGCACTGTTTGGTGTGGTTTGTACGCTGGTGGAATCATTGGACCGTATTTTTTCAAAGATGCTGTTGGACGCAACGTTACGGTGAATGGCGATCGCTATCGTTCGATGCTAACAAACTTTTTGTTGCCAAAAATGGAACAACTGAACTTGGTTGCCATGTGGTTTCAACAAGATGGCGCTACATGCCACACAGCTCGCGATTCTATGGCCATTTTGAGGGAAAACTTCGGAGAACAATTCATCTCAAGAAATGGACCGGTAAGTTGGCCACCAAGATCATGCGATTTGACACCTTTAGACTATTTTTTGTGGGGCTACGTCAAGTCTAAAGTCTACAGAAATAAGCCAGCAACTATTCCAGCTTTGGAAGACAACATTTCCGAAGAAATTCGGGCTATTCCGGCCGAAATGCTCGAAAAAGTTGCCCAAAATTGGACTTTCCGAATGGACCACCTAAGACGCAGCCGCGGTCAACATTTAAATGAAATTATCTTCAAAAAGTAAATGTCATGGACCAATCTAACGTTTCAAATAAAGAACTGATGAGATTTTGCAAATTTTATGCGTTTTTTTTTTTAAAAAAAAAATTCTCAAGCTCTTAAAAAATCACTCGTTATAATACAAATCACAATCAGCAAAAACTTAGTCCCGACAACAAAAATCCTCCACAACCAGCAATGTACCAGTGAAACACATTAAAGGAAGTTTTGATAATACAAGTTTTTGCACGTTCACTCGCAAACGTTTCGCTTATAAGTCATAAGTACACTTCTTATTACATACATAAGTATGGATGTATTTACATATTAATCATACGCCATTACTACATACACACATGCACACACACAAACTGACACATTCATTCAAAATTATATTCACTGAAGTAAACATTTAAAAATGATTTAACTAAACCAGTTCATTGCATTTTTCTTGTCTTAAGTTCTAAAACAGAATTCCGCATGTGGAAGCAAAACAAAAAAAAAACAACAGAGGGAAACTTTTTTGTGCAAAAAAAAAAAAAGAAAAGTACTTTATACACTGCGAATTACTTAAATAAGGAATCAATTTTTTTATTTTTCAAATGAATATATCCTTAAACCAATTCAATCGCGAATTATAAAAAAAAAACTTATACACTCTTAAAAATTAAAGAATGGCTTCATAAGCTAAACTAAAAATAAAGGGTGTTTTTTTATAGAGGTATAAAGTTCTATACCTCTATAAAAAACAAGTTGCAATAAAACAACGATGGATTATTCGATTGACATGAATTTTATTTATCCGAAAGATAATCTTGTTTGTGGCTTATCCGCATAGACCAATGACTTTACATAGCGCTACAGAAAGTAGTCTAGCGGTGTTAAATCACAAGATCTTGGAGGCCAATTCACAGGTCTAAAACGTTAAATTAGGCGGTCACCAAACGTGTCTTTCCATAAATTTATTGTGGCACGAGCTGTGTGACATGTTGCGCCGTCTTGTTGAAACCACATCTCCTGGACATCATGGTTATTCAATTCAGGAATGAAAAAGTTAGTAATCATGGCTCTATACCGATCACCATTGACTGTAACGTTCTGGCCACCATCGTTTTTGGAAAAGTACGGACCAATGATTCCATCAGCCCATAAAGCTCACCAAACAGTCAGTTTTTTTTTTAACGGTGTTTCGACATACACTTTAGGATTACCTTCACTCCAAATGCGGCAGTTTTGCTTGTTGACGTCGCCATTCAACCAGAAGTGCGCTTCATCGCTAAACAAAATTCGCTTATGAAAATCGGGAACAACGGTAATCTCGTTTTTTGCACTATTTGAAAGCGTTGTTCAGGCGGGAGTCTATTCATGATGAATTGCCTAACCCAACTGAGAATAAATCGCTTGACAGCTGTTAAATCGGTTGCCATCTTAAAAAGTAATGCCAACTTAAAGTTCTATACCTCTATAAAAAACACCCTTTATTTTACAACCCAACTAGGCTTCCGAATTTCCTAGGTGCAACCAAAGGGAAGTACATTCAGATTATATGTCCAAAAAAAAGGGGATGGCTTTTTAAAAAATCACTTTAAATTATTTTTTGTGAAAATATATGGCAACATTGTTAGTATAGAATAGTATAGAATAGTATAAACCTACGAGAAAATAAAATAAATTTTATCTCAGCGGCTTTGTTGTTGAACGATAAGTTATGTCAAATTTGTATGAAAATATCGTTATCATCGTTTGTTATATGTGTAGGAACATATCGTACCCTAAATACAAAAGGGTCACAACCCAAAATTTTCAAAAAACTGACTTTTTTCCATAAATTAATTCAGAGTACATATCTCTAACTACTGCAAAAATTTCTTTTACATCATTATCTTCTTTAACTGGAAAAATACAGTTATGTCTATTTTTATGTTAAGTGTCTTGCTTCTGCACATAAACAGTTTTTTGTCTCTTCTGAAAATTTTAGTAATTTGAGTTGTGACCCTTTTGTGTTTAGGGTGCGATATGTATTTAAAAATTATATTTGGAATCTTATATATAATATTATAATTAATTAATTAAATGTAAATTTAAAATAAACATATCACCATGCAAGGAAATTACTCACAAGATGGCGCACAGTGAGACAGCCCTATAGTAACCGCGGCAAAAAATGATTTTTGGCGTGTCGTCCAATTTGGATGAAATTTTTACTGTATATTAACAGATATATGAGTAACAATTCCCTGAAATTTCAGCCTCATAACTTCATTACGCTTGTTAATAAAAAAATACATAATAAATATAACTTAAAAGTATTTTTTTTAATTAATTTAGTTGTTGTAGAATGAGTAGATGAAAAAATAAATTAAAAATAAAAAACAAAAAAAAATTTTTTAACAACAGAATTGTGGTGTAAAAATTGAACATTTTGCATTTTCAATGGACTAGGAAATATAGAGCAGCCCCTCGCCCTAGGTGCAGACTTATATCAAATTAAAGATTGAAGTCTCAGCTTTCATTTGATGTAAAAGACATATAGCAAAAGTACTTTAAACATACAAAAAAACTACAAAAAATACGCAACGCGCACATTCTGTCGCTATACGTATGTTAGCATGCAATAGCATGTTTACAACTTTTTTACTTTTATTTTTTTTAATTGTTTATAACTATTCACTTATTGTTTATTATTATTTTATTTACATTATTTATTTGATTGATAATTTTTTTAAGGTCATTGACTTTGGGTTAGATAGTTGTATAATTTTTAATTTAAATTGATAGTGCAAGCTGTTGTTCTTATCTAAGTTGTGTTATGCTCACTTTCTAATGTGGTTAGTTTAATTGTTGTTGTTTATTCCATTCTCGTAAATATTCACGGATTTGCAAATATCATCAGATCCTTATATTAATTCATTTAGAATGAGAATGAAATTGAAAAAATTAGAATACCATGATGATGTTAAAAAATTATTGATAGAAGAAAAATAAAAATTGTTCTTTTTTATTGCATTTCAATGGGAGGTGGGCGTTATAGCGAGCGTGTTATTGTAATTTTTGCATAAAACATTTTAAATGATATAAATTACAGTAATATCAAATTTGAAGGTTGTACCTAAAATATTTTAGAAATTATTCACTTTTATGTTGAAGTTGTATGTGTGGTAGGGGTAAAAGTGTGCCAAAGTTCAAAATTTTTTCCGATAATGTTTGTAACAATATAACATTCAAGTATACCAAAATTGAAATTTATACCTAAAGTATTACGGACAATACGGCATTTTACAAATTTTGATTGTGGTGGGCGTAAAATTGGGCGAATTTTCTTAATTTTTTTTTAACTGGAATTGTCTCAAAAATAACCTGTGTAAAATTTCAGAGCTCTACAATGACTCCTTGTATTTAATCCCGGATTTGTCTCACTGTGTGGCGTGACGTTACAAACTTTTGAAAATTATTATAAGATTAAATATTCGTTTAATAACCGAGTTTTTTTAATATACATAATTAGTTTACTTTATTAATCTTTGTTAAAATACAAAATTTCATACTCATGCCATCGCATGCGAATGTAAATTTATATTTTTTAAAGCATAGTTTTAGGATAAACTGAAAATTATATAAAATAAACATTCTTCTTAGGGATTCCTTTAACTTTCGAACTTTATTATATTTTTGTTATATGCTGCTGTAGGGTCGCCTGCCATTTTCAATATGGTCTACCTCTTACGATTGAACAGATGCAGTCGTGTGGCAAACAAATAATAAATTGTGCTAATTTATTTGCATATGACCGTTATACTCTGCCAACCATGAACAGTCGAATACTTAATGAAAGATTTGAAATCCAGAAATATTCCAAAAATGTTTGTTCTATTGCTTCAATTCAAAAAGATACTAAAAATTGTATGTTAACATAAGAGCTTAGATGTTACTATTAGAGGTTTTCAAAAAATATAAAACATCGTAAGGATTTTCATTAGCAAACTGAAATAAATTTAAAGGATATGAAATAAATTTCCAGGACAAATTTTGAATTCGATTCAGTTGAAGGTAAAGAAACTCTAGTTAATGTCCAGCTGACGCAAATGTTAGAAGGTGAAACATTTAATATGTCTAATGAAGAGAACAGGAAAAAATGCAAACCAAAAAAATGAAAAGAAATTTCGCGAAAAAAGAAAAGGTACGGCTTATGATACGTGAATTCCAACCAGGTCTTGATCTTGATACTCAGCGTTTAGGTATTATTTCCCACAAAAAATGTAGACTAGGCTATAATAAACAAAATAGACAATCAACATCGGCTCGTTTTATTAACATCTCTATCTCTATATGTGACCCGGCCTATGAAAAGGTAGCTTATGACTCAAAAAAAATTTTTCCACTTTTTTTTGGTTTCGATAGTTTTTGAGACGCTCTTTCACGTGGTGAAAACTAGAAAGTCCTAACTAGAACAGAAGTTATGGTAAGTCAAAGTCGATTTGGGGATTTTTTTTTTGGGATAAAATCTTCAAAAACCTGACAACGCTGGGTCAGAAACTGGTTTGTGCTTTGCATTGAAAAAAACATCGCTCTTTATATACACACACGAACTTATCTCATTTATGCTCTTTTGTATTTTTTGGTTGCCTTTTGGGCATGACTGTTCATAATGCAAAAGAAAAACTACTAAGAAACTGACGAAATGGATTTTTTATCTTTAACAGCTAATTTTTCGAAATTTTGTTTTGAGTCATAAGCCACCTTTGCATAGACCGGGTCACATATATATAAAAATGACGTGTATCTTCGTAATCGCTATACTCAATATAATATACGTGTTCTATGGGGCATGAGGAGTGTTTCTGTGTAGTTTGAAGTTCGTCCGACAGATGACACAATATTTAGTGTTTTGTGTTTTTGCACCGTAACTCAAGAACTACTGCACTATGCTGTGTTTCGTTGAAGGCGTTGGGCCCCGATACCGACGGAAACCTAACATCTTTTTGTGAAAAAAATATATTAAATAATTTTTGCAAAAAAAAACCGACTTCAAAACAGATAGAAGGGCAGCAATTATAAACTAAAAATGTAAGAAGTAATCTGTAAGAATTAGATTTAAACCAAATAAAAGATGCGCCAAAATTAGAGGGAAAAAAGTAGACTATGTAAATGTCAAGACTCCCCCTATTACTGTTCAAAATTTAAGCTATTTTCACCAGCATCCGTCTTTTATGGGGACACCATTCAAGCCTTTGTCTATAACGGTCAAAGATAGGGTCACATAGATCAAATAACATCACCTATTGGGACACCCTTTCATTTACAATTTTAAATTATAGACCTGTTGTTATAGAGGACTTGGCCACAAAGATTCTTTGTAAATTTCAACTATCTGTATATGACGGTTAAAAAGTTTAACCATATATATCAAATTACATGAACTATTGGGACACCCTTTACATTATAATTCCAAATATTTATACTTGATATCATACCAGTTTTTCAAGTGTTTGTGTTTAACGGTTCAAAAGATAGGGTCATATAGTTAGATCAAATTACATAATTTATGGGGACACCCTCTAGTTTCTAAATTTAAATTGTATACTTGCTATAGTGGACTTTGCAATTCAAAAGTTTGGCCACATACATAGAATTACATTAACGATTGGGACACCCTTTTATTTCCAAATTCAAGTTTTATACTTTTTGTTATAGCGGACTTAGACAATACAGGTTCTTTGTAAATTTCAGCGGTCTGTGTACAAATGTTCAAAAGTATGGCCATATACATTACATTAAATGAACTATTGGAGCACCCTTTAAAATTTTGAATATTTATACATTTTATTATAACGGTCAGAGTAATCGATATTCTGTCAAATTTTCAAGGTTTTGCCTATAACGGTTCAAAAGATAGGCTCAAATAGGTCAAATTACGTCACCTATGGGGACACACTTTAAATTTTAAATTTATTTTTTTATCAATTTCTGCTGTTAGGAGCTATACCGACACGCAATTTTTTAAAATTTTAATTTGGTGCCTTTTACGGTTCTTAATACACGTAAAAAACATGTATGTTGTATGGGGACACCCTTTAATTTTTAGATAATGAACTGTTGTTAAAACGGGACCAAACTGAAAGCATAACCTTTCAAATAAAGAAAAAAAATTAAAATCAGTTCAGAAATGGCTGAGTTCTGCGGTCACATACATAAAAAAAAAGCAACATTCAGACGAATAGATAACCAGCAACGCGGATCGGGCCCAGCTAGTTATTTTATAAAAAGGACGTAAATGCTACAAAGCAGTAAACAGTAAGTTTTTATTTATTTACCAACATTTGTAAAAGTTCCAAGAGCATAATCAAGAAGTGTTCGATATAATTAGGAGGAGTGAGTTAATACTTTCTTACACCGAAGGCTTATAAATAAAAAAGAAAATCTATGATGAGAATTAAATAAAGAAAAAGTGTTTGCTTGGCAGTTTGTGTAAAATGAAGTAATATAATTTTATACCAACCTCACCACCTGTAAAATATAATAAAATAAATTCTTGTATTCTATTTCCCTGTAATAGTTGTTTAGCAAAATAATTACAATTAAAACTACCTTGTAGCTTGTTGCGAAGAATGCTGCAAAAAGATGTAGCAATCCCGAAAATACATTACATTCTGTTATTATCTCAATTTTCTTTATCTCTTTATAATAATGAACTTAAGACGGAAAAGTTATTAATTCATTTAAATAAGAACATTTAAAAAGAAGTGAAAAACTGAAACTCTGTTTAAATACAACTTAAATTTGAATGTATTCACTGTTAAAAATTGGTCATTAATATCATCACTTATAAGCAAAGAGACCCACGCTAACCCCTCTGTATTCTGTGTGCACACACACAATCTCAACGAGACTCTCACAAAGAGAACAAAACATATAAAATTTGTAATCAGTAGCATGCCAACCAAGGTATATTTATTTTACTAGGTAGTGGCATCTCTACAACAAATACAACAATACAAGAACAACATGGCATTTTGTTGCTGCTTTGTAGTTCGAAATGTCAAAAAACATATAAGAAAATTGAGAAGGCGTGTATGTGTTTTATTGCTTTCTCACTTCTACACTATAAAATTTCTGAACACATACAACTTTTGACATGTCGAACTACTAAATCAGCTGGGCGGACGACACTACCTAGTAAGATAAATATACCTTGATGCCAACTTTCAACAAAGCAAGTTTATGTCCAATTGTGTAGTAAAATAAGTACACTGAAAATATTCAACCATAACCAAAAATGTTGTCAGTTTGAAATAATATTTATTATTTATTATTGGGTAGCATCTTCAGGAAATAAAAATAATAAAAATTTTAAAAATTTAAATGATTGAAAAAAAAATTCAAATGAATGAAAAAATTTGTTGTCAATCAATTTAAAAAATTCTAACATTTCACTACATTCAAGCATGGTATAATAATACAGGTATATGCAAGGCGAATTGAAAAAAAAAAACTAAGCAACCTGTTTTTGCCCGACTGTGTCAAAATATTTGACTAAAATATAAAAAAAAATATAAATAACATGAGCTGTGTTCGCAAACACTTCTATGACAAATTATTCATTATAATAAAAATAATAAAACATTATGATAAAAAATAAAACTGGTTTACTTTAAATAATTAAAATAAATTATATGTAAAAGGAAGCATTTAAAAAAAAGATTTTAAATATTTAATACACCGTACATAGAAGTACAAAAAGATTTTAGATATTTGTTTAACATAAGTAATGATATTTAATTTAAAAGTTAAAATTTAAAAAGACCAATCTCCAATAATTCATTTTGATCAAGATTAAAATTGCTTCACCGGTAAAAGCCATAATATAAAGATAACCAAGGCACACTGTCATTATTCTAAAAAGCCCTTATATTGTGGGTTGCAATACACGACCGCTGAGTACGTTTCGTATTCATTAAGGGACTCTGTTGATATACAGGGACTTTTCTATGCAGATATTGGAAGGACGTCTAAATAAATATGCAGTACTTGTGAACTAAATCTAACAAGCCTAAACCCGATATGGCTGCTTTAAGCAATTAGGAATTGAGTAGGCTGCATATGACCTTAGCAGGAGCATCCAATCCAGCTCACCATTTTATTTAATGTCATCAGGTTATGCCGTATACCAAATTTCCTCCTACGAGAACTGATTTAAATTTAGCTGCAAAGTTATACTTCAAAAACATACATATCTTTTCTTTTTTTTCTTTAAGTAAACATTGCAAATTATATATGCACAATGCACTGAGTAATATGAAGAAAACATTTTTTTATTAATTATTACTAATTTTTAAGTGCGCGAACAGAGTTTTATACAAGGTTTGACATAATCAGATAAGGAAATTTAAACAGCTGTTCTAACAGTTTTACCTATAGATAACACATAGATGGCCAACTCTCCAAATGTCAAAACGCGGCTACAAATGTCTTCACACATATGGGTACGGTGTGAATTCAACACATTTAGGGGAGTAAAATTTTTATTCACATTTAGGCACTATTACGCGTTATTCCATTGCACTTTACAAATCTTTAAACAATTTTGAATTTTTGCACAAAAAATTATTTAACAATTTATTGTATTCTAAATTTTTTAATACAAAATAAATTTAATTTTGTTGACATTTCTTTGGTGAAATTTATTTTTACACAGTATTGTATTTTTTTGTCCTTTAGGGGATGAACATTTTCAAATCAATATAGCAAATATTTCAAATTAGCATTCAATCTAAAGTTTTTCGCCTATATATTAATTAGGAAAATACAAAATTCATATTTTTATTAAAAACCAAAAGAATTATTTAATTTTAACATCTAAAATTGAACGTAAAAAAATATTCTGTTTTTACAAAATATTTTATACAACTATGGGGAGTTTAGGTGCTGTGGGGAATTTAAAAAAAACCAACACTTATACAATTTTGCCTACCAATACATTCTTAGACTTAGGTTTTTTGACAAGAGACTTAGGTTTTTGACGTTTCAGTTGACTATCAATGTGTTATCTATGTTCAACACATTTAGGGGAGTAAAATTTGTATTCACATTTAGGCACTATTACGCGATATTCCATTGTTACAAAAAATTAATGTTTCTATTATAAATATTTGATTAAAATCCATGTTATTTTTTTATGCACTAAATGCCTATAATTTTGTGCAACATTTTCTGTATCTGCTTTAAAATATAAAAAAGGTCAAAAACTACAATAATTATTTAATATAAAAAATATTTTTTATTAGTTTTTGTATTAGATTAATATATAAATTACGCTTTCATTTAACAATTTTAAAGCAATAAACGTTACATTTATTTGTTTTATTTTCACAAAAAATTATATACGGGTACGGGCATGAATGAATAGTTTATTTGCATATTATTAAATAGGAAAATACGAAATTAGTTTTAATAGTTCAGAATGAAAAATAAATTAACGTAATTATGGTTGAAATAAAAACTTTACACAAAAGGATCTTATGACAGTAATGGGCATTTCTAAACAAGCGCTATTGTATTGTGTGATTTCTCTACCTATTACCATTGTTAATGAATATGTTCATAAGAACCGCTTGTACGGAATTTTCACAACATACACATATATATGTTACAATTCATGACTTTCTTAATTCTAAGAATCATATGAAAACTAATTTAATTATACATTGACTTAATATTGTACAAAAACCTTTTGTATGGAATTTTCACAACCATACAATATTCACATGCTACCATTTTTTGCTTTTTGTTTAAAACTCTATCTTAACAAAAAACTTAAATTAAAATTTGGTTAACTTATTCAAAATTAAACGCTTTTGTATTTACTAATGTTAAACAATGAGATTTTTTTCAGTGCCAAACACCAATACATTCTCATTTTATCCAGTTTTAGCAACTTTCTCTGGTTGGCGGCCTTTGCTTAAGCGCCATGGCCACACATCAAACTGCTGATTCAAATTTGTGTATGTATTGGTAATATTTCATTTTGCTTAGCACAGCCACACATCAAACTCAATCCATCAAACTTCATTTTAAAGTTGATTTGCAAAGGGAAACACGTACAATTTTTAAACGCAAAATCTTTTAAAATTTTTTTTTTTTTTTTTTTTGTTAAAAATGAGCAAAATAAATGATTTTTCAGTTCCATTACTGTATTCTTCACTTTTCACTTGCCATAAAGCAGGAAAATCGATATAAACTTCAATTTACTCTAAAAAAAATTTTTTTCTCCTCCATTTTGATTATAACGCGTCGAAAAAAGTAATAGATGTTGTCGCTTTGTAAATTATGTAAAAATGAAATTTGAAGTAATTAAGCGCACACACATCAAACTGGCTTCAAATTTCTATGGCGACGGTAGTGAAAATCAAAAGTATTTAGATTTTCTTCAAACTCACTCTCACCTATACGTGTGAGTATTTTTTTTTTAAACCACAATCACAAAAGAGCGAGTTTGAGTCAACAGTCAGGGTTGTCAGATTTATTTTCACCTATTTCGCCAAAATCGATGTGAAAAGTAGCCAAAATCGCCAAAACAGTTTTTAGTTAAAATTTGCCTCTAAATATACAATATTTTTTAATTAAAATTTTTTTTTTTTTAATAATCACAAAAAATAAATTTAATGGAAATAGTTAAATTTCGCCAAAAATAAAAAAAATCCAATATTTATTTAAAATTAAATTAAAGTAAAAAATATTCCTTTAAATTAGAGAGAATAAAACGAACTTAATCCTTACTTCAAAACTTCCTTTGTATTTAAAAAATAATTATAAAAATTCATTGGTATTACCAGCACAAAGTACAAAACTAATGCAGCTGTACATAATTAGATAGAATATCATATCTTTTATAATCTTTCTAAAACAGAAGTTAATATTTTCTATTATGGTTGAGAAGTATCCAAAAGATTTATAAAAATTTTTGAAAACAATAAATTTTGTTTGGAATTTTGGAATTGCAACATTTTAAAACAGAAAGATGTTTGCAAACTTTAAATAGTTTCCAGAATAAAATCATATTTAGATATTAAAATCATTTTTATATATGAAAATGGAAAGATGTTCGTGAACTTTAAATAAATTTATATTTTCCGAACGTTTCCGGTTTGCGTAGGTAAAATCACAATTAAATATGAAAACTAATTTACTTTTAAAACTTAAATTTCTTTGTTATCCATTTTTATATTCCTTAATTCAGTTTCTAATGTAAGGCAAAAGTCAGTGAAAAATCGCCAACAATGTCGCCAACTATTTCAAAAATCGCCAAAAAGTCGCTATGTCGCCAAATCCAAAATTTGATCACCAAATAAGATTGAAAATCGCCACGTTTGGCGAGAAATCGCCATATCTGACAACCCTGGCAGCAGTTTGATGTGTGGCCATGCTGCTTTATAAGTTATTACACCCCTAAAATATGCTCAAAAAAATGTATATTTAAAGAAAATTTCACACCACCCAATCAATACAACCAAATCAATACCAACAAATAACATTAGCGCATCAGTAAAGGTGAAAGTCTATACCACGCGTTCTACGCGTACGCGCTTTTTATGCTTTTCATACTTTATACGCATTCTATACTTTTCAAACTTCAAGTTACATGCAACGCTTTTTATGCGCCAAGTTTTTGTTTTGAGCAGCTGTAGTATAAATTATAAATTTTTGCTAAAATAGAGAGTGAAATAGGAATTTTAACATAATTTTTGAAATTCACTAAGATTATGCACATAATATTTTGTGCAAAAATCATTAATTAGCTTCTGAATTATAGTTTTGTAATAAATTGATTTAATTAAATAAACATGACAGAGATGACACTAAGTACGTAAAAGTAATCGACAACTAAAATGAACATTTTTTTTTATGGAAGACATGTTGTAAAAGTTTATTTTAATGAATTTTATACATTAAAATATTTGTAAACTTTATTACAAAATGCTTTTTTTTTAAGAAAAAACCTTTTTAATACAAAAATACATAAAAAAGTAATCAATGACACAAACATATTTATTGATAGCATTGTGAATAAAATATAATTTACCATCCTTGGCTATGAAAACAGCTGACATTTTGTCATGGCGCTTGCGAAGCGTAGAAAAGTAGAAAGTAAACCTACTTCATGCGTTCTAGGCGATGTGCTTGTAACAAGGCGAATTCATACCAGGTGTAGGCAGTAGAGCAACAACTACAACAAAACAACAATTTTGACATTAGATTAGCAGATATGAAACAATGTATTTTTTGACAAGACATTAGCAAAAAACGAGAGCAAAAAACAATCAGCTGGGCTATCGACTCCACCTGGTATGAATTCGCCTTGGCTTGTAACTTGTCTCATACAATTACACTGATCTTACTTTTTTGACAGACGCGTGTAAAGCGTGTGCGCATAGAACGCGTGGTATGGACTTTCAGCTTAACGCCAACTTATACAAATTTGATGCACTCTAAATCGCCTAACATGTCATAGGCTTTTCTTCAAAACACTAAATTTATTCTTCCCTTTTACTACATTAATAGGCAGTCACCGGACTAATATTTAGTAATGCTTCGTTATTCCAATTTCGCTTAAAGTTAAAAATTATATTCTTTATTTAAATGGTTCGCAGTGCATGAAAATTTATGACGTACAGAAAAATGTAAAATAGATTAAACAAACAAAAAAACAAAGTAAAAGTTACAACTAACAACAAAGTTTAACATTTAAAAAAGTAAAAAATAACAAAAACAAACAAGGCAGAAAAGAATAGAATAAAATAAAATAAACTACTGCAACAGTACAGTGCGGTATTTTGTACACTATTTTAAAAACTATCTTTTTTATATCATTATTGTTGTATTTTAATTTTTTTTATATCTTTATAGCTTTTACAGAAGGTAATTTGTATAGAAATTTCCACAAAGTATGTATATAAATTGCAAAGAGGCAGGTTGCGTGTGTACTCGTATAAATAAATGCAAGTTTTAAGAGCACACAAGAGGCGTTTCAAAACTGATAACTTTAAAATGTGAAATGTGGCAACATTGTTAAGCTAGAGTTTGAAGCAGAAGAATACTATTTTGTTGAGCAATTGATATGCAGCCTATGAGGCAATATTTTACTTTCTTTGTACATATATACAAAGAAAAAATATGTATTAACATTGTTTTAAAATATGTTAATCCTTACTTTAGTTACAGTAAATAATTATTTTATCATATTTGATCATGAAATATCTAATACCATGTATATATGGTTGAGTTCCACTATATGTATCTTTGTTTAATGGGGAAAGGGATGGAGTAGTGATAGCCAGCTGGTGAAATAAGGGAATAGAGGAAAGCTTCATTTTTTTTGCACGTCATAATTATTTTTAAACAGTGTTGCAGCGCCTCTAGTCTCAAGTAGGCATATTGATTTTAAACTTTATAGCCATTTTTTAGGGTTCTGTACACAAAGTGTAAAAACGAAACCCTATTGTTTTCGCTACAATGTCTGTCCGTCTGTCAGCGCCTTTTATCTCTGGAACCGTAATAGGTAGACTCTTGAAATTTTCACAGATGATGTATAGCTGTTGCCACTATAGCAACAAATACTAAAACTTATAGGGTGTTCCAATAGAGAGGTGTTATTCACGAATATGTGCATATTTCGTGAACTGTAGGTGGGATACACTTGAAATTTACAAACAGTAATTTAAACTTTGTTCACTATATAAACAACTATAAAAAAATAAAAATTAAAAGGTGTTCCGATAGTGGTGTGATTTGCATGTATAAGGCCTAAGTTTTGAACCATACTAGGTAGATGCTTGAAATTTTCACAGAAGGTGTATAGCTGTGACCGCTATAGTAGCAAATACAAAATTTTATAGGGTGTTCCGATAGAGAGGTGTTATTCACGAATATCTGCATATTTCGTGAACTGTAGGTGGGATACACTTGAAATTTACAAACAGTAATTAAAACAAGCTCACTATATAAACAACTATAAAAAATAAAAATAAAAATTAAAGGGTATTCCGATAGTGGTGTGATTTGCATGTATAAGGCCTAAGTTTTGATCCATAATAGGTAGACTCTTGAAATTTTCACAGAAGGTGTATAACTGTGGCCGCTATAGCAACAAAAAAACTTATAGGGTGTTCCGATGTAGAGGTGTTATTTGCCTGTATATATATTATTTCTTGAGCTATAGGAAGCAACCACTTAAAATTTGCAGTGATTTAAACTATGTTCGCGTTATAAGCAAGTATACAATATTAAACCTAAAAATTAATGGGTGTTCCGTTAGGGACGTGATTTGTATGTGTATATGGCATAGGTTTTGAACGATAATAGGTAGACTCTTGAAGTTTTTACAGGATGAGTATTACTATGGCCACCATAACAAATAGTAAAAATTAAAGGGTGTGCCGACAGTGACGTAATTTACATGCTTATTGACTAATTTTTTAACCATAATAGATAGACTCTTGAAATTTTCACAAATAGCGTATTACTATGACAAAATTTAAAGGGTTTTGTCGACAGTGACGTGTTTTGCATGTATAACGACATATTTTTTGAACCGTAATAAGTAGACTCTTCCAGTTTGTATAGAAGATGTGATGCCATGGCCGTTATGACAATTAGTAAAAATTAAAGGGTGTTCTAACAGTGACATGTTTTTCACGTATAGTAACTTAGTAGATGTTGTACTTCGGCCGCTGTAAGAATTACTAATATCTAAAGGGTGTTCCATCAGTGACATTTTTTCACGTATATTACCTTATTTTTTGAACCGCAATAGGTAGGCTCATGTATATTTCTATAGATAGTGTATTACCATGGCCGCTATAACAAAAATTGCTAAAATTTAAAAGGTGTTCCAACAGTGATGCAATTATGACTTTGATTTTAAAATTAAAGGGTGACTCATAAGACTTGAATTTTTAAACATAGTATGGAACCCTAAGTGTGTGAGTCTAACTCGCACTTGACTGATTTATTTATTAATATTTTACTTCGCTGACGATTTAGTGCTATAAAGTAGTAAAGTTGAAGGAGAGTCCTGTGACATATACTAGTAAGGAAAACTAATATAGTATATCAGAAAACATTTATATTAATGATTGGGTTGGCTAGGATACGAATCCCGGTGATCTAGCCAATTTACATGCGATGTGCGGACTACTACTAAATCTGTGGACTTTTGACAAAACATTTCTAATTTTTAAGATTTTTAGGAAAGTAATAATGAATTTTAAATACTTTTTATAATCCATTTAAATAACCCATTTTTTTAGCAGTGCCTCCAAAGATTTGATGGGTAGTGCACTAGTCTATCAGTCTATGGGTTACAGCAAAGGCCCCCAACCAAAAAAAGTGGTTAAAATGAAAATGCATTGGTTTGCTAAAGTGACAAAGTGACACAAACCTACCTTGTTGAAAGCTGGTATACTGATTTAAAATTTGTACATGTTTTGTTCTCTGTGCTCGTTGTTTTCGTTGAGATTGTGTATGTACTTACAGACGCTTAGGGGTTTGCGTGGGGGCTCTTGGTTACAGTTTCGACTTCCTCATACACTTCGGGTGTTGTCTGTAGACAAGCCAGGAGCTCCACAAATAGTGTTGTCTTAATAAAAATAACCAATAACTGCTTTCCACAGGGCAAGCTTTCTTACCGGGAAACTGATTTTTGGGAGTGAAAAAGAAGAGTAAAAAGAGTCACGAAAACAAGAAAACTTGCTCAGAGAAAATATACTAAAAATATACCAATTGGCCCAAAAAAGCGTCTCACAAACTTGCATTTGAGGAAATAATATTCACAAAATCCATATAAAAATTCTTAACCCAATAAAATTTATGAAATTAATAACCATGAAATAGCAGGTAGACAGTTCAGACTTAAAATAAAAAGAAAATAACAGTTATTATAACAGTTATTTTTCCAGCAAATATAAATTAAAAATTTTATTTAGTTATTTTTGACTTTAGATATTATAAATATTTATAAATAACGATTTCATTAATGTGACTGCCGGGGCTGGCTTCATATTTGCAAAATTTTATATCCGGCTTCTGTTTCTATCTCATAAATACCTCGGACGATATTAGCCTTAAGGGTGTGGATCGTTGCTGGATTATTCGCACATAATAGGCTTTTAAAGGTAGCGTACAAGAAAACAAAGATGAAAAATTAGCATCGCCAAGACACCTGAATTATCGAATTTAGAGTGATTGTCTTTATTAGACATTAACATGTCTTAACAAAAGTCAAACTTCATACAAAAAAACCAGTATTAAAAATATTCTTTTTTATATGAAGTTTGACTTTTGTTAAGACATGTTAATAACTAATGTAGAAGGGGAATATAAGCTATGTAACATGGTACGCTATCCTCTTGAAATGGCGTTGCCAGCAGCATTTCCGAAAAAAAGGCGCCAGTGATGCCATCACTCCAAGATCAACACCAAGCTGTCACACTCGGTGATTGATATCTAGAAAATAATGTGTTTTATATCTAAAAATTGAAAATAAGTTTATAATATTTCCCAACGTTGTTCATACCGTTTTTACCCAAAAAATGTAAATGTTTTTTATATAAAGGAATTTGCTGAGATACTTTTAAAATTCGTTTAATCTTTAAATAGGCTACTTATCGATTATGTGGTAAAACAAATCAAGCCCCTTATCAAACCTCTCCAAACCTAGCCAATTTTGAAATAAATCTATGATTAATTGAAAAATTCCTAAAAGGGCTTAGTACTGTTTACAACATGGACCTACAATTTCTAATCCCTGGCTAAACATTTTAGAAGTTATAAAGATATCACAAAGGAATTATTAAGTTATGGCGGCTTTAGAATACTTTGTATGACCAATTTTATGTCAAAAAAAGTTGCCCATTAAATAATAAGATGGATGTACTCGCAAAAAGGAATTCTTATTAACCATCAGAACTGCAGGGCATATGAATTAATTTACATATGAGTGCCTCTACATGTCCATGTATGTATGAATGTATGTATGTATGTATGTAGGTATGTAGGTATGTATGTATGTTTGTATGTATGTATATATGTATGTATGTATGTATGTATGTATGTATGTATGTATGTATGTATGTATGAATGTATGTATGTTTCTGTTTAGACACTTGCCTAACTTTGATACTTTTAAAAAAATGATTGTAACAAATTTCTTACAACAAACTTAACAATCTTCTATGTGGCAACAAAATGCATTTCATATCTGCACTTACGTCTACATTAGATACAGATGTGTGAAACAAAAATTACTATTTATGTTAATGTTGCTTTGTTTGTAAGTAAAACAAAATTAAAACTTTGTTGTCTTTTTTCTTCTTTTTGTAGACGCTCCATTGAATGAAAATTGTCATTTACATTCGCGTTTACATGCAAAAATATTTTTTAAATACTTTGAGCAAACAATAATGTAAGGGATTTGTAATTACATTGTAATTCCAGATATGGTTACACAAATAAAAATATTTTTAGTTGATAAGATACAAAGAAGAAACATTTGCTTTTTATATTTACGAGGGCAGTTTAAAAAGCTTATGACTTTTTGAATAATTAAACTGTTTTTTATTCTGTAGTGAGAAATGATCATTGGCCACTGTGCCAAGCGCCATTTGGGCAAGAACCAGTAGATGAGTTAATGATACATCAGATTTTTGTAGGATAGGTGAGGACGAATAAAATTCTAAACTTTTGAACACATTATGTGTCAATGACCGGTATTTCAAAGCATCAGGCATATATGGCTAGGCAATAGATTGCTCGAAAGGTTAAGCGAAATCGTTGTGTATAATCTAAAAGATGTATTCAGCTTCATTAGGGAAATTAAGTGGCTAAATTAATTCTCATCTTCCGTCTTAGTTAACAGGACTCAAATATAGTTTTTTCATAATGTTTCGATAGAAGAATTAATTCTTTATAAGCGCTCTGAAAAGAATCATCAAAAGAACATCGCTAAGCATGTATTAGTAGTTGTCGATCTTTCTAGAAACACCCCATAGGGTGTTTCCTGCAGAAATGTACATAGGTATAAACATGTCTACAAAAGACAGCATCTTCTAGGAAAGAACATTCTAGGCTTATTTGCTCGCCTATAAATAGAATTCATGATTTCGAACGGCATGGCAGTATTGTTTTAATCAGGGATCGCAAATAATGATTATTCATCACATTTTAAAAGAAAAAAATCATTATGTTAGGGATATGCTACATGTACAAGGAGTACACCATTGCAATCGTCTTTAAGGGGACTGTCTGTTCCGCCAATGATTTTTATTTTTTAAGTTTTATTGAAAAAAAAATCAAAAATAAAAATTATTTTTCGAGTTCTATTTATTCCTCAGACATCAATGATTACTTGTTGAGTTAAAATTCAATTTTTAAAATAAAACTCATAATCATTACAATCTCGGGTTTTAATCGTCTAAGAGATCAGTTGTCGTTTTGATAAGAGAGTGTTAAACAATTTGTGTATTTTTAACAGTGGTGTCAATAAAAGTTATTCAAAGCTGAATAATTAAAGTGACTTACATTAAAAGTAATGTCGGTGTGTATTTATTTTGCAATTAAAAGAACCCAAAGTAAAGTAAAATCGCAACAATACTTTCGTCATCTGAGGGCAATCATAGTGCGATTTCATGTTCCAAAGAATTATTTATTTCACTATGATCATATTATTTTACCCTTCCAAACAAAAGGAATTCTTCAGGTACCGAAAATAGGTAGTTATTTGTTAACGCATCTCGTCATCTAGGCCTAATTTCTATCAGCACAATCACTTCCTCTGGAGATTAGGAAATCGAAATGAGCCACAAGCCAGATGTTTTAAGACTTGACACTTTTTCAGAAACCTATTTTGATTTGAATTCTTAGTGCTTCTTTTTTTATTTTCTAAAAAGACATAATCAACGAGTTTTGTTAAAAAATTATTCCACATAATTGTTATGGAGTTTGAATCAGTATTTGCTAACAATTCTGGAGAAAGTTCTTTATTCAAGGCTTTTTATTTGAAAGTTTAACAGAATTATTAAGGTTAGGTATAGTAAGAAAGGGTCTGATAGTGTAGTCAGCTCAACACGGAGCACCAGTGGTCGATTGTGATTCCTTCCGATTTCCCCAGAAAAAAAAACTCACCTATTCTATAGATAAGCTTTGCTAACTATCATTACCCCCCGTCTGCATTAGTCATATACATGCCTTGACAAAAGTCAAACTTCACTTTTTTATGTGTTAACATGTTAATAACTAATGTAGACGGGGGTTTAAAACATCCGATTCACATAGTGAATCTGACCGTAATAGATTTACATTGTCCCACATGTATATAAGTAATTAGATTTGTCATAAATTTTTAACGAATGAGGAAAACAGAATAGTGTTAAAACTAATTGTTCTGAGTAGAAGAGAACACAAGCTGATGTTAGCTTTTATTTTTATTTGAAAAAATTACCCCCGTCTCCATTAGTCACTAACATGACTTAATAAAAATCAAATTTCATATAAAAAAACATTTGACTTTTGTTACCCCCCGTCTCCATTAGACATTAACATGTCTTAACAAAAGTCAAACTTCATATAAAAAAAAAACATTATTTTAAATACTGGTTTTTATATGAAGTTTGACTTTTGTTAAGACATGTTAATGACTAAACCCCCGTTAACAATCATGTTTTTTTTTCATATGAAGTTTGACTTTTGTTAACACATATTAATGACTAATGGCGACGGGGGTTTAATACATGTTAATGACTAATGTAGACAAGGGTTTTAGTCATAGATAACACAAAGATGGCCAACTCTCCAAATGTCAAAACGTGGCTACAAATGTCTTCACACATACGGGTACGGTGTGAATTCAACACACTTAGGGGAGTAAAATTTTTTATTCACATTTAGACACTATTGCGCGATATTTCATTGCACTTTCCAAATATTTAAACAATTTTGAATTTCTGCACAAAAAATTATATAACAATTTATTGTATTTTAAATTTTTTAATACAAAATGAATTTAATTTGTTGACATTTGTTTGGTGAAATTTACTTCTAAACAGTATTGTATTTTTTGTCTTTTAGGGGATGAAAATTTTCAAATCAAAATAATAAATATTTTAAATTAGCATTCAATCTAACGTTTTTCGCACATTAATATATTAGAAAAATAAAAAATTCATATTTTTATTGAAAAGCAAAAGAATTATTTATTTATTTAACATCTAAAGCCTAGTACTCTGTTCGAATTTGTGAAAAATGTTGAGCAACATTTTTTATTTCACAAGGAAAATTTGGCATTTAAAATGTGGTGTCTAACTCGCGATTTGGAAAAATTTTACAATTTAATTGCATTTAAATATACCACATTGTTTTACAAAATTTTCCGCAAAAAATGTAAAAAAAAAATTCCACATGAAATAATGCACATTTGCTTTATTTCACAGCTCTGGCAAAATGTTGCCAGAAACATTTTAATGTTTTTCCACAGTAAAAACAGAATACTACTTCTGAAATATTTGTTCATGACTTTTTCATACAAATTTTTTATGTATGTAGTTTGACAGCATTCCGCATGAAAAACTGAACAGAGTATTAGGCTTAAAATTGAATGTAAAAAATTATTCTGTTTTTACAAAATATTTTATACAACTATGTGCAGTTTAGGTGCTGTGGGGAATTTTTTTTTGTTAAACCAACACTTATACAATTTTGCCTACCAATACATTCTTAGACTTAGGTTTTTTGACAAGAGACCAAGACGAATTTATACCAGGTGTGCGCAGTAGAGCAACAACTACAACAAAACAACAACTTTGACATTAGATTAGCAGATATGAAACAATGTATTTTTTGACAAGACATTAGCGAAAAACGAGAGCAAAAAATAATCAGCTGGGGTATCGACTCCACCTAGTATGAATTCGCCTTGCAAGAGACTTAGACTTATGTGTTATCTATGGTTTTAGTTTTCTTATTAGACCAGTGGTGTATTTCAATGTAAACAGTGTTACCGAGTGTGAAAATTTATCATGCATTTATATAATTTAATTAATTAATTGATTGGATTTGTTCCGCCAGTAAATAAAATACTGTTGTCATACCTTTTGCTAAAGACCGTCGTTACTGACTGTTGGTTTGGTACGTTTGGCGAGCGCTTTCTATGTAAAGACATAATTTTCAAGACGTTTTTAAAATAGTACTATTTTTTCAAGCCTTGTTTAAAATAGTACTATTGCTAATTGAGGAAAAGGTACATCAATAAAATATTGATAACAAAATCTTGCTCGTGTTAAAAAGATGCAGTGTAAACGATGTAGATTTTGAAAAAGATTTTAATTTAAATCTACTAGATTTCGCTGTAGTATAAAAACACTGTTACAGTCTAAACATAACTTAAGCAGGCAGGTTTAAAAGTTTTTACTTTTTTTTTCTGATGCAGTAAGAGTCTACGAATTTCGAAGTACATAAATGTAATTGCCAAATAATTTTTATTAAATTTTTTAAACGAATGTCTCTACTAAAATACAGAATCATATCAGAACATTTTAACATCTACACTGGCGAAAGTTTTAATTTTAAATTACAATTACCAATAGCAGATGAAGTCGACTTTATTAATACAAAAATATTCATATTGTATTAAATAAAAGTTTTTCTAATTTTAAGACAATTTCTTTTAATAAAAAAAAAGCCATGAAGTTAACATCCTTTTACTATGCAACGTTTTATTTGTAAACACATTACAATTGATAACCACACGTGCTTGTAGCGGAAAGAAATAAAATACATTAGAATAAAAGAATGTAATAACAAAAAAGTGAAAATAATAACATTTATAGCCATATGTATCCGATCATTTACGTAAATGTTATAAAAAGAATTATCAAGGATATAAATGCATTATATCGCAAACAACATCATGCTTTTAGAGACACAAGAAAACACTCTAATGCATCCGCAAACACACACACACACACCAACACATAACAAACTAATATTTATGGCAAATGCATGTGTATGTATGCGTTTGGGAAAACTGATGTGCAAAAGGAAAAGCTAACAACGCACAGGGTTAAGTAAATTACAAACACAGTACACAAGGTGTACCAGAGATATTTACAAACGTTTGTTTGCGTTTGTGTAATGCATGTTTGAATACAAGTATAGAGTGGCTTGTAATTATTAAACTTTATGAAACACTGCTTCCAGCATAATTTTATAATGTTTTCCAAGATTTTTTTTTTACTATGATTTAAGACAGTAGTAGATGGTGTGATGCTTTGAACAGCATCAACAAAAATTTGTCTCTTAGGTTATTTTAGGCGCTTAGTTTTCAAGATATAACTTTATATCCCATATTAATGCAACAGTCATATCAAAATTTTGAAGTTATTGAAGAAAAAGTGTGCCTTTATTTGCCTGTAAAACATATTTCGCAATTATATCTCTAGCTAAAACGGAGTCATGTATATGTAAATATTTGTTATACACTCCTCCCATAGAGCATATGAGTACATTTTGAAAACTTTAACAGCATATTGCCAAGTTTAATTTTTTTAGATTTATTGAGTTTGTTGCATTAAAGAAGCGTCATATTGACATAACTCGGCAACCCTTCCCTTTCTGGTCAATTACAAAATACCAAGGCGAATTCATACCAGGTGGAGTCGATAGCCCAGCTCTCGTTTTTTTGTTAATGTCTTGTCAAGAAATACATTGTTTCATATCTGCTAATCTAATGTCAAAGTTGTTGTTTTGTTGTAGTTGTTGTCCTACTGCTCACACCTGTTATGAATTCGCCTTGCAAAATACCTTTCGTTCGATAATTGTTTTTGAGTGTGCAGTTACAGAGACATCAAGACAGTTGTGGCGAAAAAAGAATATTTTCAAATAAAATTATAACATTTTTGTTTGTTTTTTTTTTTAAGTTTATAAAAATATTAAACGAATAAAATTATGTTCTTTTTTTGGATTTTATTTACTAGCTGTTACAATATTTTATTCGATTTTGCTTTGAAAGTAATCCACACCAAAGACCCTTTCTTTTTTAGTGCTTCTGTTTAGGTTTATGTATTTACTTTATATCAAGGGTCTCATCTCTACTAAATTATCCGTTTTCTAAAATAAAAGGCGCCTTAAAGTATGCATTTTGGTTAAATTGCATACTTTCACTGCTTTTTCTCCACTTTCTCTTGGAAATAAGATATTTTGCGGAAATAAGTATCCTATATTGGAAAAAGGATACTAAGGTACATCCTCAGAAAATTTTGTTAAAATCCATCCAGCAGTTTTTGCGTGATGCGAACACAGAGAGAAAGACAGACAGACAGGCAGGAAATGAAACGCTTTGAAAGTAATCCACAAGAAATTTTAATAAACTTACTTTTATAGTGCTTCAGATATGGTTTATGTATTTACTTTATATAAAGGTATCCATCCCTGGATAATTACTTAGGAACATAGGCTTTATATAAAATTCTTAAATTTGTGGATATTAAATTCTAGAATTATTGTAGAGTTCTGTAAATAGGGTTTCAAATTTCCCGCTGACAATAATAAAAAGGTGCTGCCAAGTTTGTCGTACTATTGAGTCGGAGATAAAAAATATTTATTATTTTATTTAAATTCCCCCAATATTTTTACGTGTTACGTACACAGACAGATAGACAAAAAATTCTAAAAATTGCTGTTTTGTATTCTACTTCGATTACTCTCTGCACCAGCAACAAAATTTTCAAAAAATATTTTATATATAGAAATAGTCCTGTTACAGTTTTATTATATGTATGTAAAGACAAGCTATACTCATATACTTCACTACAAGGCGAATTTAATACTAGGTAATCGCAATGAAGCAACCAAAATAAAACCACAGGCAATTTTGTTTGTGTTAAAACACCCACAGTTGTCAAAAACCCAAAGAAAAATTCAAAAGAAAATAAAAAAGAAGACAATTTTTTAGACAAAACACAAAAGTCTTGTTAGTTTTTGCAAAATATATTATAATATTTGAAGTAAAAGGTGAAAAAAACGTGAAAAAAATAAAAGAACATAATCTTGGAGTGCAATAAATTTTTATTTTCAAGTTTTATTTAAGAAAATGTGTCGTAAAGAAAATGTGAAAAAAAATTTGACATAGCATATAAAAGAAGTTTTTGAACTGGGCTATCAGTTTTACCTAGTATTCATTTCGCCTTGCTGCATTACCTACACAGTACAATGTTGCCAGAAAATTTAACTATAAAATCTTCAAAATTGGGCTCAAAGATCTTCAAAATCTGCATAAAACTTTTTAAATCAGCAAAAAACTGGTAAATAGTTAAAACCAGTGTTTAGAATTTTTTCATTTATGAACATTCAAAAATCGTAAATGAGAAATTTAAAATTTTATATTTATTTTTCACGCTCATAAACGAACAACAAAAAATTGTCTGCTTATGTTCATACATGAATGCGTGTACCTGTTTGTTTTTTGTAATATACATACATGAAGAGTGATAAATTAGCTTCTTCTCATTAATGTACACGTTCATTTATGAACTTTGAAGATTTATAAAATTTCTCATAAATGAACATAAAAGAATTTTCTGACTATGCACATGTAGAAGAAAGAAAAAAGAAAACATTTTGTTACTGCATACCCCGACAATTGCACATTACAAAATATATGCTTACATTTATGTTTGCGAATACTTAACGATCTTTTCATTTATGTAAAATTATCAAAATTGTTAATACTCAAATATGAACACTTGCGTGAACAACAAAATATTTTCTCCAGGGATCGCAAATAATGATTATCCATAACATTTTAAAATAAAAAAAATCATTATGTTAGGGATATGCTACATGTACAAGGAGTACACCATTACAATCGTCTTTAAGGGGACTGTCCGTTCCGCCAATGATTTTTATTTTTTAAGTTTTATTGAAAAAAATCAAAAATAAAAATTATTTTTCGAGTTCTATTTTTTTTTAGTTTTATTTTTCGCTTGGAAAATAAAAATTATTCTCCGAGTTTTATTTTCTGCGCAGAAAATAAAAATTATTGTCTGAGTTTTATTCTTTATTCGCCATTTAATCATTGATGTTTAAGAGAGTAATTTTTATTCTTCAATCAGAAAATAAAACTTAAACATCAATCATTAAATGGCGAGCAAAAAATAAAACTCAGACAATAATTTTTGTTCTCTGAGCAGAAAATAAAACTTAATACATAATCGTTATGTTCTAAGCATTAAATAAAGCTCAGAGAATAATTGTTATTCTTTGAGTAGAAAATAAAACTCAAGAAATAATCATTAAAACCCAATTTTTAAAATAAAACTCAAAATCATTACAATCTCTGATTTTCTCATTTATTCTCTTTTGAACAGAAAGAAAAAAATAAATCATGGCATTTATCCCCGGATAAAATTCTAAAAATTATTGTAAAGCTCTGCGAAAGACAGACAGAAAATAAGTTACTCATTATTTTAAAACAGCGCCATCTGTTGCGCAACACTGCTTAAAATATACTGCTTTCAAAAATAAAATATGCCTTAAAGTATGCAGTAGCTTTAAATCACAAAAGGTATCCTAAATTGCAATCATAATACTAAGGTACCTCCTCACAACATTTTGAGAAAGACAGTCATGAAATGAGTTACAGTTTTATTATATGTATGTATAAATAAAGCCCATATTCACCCTTATGGCTTTTTTATTAGTCAAAATTGTCGCATTTGGGGTTCAGAGAATCCACATGTGATTGTCGAACATCAAATAATGCATCCACAACGACTTTATTCTGCTTATTTTGTTTTCAAACATAAAACTGTTTAAGAGATGACTGGTAACGTTGCTCACATCTCGATAACGGAGTTATTTACACTTAAACTGAATGATATTAATGGGAATGTCATGTGGTTTTAACTAGACGGTAGTACAGCTTCAAGAGCTATTTGGCATGCAACTTTTTCTAATTGTGTGATCTCTCCTGTTGGTGGACACAATTGAGCCTACAGATCGTAAGATTTAGAATCGTTGAAATTTCGCATGGCCAGCAAAGCCATGGAGTTCTTTTATTCGATATGCTATTTCACACATACATACATAATTACGTAATTTGTTTCACTAAAAAACTGTATTTTCTATTTTATTCAAATCTTGATGAAATTTTGGGACACCTTTTAGAAACAAAGAAAATAAAAAAGAAATACAATAATATTTAATAAAATAATTGTATAAATACACAAAGGTCGCCAAAGTAACTGTTAAGTGCATGATGTATAAATGCAAGTAAGTGCAAATGCTCGTTTTCCATTAGCTAAGAGTATGGGGTACTCGTACCTTATGCAGTTACATTACTTGCTTACATATGTATGTATGTTACACATTATAGTATACGCTCCTACATTTTATGTTTATACGTATAAATATAATGATGACAATGACAACGACAAGAATAAATATGCAGTCGTACAAAAAGAGTTTATTATTTTTTTAGTACTTTAAAAAAAAAACAACAAATTAAACAATATTGTGATTCTTTTTATTTTGTTGTTTTTGTTTTTGTCTTTGTTCTTATTCTTTCATTGTCATATTACTGTTGCTTTAGTGAATACACACTCAAAAGAGTAAAACAAACATTGACAACTTTTTTTAAATGAATCAACAAATGCGGGTATAGTGTTTTGTACAGTTGGGGGCAAAACAAAAAGGGTGTTCAAAATAATATGGCAATTAAAAAAATATTATAAATCGTTAGCTAAAATGCTAAAGGGCGTAACTTAAATTAAAAATTCATTATCGAGTTTTTGATTGATTATAATAAATGTTATTTAACTTAACAATTCTGCGAATAAAAATTACGCTTTTATTCACAAAAAAGGGAAGCATAGTATAGTACAGTTTAAATTTTACAAAGTTTTTTGCTTTTAGCTAACGAAATAATACATTGGCGAATTGAGACAACAAAACAACCTGTTTGTTCAAGGCAAATGTTATAATTTTAAATTTGCTTTGCAAAAATTTTGAATTTTTTTTGGAATAAAATTTAAACACAATTGATGGAATGCGGCATACAGCAGACAAAATTTATAAATTTTATATAATGTATACAATTAAATAATAATTAATGTTTATAAGTTGTACAAAAGACTAAATAATATTATATTAAATAAAGACATAAATAATTTAGTGAGAAAATCCGGATGAAAATTTGACAGTCAAAAAACCATCGAACCTCATGAGATCAGGGATGGATTTTTTTAAGTGATGACAACTTTTCAAAGGCAAATCGCATCCAAATGACCTAAAACAGCTATCTATAACCCAAAAAAAGCTCAGTTGGCATCACTGAAATTTTTGTAAACAATGGAAAAAAACTCAAAACAGCTGTTTTTATTTTACTATATTTTACTCTACACCGATAATGTAAACGCATGTACGTATGTCAAGTCGTACCGTCTAAACCGCCCTTTATGACAACTTTTCAAAGGCAAATCGCGTCCAAATGACCTAAAACAGCTATCTATAACCCAAAAAAAGCTCAGTCGGCATCACTGAAATTTTTGTAAACAATGGAAAAAAAACTCAAAACAGCTGTTTTCATTTTACTATATTTTACTCTACACCGATAATGTAAACGCATGTACGTATGTCAAGTCGTACCGTCTAAACCGCCCTTTAAGCCAAAAGTTTCTGACAATTTGTGGATCAGATAATCTTTTCTTTATCTTTTAACATAAATTTTATTCTATTGATTGCCACATTTTTGCTGGCATCTATCTATGTGACATTTTTTGCATTCATTATGTGATTTGTTTTTTTTTTTATTTTACAATGTTTTGTTCCTTTTCTTAATTATGTAGTTGTCATTTTTTTTTTTTTTTTGTTTTTTTAAGTTTTCTGAAGTCGCTTCTTTTAATATAAATTTAACATAATTTTTTCAAACACACTTACAAAGACTCCAAATGTGTCTATAAAACTGCTCACAACTGTAAACATATGTAATATTATATACATTACATATTAACTTTGTATGTATAGGTACTATGTATGGCATGTACCTTGAATTGATGTTACAAGTAGATGCTTGTATAACAGTAGTTACAACTGTAAAATCAAGACCTGTATGACAACTGTGCACACAAACATATGTACATACATACATACATACATACATAAATACATAAGTGTGTGTGTATGTATGAATAACGTTTTTGTTTTCAGATCTGTTGTTTGTCCAATCTGTATTTGGATGTATGTATGTGTGTGTGAGCCTTGCATATTTTCAAATTAAACTTTAAAACTTTGCTGTCGTTGTTACTTTTGCCTCTGTTTTTGTCAAAGTGACATTGCCACTTTTGCAAGTTTTTAGAATGACAAGTGAAATGATCTCGGAAATTCCTGTTTTCATGTGCACTTTTAACTGTTTTAAGTCTTGTTGTTTGGTTGCATGAGTGAATGGTTAGTTGACTGGTTGGTTACTTGGCTGGTTGTACTTGCATGGGTATGCAAAACTAATTTTAAGTCGAGTCCAGTCAGTTTGTTGTTGTTACTTTTGCAAGTATACACATATGTAGGTATACATATAAGTATGTATGCAGTAGTAATATGTATATATGTATGTCTGAATGTGCATATGTATGTTCTGATGTGTAGATGCAATAGTCATTCTGGCGACTCTAACTGTCTATTTCACGATGTCACACGAATTCGTTCTTTTGCACAATTTAAATGAATTTGTGCGAAAGAATGAATTCGTGTGACATTGGAAAATAGGCAGTAAGATCTAAAAAAGTTCTATATAAATGCGAATTTTTTCCTTAAACTTGGCAAACTATACGTGAAATAAGTATTGGTTAAACCACGACCCATAAACCCTGCTCAAATAATCTTAATCTTAAAAATAATAATCTTAAAAATAACTCTGAACCAGTTTACCCACTTGAAGCTTCAGATAAATATGATGCTCTGGATAGTATGTTGTCGATCTTTGGGTGCATTAATACAAATTATCGTAAAGTTCTTCTCCCTTACTGCTTTGTTAATTACTTTTATTATTATTTTTATTTTTTTTTTTTGTATAAAATTCTTGGTTGTCTTAAAGTTTTCGCAAAAAATTATTCATAACCAAATAACTAGTTGCCTCAGTAGAAATAATAACCCATCCGGATACGCAGTCCGGACTTAAAAAAAAATTATTAAAAACCCAATAGCATTAGTTGATGTTTCCGAAGATATTCGGTTTTTACAGTTCAACAGAAAAAAAAATTTTAAAATCTTGAATTTGATTGATTTTTGGCGTTTGTGTTAAGTTTTCGGTATTGGTGTGTTCTGACATACATATGTATACAGTAACAGTTTACGGCCAACATTTTTGTAGAACATTTTATCCCCGCCCTTCTCCCTTTTCGGGGTGTTTTTTACGATGTTCTACAAAAATTATTGCCATAACACTTTCTTTCTACAAAGTTGCTGAACATACCCTGCACTTCAGCACACATAGTTTTATATACCAATATGCTGCAAGAACAGGCCAGAGCTGGGTAACTTTGTCCACCTCTAAAAAAAATTCCATTGAGAGATCTTTCAAAACACGTATATTTTTTTATCTCCTCTAGCAGAATCAATCGTCGAAACCCCATAATTTTGGAAAAAGTTTAAAGTTGTTGCACAGTGTAATTCGGAAATAATCTTAGCTTAGAAATAATCTTAGCTAAGCTAAGAAATACATATAGTGGGGGACAATACAATAGAAAAATTTTTAAATATTCACATGTTTCTCATTATAGTTCGAAAATCCAAAAATATTCTTTTGGGTTTTCATTGATTATTATTAATTGCTTCATTTATTTAAATATATTGCAGGGTAAAGAAAAAATATCATCGACGGCGGCGAAATATTCACCGGTTGCGACTTAGTCAACTTGGTTATTTGCTTAAAAAAAAACAACCCTGATAAAATGAAAAAAGGTTACCTTTAGAACAATTTCTAAAAATGGTTTGGTATTGTGGCATGTCAAATTTATTTTCGTATTATTTTACATATTCATAAACCCCCGTCTTCATTTGCTATCAACATGTCTTAACAAAAGTCAAACTTCATATATATAAAAACCAGTATTAAAAATAGTGATTTTTTTATATGAAGTTTGACTTTTGTTAAGACATCTTAATATCTAATGGAGACGGGGGTAACATATTGCTTTCACACTATCACACTTCCTCATAATGTTTAAGTTTTGGACAAATTTTAATACTAAGTATTATAGTGTGAAACAGGCTTAAACAATATTACTTTCCACTTATTTATTTAGCGCCGGTTTTCATTTTATTAAAATGATCACTACTTTTCCAATCTTATATAGATATTTTTTATATTTAGTGAAATTCGGTTATAAAATATATATGTTATAAAATATTTTTAACTAAAAAAGTTCGCGAACACTCCTCATGCTTTTTTGTTTATAATTTAATTAAATATTTTGACAAAGTCGGGCAGTCAAAGGTTGCTTTGTTTTTTTTTTGAGTTCGCTTGTACAAGGCACATTCATCAGGCAATCTCACTGCAAAGGGGAAATATTAAGGCGAACATTTTTAAATTTTTTTATATAGAGTTTGATAGTTCAACTTCCATTTAAGGGGGAAAATTATAAGTTTAACTGTCAAAATCCATATAAAAATATTGATAATTTTTGGCCTTAATATTTCCCCTTCGTAGCGAGGCTACCTGTTTAATGTGCCTTGTGTCAATAATATCAAGGCGAATTTATATCAGGTAGCCTCACAACCAAGGCATATTAATTAGGTACCCTCACTACTGAGGGGAAATATTGAGGCGAAAATAATCAATTTTTTTTATATGGATTTTAACAATTAAACTTACAATTTTTCCCCTTAAATGGAAGTTGAACTATCAAAACTACATATAAAAAAAATTAAAAATTTTCGCCTTAATATTTCCCCTTCCCAGTGAGGTTACCTGATGAATGTGCCTTGCTCACAACGAAGGGGAAATATTAAGGCGAAAATTTTTTTTATATGGATTTTGACAGTTAAGCTTACAATATTTCCCCTTAAATGGAAGTTAAACTATCATATAAAAATATAAAAAAATATAAAAAAATTAAAAATTTTATTTTTTTGTATTCTTTATGTATATATGTATGTATGTATGTATGTATGTATGTATGTATGTATGTATGTATGTATGTATGTATGTATGTATGTATGTATGTATGTATGTATGTATGTATGTATGTATGTATGTATGTATGTATGTATGTATGTATGTATGTATGTATGTATGTATATACAATATACATAAGAGGAGTTCAGTGTTTAATGCAAATTGTATTGCAAAAGTAAAAGTATAAAAAAATCATAGCTTTTTTGTTAAATCCAACAACAAAATTCTAAAATATTTTGTCTGTGTTTTGTTTGCCATAAACCATTTCTTAAGGCAATTGGTAACTTGTTTAGTGTTCCCAAAGATGGTGCAAGTAGAGAAACGTGGGGTGCAATTTTAAGATTTAAATGGACTTCCTTGGTATGTAATTAAAATTTGTACTGCAGCCCGAAAAATTTTTATTGTTTTTGTTTACTTATTTTTGTATTATTTCTAAAAAAGTTTTTTACAAGTGGCATAGATTTTTTTAAAAGAAATTGCCTGTTGTATTTCACAGTGCAACACGGAAAAAAATAACCATATACGGACACCACTACGTGATAAAAGACCAAAAAAAAGACCCCTGTATCCCAATTTTATATGAACAGTGACATATGAACTTCCTAGGAATGATTCTTAACACCGTTTAGGTAGCACTTAGGTAGCCGCAAAAGTGAAAAATTACCTGAAAATTTTTTAGCTACCTAAGCGCTACGTAAACGGTGTTAAGAATCATTCCTAGGAAGTTCATATGTTCTAGAAAGTTGTTTATTGAGATTTTAGGTTCATTTTTGTAGTTGATTGTTTCCTTGAATTTTGAACGGTTTGCTACCTATGGACCTCAACAGGGGAAAAAAGGTAAAAAAAATGCATTTTTTAAAGTTTTTTGCGATTTTGACCTTGAAGATGAAGTTTTTTTGATTTTATATGTTCACAATTTTTGTTCTTTATGACAAGAGCAACAACTTTGCCTCAGAGAGTATATCAAAATTCCAAACGGTTTGCAAAATATGAGCTTGAGTAAATGATCATTGTTTTGCAAAAATGACATCGAGGCCCCACATCTTTGAGGGCCCATAAAAAAAAAACCTGGAGAACTTTGGGCAAAACTGGGGGACAGGGGTCTTTTTTTTGGTCTTTTATGACGTAGTGGTGTCCGTATATGGTTATTTTGCCATGACTTAAAAAATTACACAGCTTGTTTTTTATTGTTGTACTTGTAGTAGTCCTGCAATCACCTGTATATATTCGTCTTGTACCTGTATAAATATACCTTGAAAATAAATTTTATTTTATTTTTTAAAAGAGTCAAAGATAAATCCTGAAAAAAAATCATTGAGTAAGTGCACGTTTCGATTGTAGAAAGTTCAAAAGAAAATGAAATGAAACAAAGATATGTAGGTTTTTAATTTACGTTCACCCACTGTATATGCGTTTTTTTGGTTGCTCATGTCAGCTTATCAAAAAAAAAAACTCTGTTTTACATTGGTCTTCCTCAAATTGTCATTTAGTTTGGAAATTATATTTTTAACTTCTCTTAAATAGTTTAGGAGTTACGTTTGATATTAAATGATAAATCAATTATAATTTAAACGCTTTTTTATTTTTGACATTTATTCACATTTGTGTTAAAAGAATACACTCTCAAGGTAAGAGTAGTTGTAAATTATATTTATATTTTTATTTATTTACCTTTTCATTAATTGCAGACATATCGCTTTATGTTCCAAATAAAAATTTTTATTATTTATTATAATTGCTAAGCTAACTTCCGCAAAGAAATTATGCAGTTAAGATTTAAGGACTTGTTTTAGTTGCGACGCGTCATTTAACCGACATGTACCAAGTATATATGTATGTTTGTATGTATATACAAGTATTTATACTAGTATTTCTATTTATACAAAAATACACACACGCACCAACACTAACACATGCATGTAAAAGGATATAATATTTCCGTACATAAATCTTCACAATATACTTTTTTACGTAATTTTATCCAAATTTACTTTTAAACAACTCAGATGTTGTTTTTTTTTTATTAAACACTTTACTTTAACTCTTGTTTGCACATTTTTGTTATTATTTATGATATTTTAGATTCGTTAAATCTCATAATTTTTATTAAAAAAGATTTTTTTCCTAACTTTTTATTTTATTCCGTTTATACGTTTTGTATGGAAAGTTATAGTATATAACGCTTTTATCCTTCTACCGCAACTAAACTACTCCTGCTTCAAAAGTTATACACATTACTTTGGAGAAAAGAGTGACAGAATTAACAAACAAGTGTATTTGTAGTTGTAAATACAAAAAAAAAAAACAATAAATAAATGTTAAATGAAATGCAACCAACTTCGCTCAAGGCATGCGCTGTTTAATATTTGCAATCCTTTATGATGCTGCATTCAAGAAATTATACAATCGTAAGATTTTGAAACAAAAATCAAATAGGATTCAAATCAATATCTTTCTTGCAAAAAGTTTTTAAATAAAAATTAATTAATCCACTAAACAAATATTAAGGTGTTAATCATAATACAGTGTGACAGCAACAGAATACCTACGATTAGTAATAGGACTGATTGAGTTGATGAAAATCTAAAGTTATCGATAAAAACGCTTTGTTTTGACTTTGCGGACTAAAAAGCAGATTTAGTTTACCGTTACTGCAAGAAATTTGAATTTCCATATGGACTTGTAAACAGCTGAAATTCTTTCTAAATATTTCCGTCTTTTTTTCTATTTTGAACCGATTTTACTTAAACTAATATATGATAGATAGATTAATATCTAGGTGATGAAGGTTGTGTCTGTTTTCGCAACTCGAAGCCACAGAAAGATTTATGTAATTATTCTTTCAGCTCAATCTCCGAAGCTACCCAACTGATTTAAATTTTTTTCAAAATTTTCATTCAAGTTTTTCACACGTACTGCTTTTCGAAATTTATTTAAACTAACGGCGCACGGAGGGGCCATAGCGGAAAAAATTTAGATTTTCGCTGCTTTCAATTATCTTGTTTGTGATTCTTATACTATATAAACTAGAGAATCTAGGAACAGCATGATTTTTTCTCAGTTTTTCTCAGGGTACTCCTATAGATTTAGGCCTACTGTTAGACGAATGGAACTTTAACCAAATTACACACTTCTCTAAATGAATGATGATAAAAGGGGAGACAAATATTATCAATTTTTTCCCTGCTCTACAACGGTCAACTAAGTCACACATCCAGTCAAACTGGGCAAACGTGAAAATCACTTTACTTTTGGAAAACCCTTTAATTTCTTACTTTTTGATGTTGTGGCCGCTATAGTAATACAACTTCTTGGAAAACTTCAAAAGTCTACCTATTACGGTTCCAGAAATGTAGGTCTCTGTTAGACGGACAGACATTGTGGCGAAAACAATAGGGTTACCTTTTTACCCCTGGGTTAAGCCGTAATGACACTCACTTTTTTCGTATTTTCTTAATTTAATATTGAAAGAGTGAAATAGCTAATGTTAGACAAAGAGAAATGTATAAAATGAAAACAAAAATGTTTTTTTTTTTGTTTATTTTTTTTTTTTTTTGTTTTCTTTCAAGATGAAAAAATACAATTTAAAATCGCTATATTCGACAATGAAACTGATGAAGTAGCATCAATGTAATAATTTAGGCTGGAAATATAATTTTTAAGCTAAAATTTTTTACATTTTTTTTACAATTTTTATCGATAATATATATAGAAATTTTTACGTTTGGAGATTTTTTTAAATATAGCTGAACTCTTCGCTATTGGGAGAATTTTCATTTACAATATATTTGTACTGTTCTCCAAAATCTTAAAACAACATCAGGCTACCGGCTACAAACTGTCAAAATTAAAACACAAACATTGATAGGAAAACGATTATTTTGATGTCATCATAGCTACATGGCTACACGACCAGCTTTGTGGCTTTAGCCAACTTAGGCTAATTTCTATTTTTGTTTGCGACAATTTCATTTTATACAACAAAAGAAAATGTCACAAAATTATAAATACAAATTCATTTATAATCAATGTATTTGTATTTTATATTATATGTATGTATGTTTATTATGTATTTGTTTTGATATGATAAAAATATTTTTTGAAAAAGTATTTTTTTATAAGTACGTATTTTTTTGAAGTATGTAGCTGTCGTCGTCATCATAATCCAGTAGCTGACTACACGGCGACGATTGTAGTCGTCTACAAATGCCTATCCTCTCTGTGACCGGTTATTGGTGAGGTCCCCTTCGGGGGTACACGTGGTGGTTGTGGTTTAAGATCGATTAAAGCAGATGTGGTGCAAGGTCGATCAAGTGTGCTGTTGCACTCTCAACAGACGGAGTTTGGATAGTCTCCAAACCCCTAAGCAAGAGGTTATAATATGGATCTAGGCTTGGCTTGGAAAGGCTTGCCATATTGTATAAATTGCTACTCATTGTGACTGTATACACACAAATTGCGATTGGTGGCAATCGTAAAGTGTTGTTATACTACACAATGGGGGCGCTAGTCTACGTCTTTATTTCACTCGGTGTTAAGAGCACCGTGGGATAAAGCCATCGTGGCAGGAGCCCACGTTAATCTTGAACACATCTGCTGTAGATATACATACATATTTTACTTTTATAAAAATAAAATAAATTTCAAAGTATATCTATATCAATCGTTAGCTGATAATTTCGCTTTGTTTTGTTTCGCTTCTGCGAGTCAAAATTTATTTACATTTTTTATAGCGCCATTGGCTTTTTAAAAAGTAAATTAAAAGAAAATTTAAAATATTTTTCACTTTCATTTGTTTCATAAAGCCCAGTATTCTGTTCATACATAAAAAATTTGTATGTAATACAGTCATGAAAAAAATTGCAGAAGTAGTACTCTGTTTTTACTGTAGAAACACATTGAAATATTTCTGCCAACATTTTATCAAAGCTGTGAAATAAAGCAAATGGGCATTACTTCACGTGGAATTAAAAAAAAAAACAATTTTTGCTAAGTCCCCTTTCACAATAGACAGAAACAGGACAGACAGACGAGATTTGTAGGCAAGGGTTTGAAGAGTTAAAGTGTGTATTTCATGACTATCGTACTGTGCATTTTGTCATTTCTCTTTTCTTCTCTTCGCTTTTTTCTGTGTTGCTTAACATTATATTTCTCAAGTCGGCGTCTCCATGCTACAAAGTACATGTATCACAGATTTTCAAGCACACACACATGTAAAGTAAATAAATCCGAAAGTAGAATGTGCAAATATCTGTCTGTCTTGTTTATGTCCAATTGTGAAAGCATTGAGACAGAGCAAAATAGAATTCATAAAATGTCTGCCCTGTTTCTGTCTATTGTAAAAGCAGTCTAACATTTTTAAAACAATGTGGTATACTTAAAAATAATAAAATCGTTAAATTCCTCCAAATCGCTAGATAGACACCACATTTCAAATGTCAAATTTTTCTTGTGAAATAATAAATGTTGCTCAAAATTTTTCACAAATTCGAACAGAGTACTAGGCTTAAGAGATGGTACGAAATTTTGAAATTTTGCTTTTCTAACTCAAGTTGCACCAAACACACTTATTATGAATACTTGTTTTAATTCAGATTTAACTAAACATAAACAGATCATTGTGTTATAATTTTTTAGCAAAATTGATATTAAGTGTTTTTATTACAAAAAAGTAAAATTGTGCTCACATTGCCATCCCTGAGTTGTAGTCATTTGCAGTTGACACTTACGCTCGTTTCACACTATAATACTGAGTATTAAGATTTTCATTGGATTTTGTAAGATAGAAATCAAATGAGAATTGTTTGATTGTCAAAAAATCTAACGTAACATATCGTTTTCACACTATCACACGTCAAATAAAATGAAAAATATCAGGAAAGGAACAAGCCGAGACGAGACATTGAACGGCGTCGACTGAGCAATTTTATGTGGACGGCAGATGTGCTGGATCTTAAGTTTGTTTGGGGGCGTTCAAGTTTTTGGTTAACAAAAAAAATAAAAAACAAAACAAAAAAATATAATACGTACATTCAACAATTTCTAGGCATGGCAGAAACACAGTACATACTTATGCGATAAGACTGATGGCAATTTAAGGCAGGCAGAAAAAATATCATTGATGGCGGCGAACTATCGGCTGCGACTCACTCAGTTTGGTTCTTTGCTTTAAAAAAAACAACACTGATAAAATGAAAAATGTTATCGTTTAGAAAATTTTCTAAAAATGGTTTGGTATTATGGGATGTCAAATTTCTTTCCGTATTATTTCACATTTTGATAACATACTGCTTACACACTATCACACTTTCTCATTGGATTTAAGTATTTGACAAGTCTTAATAATCAGTATAATAGTGTGAAAATGACTTTAGCAATAATTTTACACAAACATACATGCATATACATTATGGAGATACATAAATATACTTTGATACATACTCATATTTTTCCAAAAAATACTTTTATTTGCTCAAAGCCTCCTGTTAAAAAATAAATTAATGATATTCTCTTTTCTTGAAAAAATAAAATTTACGCATGCAAAAATAGAAATTAGCCTAAGTGGGCGGCAAAATAATAATATTTATATAAACGTGTGTATTTTAATTTTGTCAGCTTGTAGACGGTAGCCTACTGTCTTCTATCAGCTGTATTAATAATGAAAAGTTGTTCACTATATATCTACTCAACATATCCACTGCATAACTAAAATACCGATTAAGCTTATGTACTCGATATGTCTAAGTTTATTCATAATAAGTTTTATCCCCTACCTACAAAAAAGTTTACCATCTCTATTTTATAAAAATAATCTTTTTTTTTTGACATATGTACCGTACATATGAAAATAAATTATAATTTTTGTAACGAGTATATGTTTAATGCATTACACAGTGCAACACGGAAAAAAATAACCATATACGGACACCTCTACGTGATAAAAGACCAAAAAAAAAAGACCCCTGTCTCCCAGTTTTGCCCAAAGTCCTCCAGGTTTTTTTTATGGGCCCTTTCTCGAACATATGAACTTCCTAGGAATGATTCTTAACACCGTTTAGGTAGCCGAAATGAATTTAAAAATTTTCGGGAAATTTTTCACTTTTGCGGCTACCTAAGCGCTACCTAAACGGTGTTAAGAATCATTCCTAGAAAGTTCATATGTTCTAGAAAGTTGTTTATTGGCATCTTAGGTTCATTTTTGTAGTTGATTGTTTCCTTGAATTTTTAACAGTTTGCTACCTATGGACCTGAACAGGGGAAAAAAGGTAAAAAAATTGAATTTTTTAAAGTTTTTTGCGATTTTGACCTTGAAGATGAAGTTTTTTGATTTTATGTGTTAACAATTTTTGTTCTTTATGACAAGAGCTACAACTTTGCCTCAGAGAGTATATCAAAATTTCAAACGGTTTGCAAAATATAAGCTTGAGTAAATGATCATTTTTTGCAAAAATGACATCGAGGCCCCACATCTTTGAGGGCCCATAAAAAAAAACCTGGAGGACTTTGGGCAAAACTGGGAGACAGGGGTCTTTTTTTTGGTCTTTTATGACGTAGTGGTGTCCGTATATGGTTATTTTGCCATGACTTAAAAAATTACACAGTGTGTTATCTAGCATAAACAAGGGTACGTATACAAAATGATCAAAATAAGATGTAGCGTATACGTACCGTACGTACACATGTGTTTAAACGAAAATAATAAATTTTTAACAAATATAATACGATTTTTTTTCTTATTTCGTCGATTACAATGTTAGTTAAAGGTCGTCAAAAGATAAGAAATTCTGTGGGTGACAATCAGAGTACCGAAATGTTCACCCACTGTTTATTCATGTATGAATGTGTACATTTAATTTTTAAACTGCATCTTTTCATACATGTGTGAGAGACTAAAAAATATCTTGTGTTTTTCTTTTCATTTATGAATGCGATTACTTATATTTTCTCTTTCTGTTCAAAAGTGAATAAATGAGAAAAAAATTTTGTTGTGCATGAAAGTATTCATATTTGAGTATTTAGAATTTAAATAATTTTTCTTTAATGGAATAATACAGTTTTTCAGGAATTCACAAAAAAGATTTTTTAATTTTTCTGTATATCTGAAAAAAGTGTCTAAGTTCCCGTTTTCTTATTAGGTACAAGTTACCCAAGGCACCCGTGGTATGCTCATTTAAGAAATTATTTTTTTTTTTTTTTTTAACTTAGATGGAAATTTAATGTCAGGAGTATCAAGAAAAATTGAAAGTTGCACAAAATTAAATTAAAAAGTTTGGTTAATTTTAAAATTAAAATTAAAAAGTTTGGTTAATTTTATTGTAAATATAAATTGATCAAAAGCAAAAATGAAAAATAACCCAAGAAATCCGCACACAGAATTTGGTAATATTTTATATGAAAATTAACACCAAAATATTGAGTGCTTTTTGCCAATTACCCAAAATGTTTATATGAACTATCACCATGAACTATCGTCACCACTTTGACAAGCCGACAGCATTTTATATTGACGTCAACATCAATTTGATTATAATTTTGTATTCCCTAAAGCACTTATGACGATGTCGACGGCTTATCGATACCACTGTTCTGTAGAGAAATATTCTTTTAAAAAAATTTAATATTGGGAAATGATTTAAAGTGCTTAATAAGAATCTGTTTTAAGTTTTTTCTATCACGTCGAAATTTTTCATTTCTTCAACTAATTTTCCGAATTGGCTCAAACTTGTTAATTAAATCTTTTCCATTTTGAATTTTAAAAACCAAGGCGATGAAATCGTCGTCGATACAACAAAATTTTAACGTCACATATTCTTACAAATACCAAATAAAATTAAAAAGTCATCGTTAAATGTTGTTGTCGACAAAGGGAATACCAACTTAATTAAGTGAAACGTCGTCATATTGTGTTGATGACTCCAAATAGAATACGGGTGATTCTCAGGAAATGCATCAATAAGAGTGTAAAAACAACAGTTTAAGTCCTAAAAACTAGTAGTAACGTTGTTTACCTTAAACTACAGAATTGTTAACATTAAAGATTTATTAGAATTGAAAAATATAAAAAAGTCAATGCCCTTTATGTCACTATTGACTTTTTTATATATATATATATATATATTTTTTTTTCAATTTTTTATTTTTTATGTTAATTATTCATTTGGCGTTTTTTTATTTTGCGGCGATATATTTTTTTTTTTTTTCAATACAAAAGTGTATCTTTAAAAGTTTAAGGAAATCATAATTTATAACAAGATTTATTCCTCATAAGTTTCACTATTAAACCAAAGCACGTTTTTATTTTATGTTATTTATATAAATTACACATTTTTTAAAATAATTTCCAAAAATAAATATTTCTCATTTCTATTAGTGGCAACGCTTTTTTTGCTGTTTACATAAAAACATACTTCAATAATTCCGGCAAACTTCAAACATTTTTGAAATGGAATTACCTTGTATCTATTATTATATCATGAGTAAAGATCTACGTTGCTACGTTCAGGAAATTAAGTTAGAAAATAATTTGTAATAATTTGTAATTGTGTTGTAATATTCGTTACTCTAACGTTAATAAATAAATAAAAACAAATATATTACATTTTAACGACAACTATGTTTTTTTATATAAAATTTCATAAAGATATCAAAACGTGTACAAGTCTAAACGGGGTAAACGTCACGAATAATATAAAAAAAATTTGAGTTTCGTATGGTGCTCCACCAATGTACGACTTTTGAATTAATAATTATTTCAGTATTCGTGTATCCTCCAGGGTCTCTAGCCAACCTATACTTTCGTATAGGAAGTCAAAACTCCCAAACATTTTACGCCTCCTCTCCTGGAGCCTGACCAATTAAGTTTCTTCACAATAGTTTAGATCTGAGCTTATATTTTATGTAGCACTTTAAAAATAATGTTTTTCGATTCGAATTATTTGGAAGGTTGCCATAAAGCTTGCATCTAGTTTATAATATAAATGCTTCTTCATAAAATTAATAAACTTTATTTTGTCATAATCGGATAGTATGTATGTCCGAATTGCAAAACATTAATTCTCATCGATCAAAGTATAGTGTTTCATAACGCCGCAGTACAAAACTTTGACAATGTATACCCTTTCAAAATGTCGCACAGTGGCGCCTTTTGACTCTTTTCGTTGCAAACATCATAAATTTTGAAATAATTAAGATATTTTAAAGATTCAAAAAGATATTGCCGGAGGACACTTTAGGCTTCAAAATAATGTTTACAAACAAAATATTGCTAGAGGTACAGGGTGCTCCAAAAATTGCGTTTAAAATAGTATAATTTTTCCAGTTAAATCTTAACATGTTTTTTTTAAATATAAGTTTTTTTTTTTGTATCGCAAATACACATTTTTATGTACATTAAATATTTAAATCTAAGTAAATTTATATTAAGTAACTAGTTTAGCCCGGTGCGCTTTACAATACACATTGTTCAAATTCGAAAGTTTAGAAAAAAAAACACTCTAACAGAACATGTTAAACCTATATTAAATTTTTTTAGTTCTATTACAGAAACACATTTTTAAATTATTATTTTTTTATTTTTAAATATTAATATATTTATGCTATAGATAAAATGTTATTTAGTATATATTTTATTTAGCTAGAATAATTGGTTTTCATTAGTTAGTTCTTTTTGAAATAGTCATTAACATTGGGAGCGTTATCTAATAGACTTAACATATCGGAGCAATAATTATGTTCTTCCAAATCCTTTCGAGATCTTACATGACTTCGCGATGATCGCCAACATATTGAAAAGGTCCGCATTCTGTCTAATCCGTGAAATTTTGCAAGTATTCGTGTATATAAATTTTTTGTAGTCTTTGTTTTTGCATTCCTGGGCTTCTTTTGAAAACTCTCCAATCGGTAAGCATTGATATTCAATTAAACTTTTACCATGAGCCAAAATCTTATGAACCGTACGACTAAGTTTCTTCTCAGGGTACATTTGAGCTAAAAGTTGGGAAGTTTTTGATGCATAATCATCAAACTTTTAGGATAACTGCCAACCTTTTTATAATATTATTGTCGACCCCAGTAATTCGGGCTGTTACCTCATCATTTTCAAAAAATGCTCTGGACATATTACCATCGCTAGTATTTCCATACCCCTGCTTTGGGCAGTCTACTTTCAGCGCAAGCTTCTTAAGTAATTCATTTTGTATAATTTTTTTCGGGCAGATAGTTTTTCATTTTGTGTTGCGTTCATATCAAAACATTCACCTTCACGCGGAATTTTATTTTTAAAATAAAATCCATGCACCTAATTCTGGCATGTAATAGAGAAATTCCATATTCATAATTTTGCTCATCACTTGAGTCATAAAAATTTTAAAAGTCTTTTTGTGACTTTTTGAAAATTGCTCACATTAAAGTTGACGAGGTATCTGTTATTACATTTAAGAAAAAATTCATAATCAATCGAAACACTTTTTCCATTCTTTATTTCAATAACAGAAAGCTTTAGTTCCGAAATTTGCTTTTTTATATCGTTCACTGTAGTAGATTTGATTATTTCTGAAGACTCCTTTGTATATTGAAAAAATATCGGAAGACAAAAATAAACTGATGATGGGCGAGGATTTTTCCAATGCTCAGTCGTATTGATTTAGTTTTATCTTTTACAAACTTAAGACATAATGCTTCTGAAAGATGAAAAAAAATTTTGTCGTTTTCGCTATGAGGTTGTAACAGTTTTCTTCTTATTTCACCTACAGCTGCAACTTGCGGCGGCAAAACTTAGTTAAATATGCTCGGAAAATTGGGGCGAGACCATTTTTAGATATGCTCTATTTTATTTGTACAAATGACCTAAATATAGGGTGTCTAAAAAGCGGCTACTTTCGAAAAAGTAGGGCATCTGCTAAACATGTTCTTTTAATAAAAAACAAACATAACTTAAAAAAATAGCAAAAAAGTAGTAATCAAACGGCAATGTTTCTGACACTTTAATTCTAAAATGCATTTATTTTTTCAAGATTTTTTGCTTTCTAAAAAATTGTCGACTTTGAGCAGCTCCACAGACTATAATTTTTTTGCAATGAAGGAAAACGTTTTTGAATTGTGATCAGTAAGTAGTTCTTTATACGATGTTTTCATTCATTTTCAAAATTTTTCATTTCACAAAATTTTGTATTTTTGCCACGGGTTTTAAGAAAAGACGCCACTGTGCGCCGTCAAGGCAATCACGGCATCAGTTTTAAAGTTGATAAATTATTTCGGAACTTTGCATATGCGCATGATTTAAATACAAACTTTGTATTAATACGTTTTCGAAGTCAGTCAGCCTATCTTCCGACGCTCTTTCAATACTTTTCTCTTTAAAGCTGTATAGTTTTTTGTTCAAATAGACTTACCAGTTCTCAATGGGGTTCAGGGAGGGAATTTCTATTATAAATGAGATATTTTTACTGGGACCGGGGTACAAACAATATATAATTAAAATGCATTCATTAGTTTTTATGTGGGACGAACAAAGCCAGACAAAAATTCCAAAATTGGTGTTTTGTATTCTACTCGTATACCGATAGTAATCTGCTCTAGCAAAAAATTTCATGTACAGAAACGGGTATAGTTCTAATATACATACTTACATATGTATGGATTAGAGTATCCATAAAATAGATAAGATTTGCAAAAGTATATTTTTTCACTCCTTGCTTGGTTATCTAGGATATAAATAAGATCCGCATACAAATTTCGTTTCTAAAATGTAAACCAGGCAGTTTTACCTGGTATTTAAGAGGTAAAAATTGTCTTAAAATCTGTTAAAAATGTGCGACTTTATTTATCAACTAGTTGTGCCCGCCGCTTCGTCAGCCTTGTTGCAATATTTTGTTCTATTTTGCTTTGAAAGCAATCCACACCAAAGACCCTTACGTTTTTAGAACCGCCTTCAAATATGCGCATATCAGTTTATGCATTTTTTTGCTTATAAAAAATCCAGTAGTTTTAACGTGCATTTCACACTATAATACAAACATTCGGGTATGTCTGTAATCCGAAACCGAGTGAAATTGAAATCGAATAAATTTTTAAAGAAAAATATAACTTAGTTGTGCCTATTATTTTAAAACATTAGCAATCAAGGAAGTTATGTGAATGGTCTTTAATCAAATGTATAAAAAATAATATCAAAATGTTGTAAGATTTAAAAGTTATGACAATTTAAAATTATATTCGGATTCAATTTCACTCGGTTTCGGATTACAGAACATACCCGATTAATACTTTTGAGGAAAATGCAACCCTAACATAATGAGTTGTTATTGCTTTTTGAAAAAGTGCGAACAGCGATTAGATTAGGGTTCCATTTTATTCAAAAGTATTAGTACATGTATTATAGTGTGAAACGCCCTTAAAAGATCCCAAATTAGTGTCATTGCAGTGACAAATTTGCTACATTAGCAAATTTGTCTTGACAATAAACGCAAATTCACGTTTTTTATTCAACTATTGTTTTGCGCCAAAAATATTTTTTTTAATAATTTTAATTCACCACGTACGCGTTTATTAATTGTTCGGTTGGTACCTATTCGTGTTAAATTAAAAATATTTAGTAAAATAGATTTATTTGCAATTATTGAAATAAAAACAAAACAAGTTATGGGAATCTACGACAAAGTCGAAAAACAAACAGCAGGAGTAAGTGCAACAAATATATATCGCTCATTTACTTGAAGACCGTCATAAGTCAAAAAAAGGCATTTTGTAAAAAACGCATTTTAAGTTTTTTATTCTGCACTGTTAAGTAAAACAACATGAACATGCCTCAATTTCGAAGTCAAATAATAAAATGATATGTTATTTGTATATTATTTAGGGAAAATCTGGAATATTTTGTAACTAAAATATGTCGTTATTATTAATAAAAAAAATTGAAACAAATGAAATGAAATAACGGCATATTCTATTCCCACGCGAAAAGTACACAAGATAAAATCATGAAATTAATATACAACATGTAGCGGAATAAAAAGAACATTTCTGCATCACTAACTCAAAAATCACGTTTTTTGACTTATGACGGTCTTCAAGTAAATGAGCGATATGTATGTATGTGGCAATAAATACAGTACGTCTTCCCCTGTATACTGATATGAACTAAAAATTAACAGCTACTCTGCAGACGTTTTGATATAAAAATTAGTATAGCATACATCGGCAACACTTTAAGTGATGTTAACATTTCAAGTGAGTGTCAGATTGCAAAAGGAAGCAGCATATCAAAAATATTTCGTGTTGCCTGCGTCAACAGTTGTTTTTTATTAAATAAATTAGTAAATTTCAATAACTGTTCATAATTAAGCAATTATTCTTAAGTTTATTTGTATATTATTACGTCAGCATAAAAATCATTACAACCAGACTAATATGTGACAACGGAAAAATGTAAACAATAGGACCGGACCGCCTGGAAAAGTTTTCTATTTGCTGTTAAAATCGCATCAAATAAATAGCAAATAATAATAATAATATCTTTATCAATAACGAAAGAGAGCCCAAAGTAATAATCAGTAAACCAATACAAAAAATAGGAAAATTACTTTTTTTTATTTTAACCAACCATATGGTAGTTGGTTTTTTACACAGGTCATTTATTGGTTTTTTCCTTCAAATTATTTTATGCCAATACAGACAACATATCTAGAACAACAACAAAGGATTTACATACATTTACTTATGTGGTTCAAACAAAAGGTAAAAAATTATTTATTTTGGATTAATATGGCACATTTATAAGTTTTAAGTGTTTATATGTGAATATATTTCAGATCAGTTTTTAAAATTGTTAGCAGTTGCATTTTGCAAAAATGTCACAAATACGTTATGATAATCATAAATATGCCCGCCTTAATAAAGGAATCAAAACGCAAAGGTCCTATTCGGACGATGAAAATGAAGAAATCGATTTGGGCACGGAACACCATTTAAGGCAATCGGCTGAATCAGATGATGATGTTAATAAAGGACACAAAAACGGTTATTTAAGTCAACATGATGGTGAAGAAAATATAGAACGAAACGACACCACAGTCACCCTAAGAGATCGCCTCAATGACTCGCGTCTTATGCAAATGGCTATTTGTTCATTACTTACTATACTGTTATATCTTTTGCTGTCAATATGTTTGACATTTTATCAAAAGGCATTAATAAAAGAGTTAAATTTTCCTCTCAGTATTGTAAGTTATCATTTAGTGCTTAAGCTTATAATGGCCTCAAGTATCCGTGGTATTTACAAAGCTGTAATGGGCAAATCAAGAATTCAGTTAGATTGTCGTACGTCAGTTAGAAAAATGGCTCCTACAGGTTTGGCGAGTGGTATTGATATTGGATTTTCCAATTGGGCCTTAGGATTGGTATCAGTATCGTTGTACACAATGACCAAATCATCAACTATAGTATTCATATTGATATTTGCTATTATATTGGGATTGGAGAAAAAGGTAAGAAACATTATTTTTTAATTATATTATTGTTTTCTAATGAACAATGTTTAAAATGGCCAAAAATATATATTTTTTTCATTTTAGAGTTGGTCGTTGGTATTTATTGTAGGTCTAATAGCTATAGGCCTATTTATGTTTACTTATAAGTCAACACAATTCCAAACACTAGGCTTTATTTTCATATTAGTTGCATCATTAAGTGGTGGTATACGTTGGAGTTTGGCACAATTTGTTATGCAAAAGTCAAAATTAGGCCTACACAACCCAATAGATATGATATATCACATGCAGCCTTGGATGATAATAGCTCTACTGCCTTTCGTTATAATATTTGAAGGTAAACTAATAATAGTAACAAGATCAAAACTAATGTAATTAAAATTAACTTTAAAATTAAAGGTAAAGGTTTAATTGAGGTTATGGAAAATATGGGTAATTATAAAGATAGTACCATATATATGGTCGTTTTGAAAATATCCGCTGGTGCAACTTTGGCATTTTTCATGGAAGTTAGTGAGTTTATGGTGTTATCTAAAACTTCCAGCTTAACATTGTCAATCGCTGGTATATTTAAGGTAAAAAACAATTATTTCTTTTTTAAGTTTTATTAACGACATTTTATTTTAATTTTTTAAAGGACATTTTTCAACTAGTTTTGGCTGTGGAATATAATGGTGACCAATTAGGTTTGGTAAATGCTTTAGGTTTAGTTGTTTGTTTAGCTGGTATTTGTTGCCACGTAGTGCATAAATATTCAACTTTAACGAAATCACAAGATATAAATTCCTACGACGAATCTTCAGATTTGCACTTAAATGAGGCATCTTTAAATGGTAATGGTGGTGCTGTTGGTAATTCAATATCAACTCCAAACTCCTCGAATATAAATGATTATGCTTTTACAACGACAAAACATTCCTCTGTAACTGTTCCTTTACTAGATGAAACTGATTCGGATGAAGATGACGTTTCACCAAATGGTAATAAAGAAAATTCATCAGATGTTATATTTGATATACTTAAGCGGCGGGATATGCCACGATGAGTATGAGTTAAGTTTATATGTATATATATATCATGAAAATGATATTTTTAATTGTGCTGTTAGGTTATGTTTTAAACTTATGTATGCTACATAGTTCTGTTGGGAGTTCATTAACCTGATCTGAGTGTTAAATACAATATTTTTAAAACACGTTACTTATTTAAGTTAAACATTTACAAAGTAAAGGGCACAATCATCTGCCGTTATATGCGGTAAAGTTCTGCTTAACTTTATAGACTGCATTGATCCATTTCTCTATTTTATTTTGCAGCTGTCACAAACCGACTTTTATTATCAAATTTCTACTTGATATAAACAATTTTAAGTTGAAGTTAAGTTTTAGAAAGTAACTGAAGTTTTTTTTTTTTATTAAGATGTGTGTAAAAGTAAGGTATTTCCTTAAAAAGAAAAAATTTTTAACTTTTATGTAACGCCCATTGACTATTTACTATTTTTACTTTCCGTCATTCTTATTCTGATCAGTTTTATTGTTTTAAATTAAAATAACGCCTCATTAGATAATTAAGTAGACTTTAAAAACTAATATTAATAAGTTTCATTAAATGTGAATGAAATAGATATAAGTTGTCTTTGCTTGTATATGTAAAATATTAGCTTTGTTGTCTTAACACTAATCCCCACACCTAGTATATATACATATATCCACTTTGTATAAAAAATACTAAAAAGTTTACTTACTTTTTGCTATTATATATCGTTTAAGATTTTTATCATATTTTATTTGATAGAGACGATTAAAAATTTGTTATTGATGATTCCTTTTCGCATTTCTAATGAGTCTGTAAAAAAGACGAAAAAAAAAAGACTTGCATATAATATTTACTTTAGTTAAAATAAATATTTTGTTATATTATTATATATTTTGTTTTGTTTTATATATTTTTAAACAAAATTTAAAAAAAAAAATTGTTTTATTTACCTAAACAAAAATTAAAGATTATTTGTAGATTTTTCAAATTGGCCATTAATAACTGAAATAGAAATTTTATTTAGTTTATATAATTTTATAAATAATTGTAGTCTTATAAAAAAAATAAAAAAACGAAAATTTTTTTTCCAAATTAAGAATTTAATTCTATTTAGAATTAAGTGGGTATAACATAAGAAAAAAAGAAGGCATTATTTTAACTGGGTAGACTGCAATTCAATTGTGTGAAAGTTAAAATATAAAAAAAATTAAATAAAGAACTTATACACTAAAACAAAAATGTAGACTTCAAGTATTGTGTTTAGGGGCAGAAGCGAAATACATATTTTAGCTATTTTAAAATATACGTCTTCTCTTTGCCTGTGTAGGATATTCTAAGCAATGATAAGCCTCATCTTCTTCGTCTGAATCAACGGGCACGTTGCAAATATTATTGTTAGCATCCATATTCAGGCTCCCTACACAATCATCTTCATTATCGGTATCAGATATCGTAGATTTCGTATCATTGCCTGATACAACACCAGAATCTGGACTATCACATAAAATTGTAGCATGGCCTGCATTAGAAAGGGGTGTATTGGGTGGAACTTGTAAGTGTTTCAAGTGCTCATTATAATGTATTCGATAAATTGCTAAAATAGCTTCGAAAAAAGGCGATATCAAATCAGCTGTGCAATGTGTTAGCTTAATCAAATATGGTGTCCATATAGGAAAAATACCATGCATTTGACGTACAGCTGCTATGCAAGCAGATGCTATTATTGAGGGTCTAGCATTGGCAAATTTTAAATCTGTAAATATAAATATTATAACAATCGATCAGTAATAATTTTTTAAAACTTACAACTCAATGAAATATCGATTAATTCAAAAAATGTTTTACTCAATGTCGTCAACATATTCTCGTAACTTGTGTAGGGACATGGTGTACTAAGCATTATACATGATGATGTATTTATTATAACTTCATTGCCATAATTCATACGGGTATGCAGATCCTGCTGCTGCTGATGGTAATTATTAAGTATGATTTCATTGTTCCAATGATTTATAAAAATGTGATAATCTTGTAGAGTTATAATACTATTGGCAAAATACTCCGCAAATGTTGCTGCGGTTGGACGGATTAAATCGAAATTGAAAGCTCCCAATACTTTGCACTCAACATTTTTAAATTCGTTTAGAGTGTAAACTTCATTTAGCATTTTGTTCAAATCGGCAAACTTGGGCATATCAACATCGGTTTCTTCAATTTTGGCCGCTATTATGAGACACGTAATGGCAGACAGACTTAGCTTATCGCCTCGAATGGTATAATTATCCATAAAGCAGTCGAGGAAATAAACAGCTTGAAGTGGACAAAAATAAATTTATATCACAATTTTAAAAGTGGAGAAACAATTTATCATATATGACTACGTATTGCTGAATAAATTACATAACTTTTTCAAGTCATTACTAACTCAAATGTTATTCCTTAAAAAAAATTACCCAAATGTAAAGTGGTCCTAGAAAGTTTCTGCTTTTCCGTAGCAGCCTTAAGCAATTTCAACAACATGGGACGCTGACAAACTTGTTGAGAACGAAAACAAACCAAGCGACGGTTAAGTTCGGTTTCTCTTAAAGTTTCAAAAATATCATCTGAATAATCACATATCCAATGTGTTTTATCAATTCGTTGCTAAAAAATAAATTGGAATAGGTATATAACTTCAAGAAATGCTCATTTATGACACTAACCTGATTACTATCTAAACGGAAAATTGATGTGAAAACACCGCCAAATTCAAATGGTTGCGTAGCTTGTACATGGGGTATAATTGGTGATGTGAAATCGGTTATGTTTTCTCTAAAGTTTTGTTTAATTATACTGTATTAATTAAATATTATAAATTAATATTGTTTAATATAAGGAAAATAGAAAATATTACATCGAGTTATTGTAAAGCACATTTGACTGTGGCGTGTCCATTTTGTTTCGATTTAACATCCTTGGGACACTTTTAACAAAAATCTTATCACATAATTTTTAATGATGAAAGAAGATTTTCATTAAAATTTTTATTTCCATATATGAAATCCCATTGAACTTTTTTAAAACAAGAAATACAAATTAAATAATTTGATTATATGAAGAAAAAACCGAAGCCCAAAATACTAACGGTTCTTTAGGAAAACACATGTGCATAAATTAGTAGTAAATTTTTTGGTGTCAATATGCACTAAACATACTCCACTAAATACAAAATTTTTCATTGTTGCCAGGTCTTACAGGAGTAAAGAAATAAACATAATGATTTCCGAAAACATATATGCACTTTGTATTTAGATGAGAGTAAAAATCATGGTTAGAACGAATTGTATCAGAACAGGAATTACACAGGTTAGGTTCATTCACCAAAAGTTATCTTTTTAAGTAATCTGTTTTATAACTTAAGTGAGAAATTTCTCACACGAAACTTTTATAGTCATCTTTTTGTACAAAGGGTGGGCTAGAGCTAATTTTAAAATAAAGTAATGAAAAACTGTATAATAATTCCACTTGAGAATTTTCGTCCTTAAATTAAAAAAAGAGGCACAAGTTTGTTAATTTCCTAAAAAGTTGCTTGTTTTCTTGAATGCTTGTTTCTAGATTTTTTAAAGGTGATAGCAGTTATGAAATGCTTGTTGCAAATAATTTTTTGAATTTTACTTTTTTATGTATCCATTTTGTTTATTGTAATATAAAAATTTTGTTAAACTTAAAATAAATTAAATTAATTTTTGAAGGCCTAGATGCTCATACTCGTATATTTATGTTATATAAATTAATTTACTGTTTTATATAATCATTAATAAATATAAAATAAATTGGATTATATTTTTAATAAAGTATTAGTCTCCACTTTTGAATTAGTACACAAAAATAATAATAATTCACATTGACCCTCAAATTGAATGCAAAATTTCTACGTTGCAATCAACTTGAGTGAAGAAAAAAAGTTGCAATATATTGCTGATTGCATTTTTTGAAATCAAAATAATTAAATTTTAGTGCAAAGATTCTTTAACTCACTATTACTAATGTTGATTGAGGCTGCAAATTTTGCAATCACCATTAAAAATCAAAAAAATGAATGCAATACTTTTGCAATACCACTCAGTGTGAGTGAAGATTGCAGAATTAGTGCGCTACTATACTATTTTCCCAATTTTTCACAATCTAATAATATTTTTCGGTTGAAACTTTTGAGATTGTTCTTGAATTTAGGAATTTAATCTTACTCTTGAATTATGAGTTCGTATATATTTGACTTTATGATTTTTTTTTTTTAATTTTACTACTGATTGGGACAATTTAAATTTTAAATATTTTGATAATGTTTTTTTAATTTTTTTGCTACAGATAAAATCAAATTAATTTTTTTTTTTGTATATAGAATATTTATTTTATTTTTTTATTTTTATACATGTGTATGATATGGTCACAGGCTTAATTCCTATGTAATATTGTTATTTTGGCCCAGTTTAGGGGTTTTATTACGTAATAAATGAAATAAATAAAGTACGGAAACATTATTTATATACTTCTTCTGTAGAAAATTAGGAAGGCACAAAAAACAAAATTTGAGTACATTAAAAAATGTGCCCCTATTCTTTTATAACAAGACTACTCTCTTAATATAAGACATTTCAACCTTTTTAATACAGCAAATGAGGAAATAAAAATGAAATGGCAACCCTGTAAACTTGGCGTGTGTTTATTAAAAATTTGTGCTAGTGATTTTAGTACTGAATTGTATTAATTTATTGTGATTAAATTAAAACATGTAACAAATAAATTTATTTTTAATCTTTAGAAAAATTATTTACACACTATTTCTTTCCATTTAAGAAACAGAAAACGCCTCGTGTACACCTCGTTTAATATATAATAAATCAAGACCATAATCGAAGTCATTACCAACAACCCTCCTTGACTAAATGTCTTTAAAACATCGGCAACAACATTATGGACTCTGTTACATCAGGTTTAGCAACATCAACTCTTGGTGGACCAAAATTTAAAATTCAACAATCCATACCAAGTGGTTCTATTAAAAGAGGCCCTCATGCTATTATACGATCGGCTGATTTAAATGATGGCATAGAAATTAAACGCAGATTTGGTAATTTTCCATATAAAACCCTCAGCACTTTTCAGATTTTTTCAGAGTTTTCTATCAATTGCAATGCAATTTCAATAATTTTCATTGGAATATATGTTCATAAATAAAAATTTAAAATGTTAATTACAACACTAATTAAAATTCGACTTTGCCAATATCAACAAAAAAATTTATGGAAATATCTTGCTTATGGAGGTCATCAATCAACATACTATCTAATGGATATTTATATTAATTCTTGGCTGAATTAATGGATCTTACAGTGAGTATTACAATTATTTTTTTATCCAACAACTTAAATATTAAAACATATTAACAACGAAATACCTATTAAATTAAAAAAAAAAATACTTGCTCAATTTACACTCGGTTTTTTTAAAATATTTAACAAATCTAATATATTTGTAAGACTAGTCATAAACTAAACAAATGTTACAATGATAATATATAGGCAAAACCTTTAGAAATGTAGTTTGTAATATACATATTTCAGATAAATAACAAAAATACCAATTAATGTTTTGTACATTTAGGAAACTACTTTATATACCTATATGCATACAAACTTTTTATTATTTATTACATTTCAAAGATATTAAAAAAGCAATAGGTATTTGCGAAAACACCGAATCTTATTATTTATAAACTTATTTGGTTCATCTTCTTTATTAAAAGTTAATATAGGTACCTATAAGTAGCAATTAAGTTATTGAATTACAACAAAGCAAGGTAACCGTCTTCAAAGCTCACCGAAGAGCATCAAATCTTAACTAAAAGTTAAAAAAAAAAAAACAATTTATTTGTAACCAATAACCCATAAATCCTTCAGTTTTTAATTTTAAGTTTTTACTACATTTTATTGTAGCGGGCAAAGAAGTACATACATACTAAAGGTGAGCGCAAGATGTTAAAAAGTGGACAGTATTGCATGTTTTTGAAACGCAAATATTGATTGTATGTGTAGTCGAATATTACTAAACAGTAAATACAGAGAACAAGAGAACAAACAGTGCAAAAATTAGTGCACCTGATTTGACCGGACAGTTTTATCAAGTGCAATAAATATGCTGAGCATTTCATATTGTTCACTAACTAGTTCATTTTACTTAAATTTTCTTGAGATTAAAATCTCTGATTTTTGAGAGAAAAAATTAAATTAGATTTTTTTATTCATCAATAAAAGTTAAAAAAATTCAAGCTACTACAGTTTTCTATTTTCAACCACTCAACGTGCAAATTACTATAAAATAACTAAAATACAAAGTACAAACCCTTGCTTTTAACATCATACATTGTCTGCTATAACAGTATTTCATATCAATAGACACTATTGAAACAAAATACTCACTACTGAAATTTTATTTCAAACAACAACAAATATTGCATTGGTTGGAAGAAGAGCAAATGCTATTGTATGTTTTTATTTAAGAGCACAACAATATTTGTATACACATGAAATCAAGTGCAAGAAAAAAGAGACCAATTCATTATTGAACATTATGAAGTTAGTCTAACAAGACGTTTTATGCTCACGTTTAATACATACAAATGATAAACCTTATGCACCAAAAGACACCGACGTGGGGACATCCTTTAGTTTTGATAATTTCAGTTGTAGAGGACATGTCAATTCCAAATACTATGTAATTTTTTTATATAACTGTTAAAAAGATAAGGCCCTTTACATATGTCAAATTAAGTCACCCTTGAAGATACTCTTTAAATTTTATTTTTAGATATTGTGGATATACAATAGTTTTACGTACTCTGTATATTAAATATATTAAATACATACATAACAAGCAAACTCCCTGAGATTTCCATAAATAATATTAAGTTTATATGACCATGTTTTAAAAAAATCAGCTGGACAGTATTTAACCTGCGTCATAATGAGTAAAAAAAATCCCAGTCGATTTCTTTTTCTCATAAATTCTTTTTTTGCTGATGATGTGCTAGTATCTAATTTTTTTTATCTCTTGATAATAATGAACTTCGAACTACAATATTATTATTTGAAAATAGTTTAAATAAAATAAAATGATAATTTTAAATTATTGCAATTTTTAAAATAAATAATATATTTATACTTGTTATTTATTAATACGAGAAAATATATAAGTATTATTTAATAATATTAATAATTGTTGCTATGTAAAACATATTTTCCTTTTGGTTATTATATTGCATGAATAAATAAATGAATTATTCAATTAAACTAATTTTAGCCAATAATAACAAATTAACATATAAATAAACACAATATGAAAAAATCATATTAACACTAAAATGTATTTTGTTTATTTTAATCTTCCTATTTCATGTAATAAAAACAAATCGATTTTAAAATTTAATTATTTATAGTGATATGAAAATTAGTTAAGTAAAATAATGAATTTCAGTAGAAAAATAATCAACAATCAACATACCAAATTTTGATCACTACGGAAGTTTATTTTTGAAAATCAATTAACACAACTTCAATCAACAATCCTATCAAATATTGGAGCACTACAATTTCTTTAAGACATCAATCAACATTACCTTTACGCCAATCAAAAATAGATGAATATATGTATATACATATCTACAATCAACATACTATAGTTGGGATAATTACACAAAATAAAAAGATTTAGTAGAAATTTTCAATTAAAATATAAAAACACCTTTTAAGTGCCGAAATCATAAATTGAATGTAAAATAACAAAATACTTTTTACTAACTTGATCATTTTAGAAAAAATAATTCGATTAATATTAACGTTTTCATTATTTATTTTAAATGAATTTTAAAAAAGTGCTTAAAGTCCTATAAATTACAATTTGCGACGAAATTAGTTATAAAAAAAAACATATTTATCAATATTTTCAACTTAAGCAACATACAACAATTGTATTCAACCAACATTTTACCATTTATGATAAATTTATTTTATTCTCTGTTGTATTTAGGTGAAGGTTCTAAACCTTTATTTGCACGTGATGATATCACAGTTAATCAAACAACTACTGACGGCCGTGACACTTTTTCGGGCCATGACAACAATTTAAGCTGCAAATCTAAATTGCATCGAAGAAGTTCCTCTACTGTAAGTAATTTAGTTTTTCGCCACGCCTTCGAAAAGTTTATTAAAAAAAAAAGTTATCACTGGCAGAAGAAGAAGACATTAAAATTAAGTACATTGACTAAAAACTGAAACTGGTACACTGTTTAAATATTTGTATCTTGAGAAAATGAAAAAAAGAAACTTAAGTAAATTAAAACTCATATTTTCAAAGCTTCATTTAACAGCATTCTATAACTTAATAAATTTTTAATGCATTTATTTAAGTACACAACAAATTCAGAAAAGTTTTAAATGGCCGCTCTTAATCTCAAATTAAAGTTGGGCAAATTTAAATTTTTTACAGCTTTCTGTTTGTTTTTTCTCTGTCAATGCTTTATATTGTTGTATAACGGTTTCCAAAAAAATAGTTGGTATTTAATTTTTAATAGAAACCCTCAAAAATAAGTCGACAACGTGATCATACTTCGGTGGATCTCAGACAGTAATTTTTTAAGCACTTCAAAGATCGAGTTTCCATCTTTAAAGTTATATTTGAAAAATTTCTGAAAGATGTTACATGTTAAAAAGCGCTGGGGGTTACTGCGTATTTCGAATCGAAAATTGTTCGAAACACAATGTAAAAGACATACAAATTCGATGAATTTCGATTCGAAATACGCAGTAACCCCCTGAACTTTTTATAACTCAATTGAAACAAGCCACACCGAGTCAAAAAATAATATTTTCTGTCTCATATAAGCGATAAGCAGTGCAATATAGCAAGACAAGCGTAGAGCTAAATGCTCTGAAACTGATAGTAGTTGCTTTCCAGTTTCTAATAAATGATACTAGTTCCGAAACTAATTCCCTTGGTTCAATTTTTACAGATTTTAAAATTTCTCCATGATTTTTATTTTCATTTCGATAATTGACTATTTAATTTCGAACCCCTTTCTATTTCCCATTTACCAAAATTAAATAAAAATCAATTAATATAAAAAAGTAAAAAAATAAGTCAGTCAAGTGCGAGTCAAAGTTACACACGAAATGTTCCGTACTACCTGCAATATATCGATGATCTCAATTAAAAAGGCCCAAACTGATATTTTTGAAATTAAGTTTTTCATTGATTCGAATGTATTGCACATAAATACACCTCGTCACAAAATATTATTGGAATAGTGTATAACATAGCGCTTTTGAAAACTTAAAGTGTCTGGCTATTACGGTTCAAAAATAAGGTTATATGTACACATATGTAAAATCTCTATAGTAAGTCGATTTTTATTTGAATTTTAGCTTACATGTTTTTACATAATCTGTGTTAAACACTGTGGAACAAATAACAACTTTTTGAAAAATATACAAACTTGACAATATAGGTTCGATTCTACTATAAAAGGGTAGTAAATCCCTATACTCAGTTTAGCGAAATTGGTGACTAATTTCCAAAAGGTTCGGAAAATCAGTGGATATTCAATAAAGTTGTTCAGTTTTACAGTGGCTAAAATTTTCCCATATTTTGTTAGTTAAAATTTAAGAGTTCCTGTAAGTTATGCTGAAAAAAGCAAAAAAAAAATTTTTAATTTTAAGTGCAGAAATAAACTATTTTTTTGATAAAAAATGTATATAGAATTTATTAAACAAATCCTCGGCTACATTATTGCCGAATTTTTTTTTTTAGTTTTATAAGACAAAAACTGATGACACCTTTTTTGAAGGACCCACTGATCTTCCGAATCTATTGAGGCCCATAAATAAAAATTGGTTAATACCCTTTGAGAGTAAAACCGAACCTATACTGTCACTCCCGTGTATGTTTTCACTGTTTCACTGTGTTATTAAAAAAGCCAACCTATTCTGTATATAATTTATTATATTCTATATAATTTTTATTATACCGGACATACATAATTCGTGCAAATTTAGTGTCAACCTAAAACAGTTAAAAAATGACATATACGTGAAAATCACATCAACATCGGAACACCCTTTACTTTTATTAACTGCTTATGATTTTTTAGGAAAATACACGCCTCTACAAAAAATTAACGCTATCATTAGTCGTTTTTTTCGCTTGCAGCGTAAATCTTGTGCGTTTTTATTAAAATTTATTTCAATTTTTAACACATTTTAAAAACGTAAAAAAAAATTAAAATTATCCATTGAAAAGTCATGGCTATAGTCAGAAAGTTTTGTATTGTTTTTATTTTATTTAAATTAGATAATAGAAACTTTTCGAAGGAGAGTAGCTATTGAAAATGAATTAACCAAAGAAATTATACTTAAAGGAGTCAAGTTCACCTGAAAGATATCGCCATCGAGAAAATAAAAAACAATCTTCGCCTAGTCGTCGTAAGTCACCGGGAAGATCTAGTTGCAATGAAAAACCAAATCATAGTCGCGATAAATATAGTTCAAAGTATAGCGTTTCAAAGACTGATAAATACAAAAGAAGGGAAAAGAGCAAATCTCGATCACCATTGCCAGTAAAAAAGAAGCCATCAGAAAAAATTCCTTATTATCGCGATGAGCAACGTGAAAAGGATCGTTTAAGACGTTTATACGGTTATTCACGCTCACGTAGCCCCCCTTCAATTGCAAAAAAAGATAGCCCCTTGACGAAACGACGCGTTGAAAGTCCCTCAAGAAGAAGACGTTCAACAAGTAGGGAGCTCCATCGTAGACATTCGCCATATCGCAGTTCCAGAAGAGATTATAAATGTCGTAGATCACGAACTCGTTCAAGAACACGTTCTCCTCAAAGGCGCGATCGTCGTAAGTATTTAAGTAGGTCGAGTAGAGATCGTGACAAGGGGCACAAGGAAGACTCCTCGAATTCTTTAGCGACTCCAATTCTTCCTGCTACTCCTCAATATATTCCAATACCAGTGGCTGTACCAGCTGATTATGCGGCCTATTCATTCGTAAGTTTGTTATTTTCATACAGTGTGCTTTCGGCTTGTATATCTCATTTTAAATGTTTTTTCCTGAAGTTCAATGTGCTATGAATTGAATTGAATTCGATATAATTTTTAGAAAATAAAAGAATGAAGTCACGTTATTCAAATAATTAAAAAAAAACCGCAAAATTATTTCGGGATTACACAAACCAAGGGTGCACTATATGTTTACAGCACGTGACAATTTTTTACTTTAATGATTTATTGTTTTCTTAGCAGGGTTGGACAGCGCCACAGCCACCTTGGCATCCATCTCCTCATCGGCCTCCCTCAGCTTCACACTTTGCACCCTTCCCTATGTGGCCAATGATACCGCCTATAAGACATCCACATCAAGCACCATATGGCGGTATACCACCAGCTTTACCCTATACGCCAATGACAGTTCAATATCGTCCTCATGCTTCACAAAGATATCCCCCACCAAGACATAACACAAACAACTATCAGTCAAGGCCGAAAAAGCCATCAAGCTAAATTACTTAGTTAATAATTAAAAATTAAATAGTTTATTTTTTATGTATTTTTTTATAGCAGTGTGGAATGGATTTTTTTTTAAAGAAATAAATTGGTTAATTTAAATGTATATACAAATAAACATAATTTTATTTATTTATTTATATTCAAATAAATAATTCTTAGGATCGATCTCATATCCTAACTATTCTTTTGATTTCAAATCATATATCTATTTTAATAAAGGTTATTAATTTATAAAGAAATCAGAAATTTTATTTTAGAATGCTAAAGGTCGCAAAGCAACTCCTATTTGATAAACAACTCGCTGTTTGTCGTCGTCATTGTCTCTTAAGAGCGATCATGCCGGTTTCTGTTTCACCTTTAGAGTTTTACGTCTCAGTCTCGTTGTGCCAACATGCTTTCGTTTAGTTGTTAACTAGTATTACCCCTATGTTGCCAAACTATACCGTATCAAAAGGCTAAAATTTGATAGAGTTCGAGTTCTTATGAACTTGCTTAAATTATTGTTATTAATATGTTTTTCTACTCAAACTTAAGGCTTATTTATCTAATGCTTAGTTGATTTTTATAGTTAGTTTGATTTTTATATTATTTTCTTCATCGGTTTTTATCGAGTTGTTACTATATGTTGCCGGTTAACTATATCTTTGCTTATATTATATCTACCCCTTTTAATAAGGCTGGGGAGCCAACAAACAATGTATGTATATACTTATAAGTTGAAATTTTTTAGGTATTTAGGTAAGTTTCTACTCTTGTTTATACTATGAAATACGTTTTTTGGCCTAAAGGGTTTTGTATTGTAAAATGAATTTAATAAAAAATTAAAAAAAACAAATTAAACAAAAAAAAAAAACCAAATATAAACAATATGGATTACAAACTTATTAAAACATTCGGGTCCATTATTAATACTTGCCAATAGCTAAAGTTATGATGTTATATTAGAGACAAGTAGTTTTTCATTATACATATTTATACTTTGAGCTAAAAGTGACCGATAAGCTGTAATAACTTAAATTAACTATCGGTCACTTTATTGCTCACTTTGGCTAAAGTTACCCTTAACTAACATGTACTTTAAAGGAAAATAATATTAAATAGCCTAAACTATTTTAAGAAGTGTTAACGGAAATTAAATAACTTAATTTTAGATTTTAAAGACATAAATTTGATAGCACAATTGTATACGTTATATGTATACCTTAATCTAAAAGTGACCGGTAAGCTGTAATAACTCAAATTAACTATAGGTCACTTTATTGCTTACTTTGGCTAAAGTTACCTTTAACTAAAGCAAAGTTATATTAACGATCCTACACTAGGAACACGGACACGTATAATTCTCATAAAATTGCATTACCGCCGTCTCAATTACCCACCGTTACCATTAGACATTAACATGTCTTAACAAAAATCGATTTTCATATGAAAAAAAAAAACATTATATTTAATACTGTTTTTTATAATAAGATATATTAATGACTAATGTAGACGACGGTTTCATTTAGTTTTTGATACATTTTTTTAATTTAATTTTCTGCTACGGCTGGGGAGCCAAATCAAATCAATATTTTTTTATATATAAAATGGCTATATTCCTTTGTAATATTGTTCTTTTGGCCGAAGTAAATAAAGAAATTGTTTTGATGAGATCTCTCAAGAAAACGCTCTCATCATAAATTTCAAAGCACTACAATCGAGGTCTAAATGTAACAAAATTTTATCTGGAATTTAATTTAACGTTTGCTGAGAAAAATATCCCAGATCTCATTCCAAGTGTAGACGTTATGTTACTGTTTTACAATTTTTATTACCCCTCGTCTCCATTAAACATTAACATGTCTTAACAAAAGAAAAACTTAATATAAAAAAACATTATTTTTAATACTGGTTTTTATATGAAGGTTTTTGTTAAGACATGTTGATAGCAAATGAAGACGGGGGGTTTATAAACAGAAATACTATTTACACTTTCCGCTAACATAATTCTAAATCCCTTGCAAAAATCTAAAAAAAAACTAATAATCTGGCTACACTATGCTGCAATTTCTTGTTTTTGTTTCTTTTTGACAATAAGTTTTATAAGGGCTGCCACATTTTTATTATGTAAACAAATTTCTGTTGATGTAACTAAACAAAAACAATTTCATTCAATAATAACTAATTTCCAATTTAATGTATTATTAAAGTTCTTATTTTATATTTTTTACTTAAAATCTAGATATTGTAACAAGCATTTTGGCAAGTACAAGGGTTCAGTAAAATTGCTTGGCAACTCTTTTTTAATATGGGAGAAAATATTGACGCGTAAAATTTTTTGTTACATTGAAGGATTACATTTTTTCTCTCGATTTCGGAAAGAATCTGTTGTAAAAAATATATGCTTAAAGTGTAAAGATCGTGAAAAGTTTTTCTATCATGGATATTCATTCCATCTGTCGTATATGTTTGGAATATTTGCAAAATGGCAATTCATACGATTTGTTTTTAGTACCCGGATTGGCCAAAAAATTGTGTATGTGCACATCGTTGTCGGTGGAGCCTCAGGATGGGTTCCCAAAGAATATTTGTGGGGTTTGTTATACCCGCCTTAGTGATATGGCCGACTTTCAAAAGTTATGCGTTGATTCGGTGCAAAAATTCCAAGAATGGTTGGCCAACAATACAATTGTGTGCGCGCCTACTTTTGATATTATGGAGGCCCCTGCAACTGCTCCAATAGAGGGTGTACAAATGCCTGAAGACGACGATGATAATTTAAATTTTGACCCTTTGCTCACTAATCACAAGATGGAGATGCTGGAAAATGAGGAAGATGTTTTCAAAATGCTGGAAAATGTTGATAAAGACGAAGTGGAAGAGGTGCCACCAAAGGTAGAAGAAGAATTTTTAAGTGATGAATCCAGTGATAATGATAGGGACAGTGATGAAGACTTTCATTTTCCTGATATCGGTGATAATTATAACGATGATGATACTGATAGCGACGACGACAAGCCCTTAGCGTCAAGAATACGAAGTATTAAAAAAGAGATTAAAGAGGAAAATGAAAAATCTGAAACAGACTCTAAAGATCCAAAAGTAAAGCCGAAACGTAAAAGAATTCCTGCAGCTGAGCGTCACTTGCATCGCATAATTGAGTGCCACATATGTCACCAGAAATTCAAGAAGACTAAAAACTATGAGGAGCATATGAAATATCACAATGACAAGTTGCCATTCCAATGTGAAGTGGAAAACTGCAAAAGAGGATTTACTACAGCCTACGGTTTACGTCTGCATGTTGAACATTGTCATGACGAAACTGTGGAAAAAATTTCTTGCACTCAAGAGGGTTGTGATATGATGTTTACTCGTCGTCGAATACTTAACTGGCATTTGAAGAGGGTTCACAAGCTCGCCAAGGAGGACGTACCGAAATCGTATCCTTGCACTGAATGTGAGAAAGTATTTAAGTGTCCTATGGCTTTGAAAAAACACATGTTTAAACACACAGGCCAGGAGTTGCCATTCCCTTGCAATATTTGTGGCAAACGTTTTGTCATTAACAGCGCTCTTAAAGATCACTTGATGCGTCATGCCGGCATTAAAAATTATGTGTGTCCATATTGTGGTGTAGGAAAGACTACACGACAAGAATGGAACACACATATTGCCACACATAATACAGAGAAAAAGTTTAAATGCCACTTGTGTCCACATGCTTCGCACAATAAACAAAATTTACGTATGCATGTACGTGTTGTACACGAAAAAATCAAGGATTATGCTTGTCAGTATTGTGGCAAACAATTTGGCAAGTCGAATGCCTGTAAAATGCATGAAATGACTCATACTGGTGAAAAGAGATGTGAGTGCAAGGTATGTGGCAAACGTTTCTTATATCCGAAAGGTCTAACTAAACATTTAAAAACTCATGAGAAACGTGTGTTACGAGCTATTGAAGTTTATCGCAAACGTCAGGTTGAGCTGGGAGAAGTGCCAGCTGAAGAAGCTGAACCAATGCCAGATTTACCTAACCCCGAAAACACCCAGGAATCTCACCAAAAGGTGGCAGATGAAATTCTTAAGGTTTGTGCTGATTCTGTTAATTCTATACCCAAAGATCCGAGACGCGTTGAACGCGTTGACATTGCGGATTTGGCTGGCACAGCTGTCAACCCTATTTCCCAAGTAGCTTTGCCTTCCTGGTCTCCGCAGATAAATTTCATGATGAAAGAAGGCAAATACACTTGCCCTGATTGTGGTCAGGGTTTCAATGGTTCTGGAAATCTAAGACGCCATCACAAGATTGTGCATCAGGGTGTAAAAGATTTCGCTTGTAGATACTGTCACAAGCGTTTTGCCAAGGCTCAAACGCTTAAACATCACGAAATGACACATACAGGTGAAAAACCTCATGCTTGCTCTCATTGTGATATGCGTTTTATTCAAGTCGTTGCTTTGAAACGCCATATGAAAGTTCACCAGGAACGGCCCACTTACATACCTCAAGCTGCCTTTAAGGCCAAAGAAGAATTGGTTAAACAAGAACGTAAGAAATATGCCATCAAACGTGAACAAGAACAAGAGCGTGAAGCAATAGCCGAGGAAGCACGCCGGCAGTTGGAGGAGCTTAAACGAAAGGAGGAGGACCTACAACGACGTCAACGGGAGGCATTAACTAATGTGCCTAAAGCCATACCGAAGGAACGTTTGCCACCAGGTGCTGATATTTCAATAGCCACGAATGTATTACCAAGTGATTTAACTAGTACTACGACCACAAACACAACTAATACTACTGCAACAACATCTACCGCCTCTGATAATATAGAAACCTCTACTCCTGATAGTGAACTAAAAATTGAAACTCCAGGGCAAGACGATATTTCTTACCCTGACGTTATGGCTAACTATTAGAGGAATTCCACTTGAAACACATGTTACTCATGGCTCGGGCTATGAGTAACCTCTAGTGAGGTTACATAAAGCTCAAGTAATAAGGTATAAATGCATTTTGTAATATCAAACCTAATAAACTCTTAACACGCGTATAAAACGCGTATTTATCAATGTTTTTTTTTAACAATTATTGTATAATTAAAAAATTGTATTTTACGCTTTAATTTATAATGATTTTCAAATATTTACTATTAATATTTACAATTATGGTTTAATGTGCTTTCTTTAAAACTTATGTTTGTTCATTTTGTTGCAATAGCCAAGATTTTTTTGAAATAGAATTTAATAATAAAATAATTAATATTACGTTTACACCTTTTGTACACAGATATACAAAACAAACACATGCCTATTTTTAAGATTGTTTAAAATTTTGTAAACATAAACTTATATTTTAATTAAGAAGTTTAATATATAATACTTTAAAAAATATAAATAATATAGTTAAAAAAGTTTTTTTATTCTCTGATTTTTGCCTTTTTATGGGGAAAATGAAAAAATAAACATATTTCAATCACACATTCTACAGGCGATGCGGCCAGCAAAGAGCCCTAATTAGTATGCAGTACTGGTAGGATATATTCATAAGGTCCTTTAGTTTTTCGACAAGATATCCCTAAATCGTAAATTCGTTTTTTGAAAGATCGTTTCTGATAAGTATACCTCGATGACGGATCAATTTACCGATTGAATGGCTCCGTTTTTACTTTACCATACGTAATAAAGTATAGAAATCGTGAAAAAACGATGTCGGGATTTCAACGGATTTATACGTTTTACCTATTTTCGCGAAGATGTCTGTGGGTGGGAGTGTACGCCACTATTTTTGTGGAGTCTCTACAGGTCATACCATTTAACATATCTTAATGAAAGTCAGTATGAGCCCTTAATATATGGAGATGAAGAGCAAGGGGTAGTTTACTTTCACAATAAGTAAACTCAAGTATTTTATCTCTGACAATATAGGTCAGCGAGATAAAATAGTCGAATTTTAAAGTGGATTGACAATATTATATACATGTTGCTCAAAAATTCCGAAAACAAAGTTACAAAAGCTGCAAAATAAAGAAAGGCGATCAATATTAAAATACAATTAGCATAATCATAGGTGAAAGGGTAATTAGAGAGGCACTTGAATATTTATCCGAACTGCTCAGGTATATTGGAATTGCTCAGGTTGTATTTCAATACAACTTCAGATATAATTTTTATATTAAAGATGGCAACAACAAGTGGAAAGCAATCCATCACAATTACATAGAGTATTATTAATATTCAATAGGCTACCAACAAATATTAAAAATAAAAGGAAGTCTTAAACAATTAAAAGGAAAATTCAAAATTTTTAATGAAACTTTCTAAATTATTTTTGTTAATGAAATAAAATTAATTTTTTAAGCTGAAGTTCGTTATAGAAAGATAAAATAAAAACAAATTAGATACTAGTAAATTGTAAAGCATTTTCTGTATCGCTACATTCTTCAGCATTCTTCATATCTATTTACAAGGTAGTTTTAATTATAATCATTTTTCTATCTAAATAACTTTCACAGAGAATCCAGAAAGTGCGAAGAATGTAGCGATCCAGAAAATGTATTACATTCTGCTAGTATCTAATTTTACTTTATCTCCTTGTAATAATAAACTTAAGCCGAACTAACCATAAAGGTTAGTAACCAAGGACAACAGGTTAGTTGCCTTTGTCTTTCCGAATTATTTAACACATGGAACTTTTGAATGGAAATATGCTAAAATAAATCATACCATAAGCTGTACTAACAAATTCTTATCCTTAAATAAATTTTAAGTTATTTTTTTGCTTTTTGTTTCTATTTTGCGATTTTTTTTTATTAATTTTACATTTGCTTGTTATTTTTTATGATGAGAATGAATACTTATATAAAATGATTGATGATAATGATAAATATAAACAGGAATAGATGCAGTTTCCAGATACAGTCTTAATGAAAATGTTTGTATGAGATGTTTTTAAAAGTAAACTTAAAAAAACGTTTGTGAAAAATTTGAAATAAAATTCAAACCTTGAAATCGAAACAACTTTATAAGTGAAAAATTTAGGAAGAAAGCGTGAAATTATATTTTTAAGGTTGTTCCGGCGTTTTCAAATTATATTTTGTTTTGATGTTGTTCAATTCATCTTGCTTTTTATCTACATCCAAACGTTTAAATGCCTTATTCGATTGATAGTATAAAACCACAAGATAACGATTACATACATTGAAGCCAGACAAGTGGTCACAAGCATTTTTGGCATCAAAGATATCCTCATAGACAACAAAGGCAGTACCTCGCGTTTCAGGTGTATTTCCACTAAAAAGTATAAAACAAACAATAAATAGTTTCATTGAAAAAAACATTATTTACTTACACTCTAATTTGTCTTATAGCTCCAAATTTTCCAAATATATCATACATTTCTTCAGACGTAATTTTGTAAGGTAAATTACGTACATACAGAAGGCGATTGACCTCTGGAGGTAAACGTATCTTGAAAAGTAAAACGAACTCAAATTAACACACATGCACATGTTGTTTTTTAACATTTAATTTAAATCATTCAATCAACTTTTCAAATCAATTAAGTATATAAAAAACTTACATTGTTGCGTTTATTCATAATGAGCAATTATACTTTGATTGTTTTACCTCAATAGGCAAAAACTACACGCTGGAGTCTTCTATTGAAGCGTGCTTTACTATGCTTTATCGGCCGAAGACTGATTCACTACGGTGTGTAAGCAGTTTAAATCTTTGTTTATAGAATGCACTCAGGTCCTTTGTCCTTTTGTTTGATACAATATACGTGTTTTAATATATTTTTTTGTAAGCGAACAAAAATATTTCGATGTCTGCTCCGAAAGTTGGTTTTTTATTTGCATTTGCTGCAAAATGAGTTTTTTAATTCGCCTTGTTTTTCTGCCATAATAACTATGACAGGGTTGCATTTGTTCGATATTAAAAGAAACTATCAAAGTTGCCAAAGCGTTTTAGAACTTAAGTTTTCTAGCTTCCGTTTAACGACGGGCTTTACCGGAATGTAAGACAACAGTTTTCTTAAATACTTTACAAGTAATATAGTTTGTTATGAAATTATATAATTTAATTTTATTTGAACTATTTTATAAATGAATTAATAATTTTTCAGGCCTAATTATTTCTTATAAAGAGATAAAGAAAGATTAGACACTTTCATACTACATCTGCATTCAGAATTTTTATAGTGTCTAATTTTTTTTTATCATTTAAAGAAATTAAGCCGGAAAAATTATGAATTCATCGTTTGTTATGTTTGTAAAATAAAAAGAATCTTATTTTTCACAATTCTTTTGTTTTAATATAAAAGACCATAAAGATCATAAAACGTAATCAAACCTAAAAGGCTTTTATATCCAGGATAAACGTCACGAAAAACATACATACATATATAAAATTTTGTATTTTGCTCCAACAATATAAGACTTTTGATTCAAAAATTATTTTAGTACTCGCCTCCTCTAGGATCTGTAGCCAAAGCCAGAACTTCCAAATTCATAAGAAAATTTAATATTAAAGTTTTACGCCTGCAGGATCTGCAGCTTGACCGAGGCAGTCAGAATTCCCAATTTCAGCTTCTGCATAACAATTAAGTTTTTTTATTTGACTTAAAATTTATGATAATTTGAGTTTTGTATGGTGCTCCACCAGTATACGACTTTAAGTTGAATTTGTTTCTCATTATTTAATTCCACTTATAACTGTTCCGCAGTACAGCTATTCGAGGCAGACCAATTAGCCAATGCTTATGTGAAACGTAAATCACAAGAACGGTCTGACAGCCTTTAGGCGCCAATGTCAAATCCGTGTTAAACAATAACTTAGGCTTAAATCTAGTTTATGTCAAATTTTCGCATATCGCCTGCGGTTTGTCGGAAGCAACTGCTAAAGTTTATTCTGCTTCCAATAGTAATGGAACCTTCGATACGATATGTTTATGTTAGATAATATTGTAGCAATTTCTTTAGCGATATGAAAAACTGCACTTGCCAATATATATTTTATATACATACATGTATGTAAATATTAATCCTTATAATAGCAAATCAGCCACAGCGGTGCTGATGAGATGCTTTGAGGAGGATAAGCTGAATATGGCTTTATTACGGAAGGTCTATATTGTTCAAAACAATATTAGGGTCCTGTCTTAACAGACTACCAACCTGTCACAGACTGGTGGTAAATGAAGATCAGTGACATTATTCATTTATATATATTTAATAATTTATTTTATGAGTACGAAAATTCTATTTAAACTCGTGTTACTATATATAAATAAGTTATCAATCATCTATACTTTTTGTTTATAAATCATGAGCTTTAAGTGAAAAGGTTATCACATATACATACATATGTATGTACATAAATTTTATGTTTGTATTTTTTTAATTTAATTTAAGCGAAATAAAAGTTAAAAATTACATCAATAAGCACGTGAAACATTTTAAAACTAATGCAATGAATAAACGGCTGAAGTAAGTATTATAAACTTAGTTTTTCCCCTAAAGTAGGCCTTCTAAAAATGCACCCGGACTTAAGAAAACTATAAAAATTAAGCACTTTCCACTAGTTTTGTAGCGGAATCTTTGGTAATTAGTTGCAAAAGCGATCCAGATTTGGGGCGATCTTCTCCTCTTGTCCATTTGTAAAAAAGGCTAATTAATTAAATTAAATATTTTATTTTTATGAGCTCAAAAGAATAAACTTAGAATACTTACGTGGCTACTTCAGTCAATGGAGTCCAAGTAGTAAAATCTGCCTTAGGCATCCACTTACGATTCATTGGAGTGTCTAAAGTCACAGGTAAAATAGAAACAACTAAAGCATCATTTGGTAAACCAGAATCTTTGCCTGCCAAAGAGCGGGTGAGCTGATGAACAGCAGCTTTAGCCATACCGTAACCAATCATGCTGGGAGTGCCTTCTAAAGCCGGTTTGGCACCAGTTAAAGCCAGTAAACCACCTTCTTTCAAATAATGTGAAGCCACAGCAGCTGAAATAGCAGAGGTCCAAACACTTTGTCGCCACATTAAATCAGCGTTTTTAGCTAAGTCTATTAAGAAATATGTATAGGTATTTGTTGTTTTAAATTCGAAAAAAATTATATTGATGTAGGTATGTGAATGTTGTACCTTTTTTAGCATTACCACCAGCCCATCCTCCAGCTACACATATAATAGCATCCAATTTGTTGTCTTGCAAAGCATCTCCAACTTTAGTTAAAACTTCTTGCTCTTGATTCGGCCAAGAAGCATCACGGGGCACTACTATACTTACATCAGCCTGGTCATTTTCACTCAAATCTATGCTTCCAACCCACTTGTGAAATATAAGAATAAGTACAAGGTTGTTAATAAAATGAAAGTTTATTTAATAGAAGGTCTATTACAAATGTAATTGTTTACACAAATTATTTTGTTATTAAAACTCACGTAATTGTTACTTTTAAAATGAGATACACAAGCTGCACCTAAAGCTCCTTTTCCGCCGTATACCAACACGCGACCGAGAGACATTACAATGTTTTTTGTTAGGTTTAATAAATCCAGCTGCAAGAGAACACCAACCGTTAGGAAGAAAAGTCAAGATAACACTAAATAAAACAGACATAAAATATTCTTAAAGTAACAGAGGTTGTGGCATTAACACACAATACAACAATCAAGTGTGTTTAAAATTCAAAGCCAACAACACTTCTATAAAAAATGTTGTTTCACTTGTTGATATAACTGAACTGAATTTGTGTACACTCATTCATCTGATTTATAATTCATTTTTAAAGCCGGTTCATGATTAAGTAGCAAAACCATTTATACCCTTCACCATTGGTGGAATTGATACATATCTATAGACATACATACATATGTATGTATGTATGTATATTTATAATGGATACATATTTTTACATACATACATACCCAGTGGTAAAACTAAAGAGGCCTTTTCACTTCAGGCCTTTTAGAAGGCAGGCTTAGACCTTCTCTCGGATACAATCCTCATTTTTGTGTGCCTTCCAAAGAAGTCCTCTTAGAAGGCCTTGTCTCCTACTTCTAAAAGATCCAGTACACATTCCTACTTCGCTTCTCTTAGTAGGGAAGTAGGAATGTGTACTTATGTATTTTGTATGGCAAAAACAAAATTTTCTATTTTTAGATTTCTCATTTATAAAACACAAAAGTTCATTGAAATGCCCTTTATCTACTTCATTGCTGCTTACGATTGATATGCTTCGATAGACTGATTGGTAGTGCGCTAGTCTATCAGCCTGGAGGTGGTTGACGGTTCGAATCCCAAAAAATTTTAATATTTCAATTAAAAATAAATTAATAATCAAATTGCTTAGTCAGCTGTGAGGGCTTTATTTATCTAAGGTCTGTTCAGTAACTTTCCTAACAGAAACTAGGTTAAATATGCCTTGAATCAAGGCATATTAAACAAGGTGATAGCGTAAGGAAGAAGAAATTTGAGCAACAAATTTTTTGAATTTTTTTTATATGGATTTTGACAGTAAAATAGATATTATTCTCTCTTAAAAAACCTGATTAATGTCAAACTCCATATAAAAAAAATTGAAAAAATTTCTCTTTAATAATAGCTCCGCCTTGTGCAGTCACCTGGCTAAATATGCCTTGCTTACAAGTAATTTTTTTTTCTCTCACATTTTAATTCTCTTGTTTTGCTCTCTCGTTGCTAGTTTTTAGAGTTCAAGGCATATTTAATCAGGTGACAGCACAAGGCGGAGCTAATATTAAAGAGAAATTTTTTCAATTTTTTTTATATGGAGTTTGACATTAATCATTTATTTTAAGAGAGAATGAAATAGATTTTACTGTCAAAATCCATATAAAAAAATTCAAAAAATTTTTTGCTCAAATTTCCTCTCCCTTACGCTAGCACCTTGTTTAATATGCCTTGTTAGAGTTAATCAAGGCATACTTAACCAGGTGACTGCACAAGGCGGAACAAGGCATATTAAACAAGGTGATAGCGTAAGGGAGAGGAAATTTGAGCAAAAAATTTTTTGAATTTTTTTTATATGGATTTTGGCAGTAAAATCTATTTCATTCTCTCTTAAAATAAATGATTAATGTCAAACTGCATATAAAAAAAAATTGAAAAAATTTCTCTTTAATATTAGCTCCGCCTTGTGCTGTCACCTGGTTAAATATGCCTTGAGGCGGAACTAATATTAAAGAGAAATTTTTTAATTTTTTTTATATGGAGTTTGACATTAATCAGGTTTTTTTAAGAGAGAATAATATCTATTTTACTGTCAAAATCCATATAAAAAAAAATTCAAAAATTTTTTTGTTCAAATTTCCTCTCCCTTATGCTATCACTTTGTTTAATATGCCTTGATGCCCTTAATAACGTGATGGTATTTAACCAGGTGACAGCACAAGGCGGAGCTAATATTAAAGAAAAATTTTTTCAATCTTTTTTATATGGAGTTTGACATTAATCATGTATTTTAAGAGAGAATGAAATAGATATTACTGTAAAAAACCATATAAAAAAAATTCAAAAAATTTGTTGCTGATATTTCTTCTTCCTTACGCTATCTCCTTGTTAAATATGCCTTGGATGTGACGATTATCCCTTTGTAGGACATTCCCATGTTAAATTCAATTGCTAAATGCATGGGAAGTGTTGTTTTTGGAATAGCGGTAGTTCTATAAACGCTGGCGAATATACACGTACGCTAGAGCTACATATGTAGCTACCTAACCACTAAAATTTTTTACCGGATTGAACTACATATATACTTAATAAACCAACTCAAAATTCATATATTTTTTTGGTTATTGCTTATTTTGTAACTTAAGCTTAATATTTATTTTTTAACTCATTTACTTAAAACTGCAAATATTTTTCAAGAGAATATTTACTTTTGTAAACAAACTACCACTAAACTATTTTAATAAATCTGTAAATGGTGAATATACACTAACTGTAATCAGTGGTGGTGAAAATGTCATTTTGTAAAATTTGATGCAACAAAATAAAATAATTTTACATTTATTAGTAAATTTTTTCTAAACATGCTTTAGTATATTATAATACGATTAGATTTTTAAACAAGGGAATAGGTATAATTAAATTTTCTACAGCTAATAAAATTTTTAGTAATAATAATGAACATCACCAAGTCGTGACACTTGACATTTTTGTATACAATGCTACCAACATTGAAAAAAGTACCGAAAATATAATAAGAGAAAAGTTGAAAGAAAAAAATCGTGTCAATTACTTGTATATTTTTGATTATATTTCTTAAATTCATATTATTCATTTATTCTTAACTATAAGTTTCAAACTAATGAAGAAAGGATATGTCTATAATAATATTAGTGTTAATCATGTACATAATTACCAAATGAAACTTTTTTAATAACCCAATGTGCTTGTGTGTATGAATGTTTTTAATGTTAACAAAAATTTATTCTGGATCCTCTTCAACGGGTCAGCGAAATATGTAATATTATTAAGTGCAATATAAATATGAATTAGTATAAACAAATACTATAAAGATGGAAAGAAGAGTGAAATTGAAATCTATCAATCCTCATATTACATGTAAAATATGTGGAGGATATTTCATTGATGCCACCACAGTTACAGAATGTTTACATACCTGTTAGTATAAAAACACAATTTTGGTTAATAACATATTAACTTAAAAATAATTTTTCATTTATAATTAGTTTGCAAAAGTTGTTTGGTTAAACATCTTGAGGAAAAAAAGACCTGCCCCACATGCGAAAATGTTATACATCAATCACACCCTCTTCAATATATTAGCTTTGATCGGACAATGCAAGATATTGTTTACAAATTAGTGCCAAATCTTCAGGAAGGTAAATATAAATTATTTAATCGTTGTGATATTCGATACTGATATAAAAAAGTATCCCCTTTAAATAAATTATAAACATGAGACATCATTATAAATATATAGGCATATTATTAAATATTGTATTAAAAGCCAAACATAACATCGTATTGACTATATAGTCATAGTATATCGGCAGTCCTAATAAAGAAGAAAATAGAACCTGATCAGATATTGTCAAATGGGAGAGGATGATTAAATCCTATTTTTAATACATATTTGATTTCACTTAGACTTCAAAATTATTTTAACTGAGTATTCTTTCAAAATATTATTTATTTTTTTTTTTTCAAATTACTAGTTGGAAATATTGATTAAATAAGCTCTAAGCTAAAGTGTGTGTATGTCGAGTATAAGTAATAATATTTTTTTAAAGAACACAAGATCGGCTAACCAAAACTTAAAATAGAGTTTTACTGAAATTGTAAACTATTTTCGCGCATGATCTCAGGCAATTTCCTTGACATTATTTTTTTTTTTACTTGTTAGGCACTCCCCGGGGGTTCCAATTGTCACTGCAGGAATGGCAAATGCTTTGACTCGGTTTACTCGGGGAAAATAGGGGTAGCAGACGCTAGGGCTCCTAGAGCCTAAATCTGGAAGAAAAGGTCTGTGAGTAAAAATCACGGGTTCTCTTCGAGGCCCGACCAGTGCCCAAAACACTGGTACCACGGGAATCGGTGGCCCCACAGAGAGCCTATCCTCTCTGTGACCGGTTATTGGTGAGGTCCCCTTCGGGGGTACACGTGGTGGTTGTGGTTTAAGATCGATTAAGTAGGTAAGGTGCAAGGTCGATCAAGTGTGCTGTTGCACTCTCAACAGACGGAGTTTGGATAGTCTCCAAACCCTTAAGCAAGAGGTTATAATGTGGATCTAGGCTTGCCTTGGAAAGGCTTGCCATATTATATAAATTGCTACTCATTGTGACTGTATCACACACAAAAAGCGATTGGTGGCAATCGTAAAGTGTTGTTATACTACACAATGGGGGCGCTAGTCTACGCCTAAGTTTCACTCGGTGGTGAGACCACCGTGAGGTTAGGCCGAGTAGGCAGGTACTCACGTTAATCTTGTTCCACAATTTACTTGTTAGGCTTCGTGTTACGATTTTAATTTATTGTGATTTAGTTTTTTGATAACCTAGCGTCTTGGCCATAATCGGTTACAATATTTTGCTTATATATTAATAACAATTAACAAATATTGTAATAAAATTTAATAAAAAGTTAAATTTAACAGTATACAAATTAAAAAAGAAAAATAATTAATAATAAAATTAATAGCAATAATAATAATAATAATAGAAATAAAATTAACGAAAATAATTATAAGAAAAATGATATCGCCAAATTGCTCCAGCAGAATCAAAACCCAAAAACTTTGTTACAAAGCACTACTAAATGATTATTCTCAAACCAAATTCCACAATAAAAAAAAATATATAGACCCATTATTATAACTTGCCTTTAGCTAAAGTTAGGATTTTGCTCCAACCATGAGTAGTTTTTCGTTATAATTATGAGGATAATGCTCATTGCTATAACTTGTCCTTATAGTACGTGATAGTTAAAAGTGGTTTTTAGCTTACTTTTAATACCGAAAAACTATTTATCGCTCCAACAAAATCCTAACTTTAACTAAAGGCAAGTTATAATAATGGGCCATAGAGTTATAAGAAGGGCATAGAAATAATCAAAATAGCAGCAAAGGTTACAGTGTTTATCTAAAATTAAGCAGAAATAGAAAAAAAAATATCCTACAAGGACAAAAGTAACAATGTCAGTTCTTTCGTTCTGTAGTTGTTCCGTACCCAAATTTCAACGCTTCGATGTCTGTACATCTGTCACACGGCTATATCTAGATAATCAATTGAAATTTTTACAGAAATTGGGATTTTCATAAAATATCTTAATCTTTTTCAAATTGTTAAGTATTTATCAGAGTAAAATTTTTTTATTTTTAATCAATCAATTACTCAATTGTTATATACCTATATATACATATATTAATTTCCATATGCAAAAAAAAGTGACAAAACCTATTAAGCACTAAAGAGGTAAGAAACGTAATTGAAAAAATATTATCTGTGATTTTTGTTATAAAAGAGGAAAAACGCAAAATAACTCTAAACTAGTTTAAAATTTTTCCAAAACTTGTATTCTTTATTTGGAGTTTCTCCATATGTGAGCTGGTTTTTTTTAAAGTGGTATAAGTCCACTTTCCCAAAAAACTAAGTTAACGGTAATTTTAATGAGCTATAGACACCTTCTTTCCATTGTTATAAAAACAATTTCAATAGAGTTCTATTTTGATATAAAATAAACAAAAACAGTTTTGCAGTACAATGCTATCGCACAAATATTTCTTTCCATTCCTAATAATTATAATTAAAACAACTTTCTTATTAAAATTATTATTGATTATTGCTACTTCAGTGCACGCTGCTGCAGTTATTACTAAGGCCCGTTTCACACTATAATACTGAGTATTAAGATTTGGATTTGATTTTGTAAGAAATAAATCAAATGAGAGTTGCTGTTATTGTTAAAAAATCTAACGTAACATAACACTTTTAAACTTCAAATAAAATGAAAAATCAAGCAAAGGAACAAGCCGAGACGAAACATTAAACAAGAAATTTTTTACTTATATTTTTTTATTTGGAAAAAGGAATACCAAAAAACCTCAGCAAAGTTGATATATTACTACCTTATAAAACTTAAAGGAACAAAACAATAGAGAAATAAAATGATATGATAAGTTTATCATATCATACCTATTCGCCATAAATACTTCAATATAATATTAACTGTAAAAGAAAACTAAATTTTAAATATATTATTTTTATTAAAAGATCTTATCGAAGTAATTTTAATTTTTACATTTTTAATATAACTGAAATAAACTCCCAATAAATTTGGTTATTCGTGTATTTAAATGTCTTCATTTTAACTATTACCTTATACATAAAAACCGATTTCAATACAGATTATGTTTAAAAAAATATGGACTTAAATTTGCTCCTGTTTTTATTTCTTGTAATATGTTATTTTTGAAAGTGGTGCTAAAACCGTGTATTTTTTTAAATAAATAAAATAAAAAAAGTAATTATTATTTCATAATAAAACATAAAAGGTGTATAGTGTAAAAAACATCACTCGAATTGATTAAAGTTTGCCAATATTTTTAAATTGATTCAAACACAAACCCTTAAATATTTCAATATATGAAAAAATGGACTTATACCACTTTCAAAAAAGCAGTTCATGTATATATTTATAATTTTTGTACATAATTTTGACATCTAAATTTTACTTTTTTTATTAGATGAAATGCGAAGAGAACGTGACTTTTATAAGAGTCGTAATATGGCCTGCCCGAAAGATTTGCCTCAAAACCATGATGATGACAATGAAAAGGTTATGGAAGCTCATGCTGAATCAGATTTCCATAGATTAGATGAACAAGTTAATGTGTGTTTGGAATGCATGAGTAATAACTTTAAGAATTTGCAAAGGCGTTTTATACGCTGCAGTTCTCAGGCAACTATTACGCATTTAAAAAAGTTGGTGGCAAAAAAGATTTTAAATGGTATTGACAAATATCGAGAGGTAATTAATAGAAAAACTAAAAAAATATTTATTTAACTAAAATTTTTATTTTATTTTCTAAGATCGATATTTTATGCAATGAGGAATTGTTGGGCAAGGATCATACGTTAAAATTTGTTTATGTTACCCGTTGGCGGTTTCGAGAACCTCCTTTACGTTTGCAGTTTCGCCCTAGAGTAGAAATATAGTTTACACAATTTATACATAGTCTTAATGCTTTACGTAATGTAAAAAAAAAACTATATAAGTTAAGATCCAGTTTTTAACAAGTCTTATTTTTAATAGATTTTTATGTCTGCTTTAATTAATATATTTATAGCTATTTTTTATTTTTTATAATTTTTGGTACTTCCTCCAAAAGAACCTGATTTTTTATTACACATTTTTACATTTTATAATCAAAACCTAACATTTTTTTTTAATTTTTATTCTTTCACTTCCATTATAATTTCAGACAAACTTTATACAAAGAAATAGTTTTATATATTTATATATAAATATTTTGTATATACGCAATGAAAATTGTCTAGATAAATAAATAATTTATAAATGATGAAAACTATAATGATAACAATCGTAGTATTTAAAATTTTAAAACAATATAGAAAAGGGTTAACTAATAATAATAATGATTGCTATACTTACGGTGACAATTTTTTTTTTATGGAAAAATAGTGTAGACATATAAATTATATATAAATATGCAAGTGAAAAAAGTTAAGAACCATTTTAACTGATTTAAGCTCAACGTATTCGCTTGATTTTTGTTTGTTTGATAGATTGTCAATAGGAGCAGTGCAGAATGTATTTTTTCTTCTACGTTTTTGAGTACAAGATAGTTAAAAACAGTTAATTTTGTAAACCAAAACACAAATCAAAATCGAAAGAAAATATATATGTATTAACTAAATTTGAATAATATGAGTATGAAAAATGTGCAATTATGTAAAATATATATCTAAAACGATTACAAAAATAAAATTTGGTCGAATTTCGACCACAGGGCTAACTCAAGTTTTTATAAAAACGATATTCTGCAAAGGGTTTTAAAAATACGATGATTTCAATATTAATATAATGCATATATATTTCATCTGATATTTCCCCACTGAAGGCATTTTTGTTTTTAAAGATCAGACATTCGTTAAAAATATTTTAAGTTTAGAACACTCGATTTGAAAATTCTATAGTTTCCAATATCATCTGAAATTTTTTGGAACACCAAACATTGCACCTCCATTTTAGCATTTTAAATAATCAGAATAAACTTTAAGGACAGGACTACATTTATATATCGCAAAATACTTCTATTTTCACATTTTGCAAGAAATCGATCGCACTGTTCAATTTTTATACCATTTTTTCTACTCTTTCGCCAAAAAATACAGTTTTATCACTCCTCTCAATATGTATATTAAAAAAAGTTTTTTGCCTTTACTGAAAATTTTTAAATTTTGAGTTGATGAACAAGTGCGAAGAGAACACTCTTATGAACTTCTTATCCTATAATAACATAAAATGTAGTTTCCTACAGGCAATTTTTTCTTTTAGATATTGTGGAAATAATGATAAATCATAATAAAAAAAGGCATGTAAGAAAAGTGTACAAGTGGTTATAATAACGTACTGTCCACTATAATAGTGTACGGTTATCCGCCGACTATTAGCATACCGGCTTGGTTATCTAAGTAGTCATATATAATAGCTGACTGCTACGAAATGGGTACAACATTCAATCAGCTGGGCTTGTTTTGTATTATATGGAAAAACAATCTTTTATTACAAAGTCAGAAATTAAATTCTTTAAATGAATGCTATCATTGCCTTGTGCCATTTTTGTGAGGCTCACGGACCTTCATCGATTTTTTGTACACAAACTCTAAGAGACACAAAGATAGATGAACTTTATGCAGCGGCAGCATTACAAACCTCTAACAGTGTCGCAGGGAAACAGTGCGCTGCATGCAATTCAATAGGACTTACAAATGGAATTTATAGCAAAGATAATGAAAGTGAAGCAACTTTCCTGAGTACACAACAGTCGGCACTGCCGGAGGTAGCAACGTTGATCAAGCAAGCAGCAGTACGGAGTCTAAGTTGCGAAATAAATCATAATAAAGATGGGGGTTTTGTATTTTTTGGCGACACTTCAAGAGGTCATGTTTTAAGTCACACATTTCATGTTAGTGACTTGCAAGTAAGTAGAGTAACAGTACCTACTAACTATTCTAAATGGTAACCGGACTGATACTTTTGTTATTGTACGAAACAGGCCCGCGGTTTTTATCAATTATTTTCCATAATAACCCTGATGAAAGACAAATACTTCCTCCTTAATATGAAGCCATTTTTAGCAGAACATTTACGAAAAATATCAGTAGAGTTACAGAACAGTGCAAAACGCATACGAGAACAGGAGGAATTAAAGGGTTCCCCGCGTCAGAGAAGGCTATCCGGCTCACAACCTTTAGTTCAAACACCCAGGTCACTAATAGAACTTACTGGAGAGGAAAATGTATTTGCAATTTTGCATTCACATTTCTCTTGGCTTTTATTGGCTGGTTCAAGATTTTTAACTGAACACGTAACATTTGGAAATCTTCCCTGGCTGCCGCCACAAAGTAGCAGTCATCCTCCCCAGCAAAGACTTACTTATAACATAACAACGCTTCCAATGATACAGAAATATGAGACTCTCGATGATGCAGAAGAGTTTTATTCTTTAAGATACATTAAACATGTTGTCAGAAAGGAAGAGTTTGCATCAATTTGTTATTGCGCTTTAACTGGCATTAAGGTAAAAAAATAAAAAAAAATACATATATGTATACCTACTATACTTACATATACCCATTATAAGATTATTGTACGTGGAGATCCAGCTCGTACTTTTCATTTTATGATGTGTTTAAAGAAGTTTCTTCCAGAACCAATGCACATTCTGATAAGAGTGGATGCACAGCATCAGCACTCCATTAGTGCAGACTATAAAATAATTTCTATATCGAATGAAATCGCCGTTCCTATGGCTAGCTCATCTGTTTTTCGTATAGATTTCTTGAAAGAATCCTTGGGAAATAATGTCAGTATTAAATGGCCTGGATCCATACCAACGAAATGTAAGTTGTGTTAACCTTCTTTTTTCAATAAAATATCTAAATTACATGTAGGTACATAGATTATCCTTGTGACTTTCTATGTATTGTAAATAAATATGCCTTCAAAATCGCATTAGCTCTAGACTATAACCTTATATCTAATAGGCTTCTTACAATTATATTTTTAGTGCCCGATTTACTAGTGAAACTATTGAAAGCTGTTGATGAAAACCGTTTTACTGAATTGGTGTTAAATCGCCACACCAAGGCCTTAGTAGAAGAGTGGAAAAAGTATTCTAAAAAGCTTCTAATACATGCAACGAATAACTAAGTTTTTTTTTTCTTTCAGTAAAGTAATATGCCTGAATCAAGCTAAATCCACAAATGGGCAGAATAAATTAAAAAGGGTATTGGGCGTACAGCCTCAGGATCAACCACTGATAAACTACTGGAGCATTCACTTACATTAGAATTATTTTTCAATATTTCTGTTCGTAAAAAGTATGTTTAAAATAAAAACACTTTATTATTATTTAAAAACTTTTCTTGGTTTGTTTTAATTATTTTTAATTCACTCGCGTGATGGTATCTTTTTTCTAACTTTAATGCAAATACACAAACTTTTTTGTTTACTTCTTATAACCACAGCTGGAACGACGGCCACGAGCGCGTTCAAATTTGCGTCCCTTAGAGCGAACATATGGGCGAGTGTGGGAATGAGGAACACCAGGTGCTTTACCAAAGTGTTTACAAGCCGTACGGGCGGTACGTTTACCTTGCAACAACAGACAGTTCTTACCAGTGGGTGATTTGAGAGCCAATTGATCCAAGGTAATAACTTCACCACCAGCCTTTAAAATTCGTTCGCGAGCAGTCTGGGTAACATGTAAAGCACATACAGTCATTTTGGGTACGGTCAATAGACGTACATCATCAGTTACTGTGCCAATAATCACAATAGTTGATTCTGGTTGTTTATGCGATTTAAAGAAACGGCTTACTCGTTGCAATGACATGGGTGGCCTGTTTGTTCTACTCATAAATAAACGTTTCAAGACAATACGGTTGAACTTTTTGTTGGTACGGCGTTGAAGAAAACGGTACAACTAGAAAGAAAAATGTTAGCAATTTAATAATATATTAAAAGAATGATTGTATACAAAAATGTTTGGCACAAATATATTCTATTTTTTTGTTAATGTGCAACATTTATTCAACTTTGTATTCACTTACCTTGACCAACAGACGCAGGTAAACATCTTGCGATTTAGGCTCAGTTCTACGGACCTTACGATCGTATTTGTGGCTAATGTCAATACCCTAAAAATAAACAAGGAAAATATTTGTTAATTTACATAATGCTTCTATTTATTTGTATAAAATCACGAATCACTTTTTATTTAAAGTTATTTTTTTTACGATTGTTCACAATTATTTTCATAAAATTTCTTTTTTACAAGTCCTACCATTTTAGCGACCGGAAAAAGAAAGAGACGTAGCGCTGGTCTCAAATGTCAATTAGACGTGATTTGTGAAGTTGGCTGCAGTTTTTAGCTTTGACATTTGTAACTGGTATAGCAAATCATGGGTTCATGTATTTGCTAAATTAGAATTGTAGACACCCAGTTAAAATATCGACAAAAAATATTTATAAACCCATTTTTATACATTACCTTTTTAAACTTTGTTTATAAAATTTAGTCTTTAGGTTTAGCTTAATACTTCTTCTTTTTTACTATTTTCATAAATAAAACCATTGATATAAAAGTAACTATCACAAATACAATCATAAGCCACATCCAACATTTCCATGCGTTTCGTGAGTGGTCTTCCAATTTTTCCGTTTCTTTGTTAAGGGAGCCAATATTGCGATCTGCCATGCCAGAGGAACGAGATACCAATTCCGTATCCTTCTTAATAATTCTATTAGCAGTTTCTGTCTGTTCGCGTAGATTTCTTGTTAGCGAAAGCATATGCTCTGTAATCATTTCTTGGTTTTCCCGTATATACTTTACGGCTTGACTTTGTTCTCCACTGGCCGGTTCTTCAAAGGGTTTGCGTCGCCTCAGCGAATCTTCTTGTAATAATTCTTTTCGTAAGTCTGCATACTGTTTTGCCGATTGTAGTTGGTGCATTTCTTTAAGAGCTTCGTCTCCCGCTTCAGATGCACTTCCCCTTAATCTTGTTGACCTTAAGCGATTGGCTGGTGGTGGACTGTCAATATAATTGGTCATTATCTTTAAATGTTGGAGTCTTTTTGTATATTCAGGAATTTTTTCGCTACTATATTGGCTAAAATAAACAAGTCCTATGTTTATATTGCTGTCATGAATTCCATTTTTATTGCTTAGCTTACTTACTCTTCCATATTTTTTAACTCATCTACCATGGTATCCAGGGATTTGATGAATTTCTTTAAGCGCCAAAAATTCACCTCTTCTTTAGCCAATTCTTCACAATTAGCTAATAATGTTCTTATATTAACATTTAACTTAGTAGCCATTTGAATAAAATACTGAATCCCTAAAACCAATTTAAACTGTTTTAATTGTAAACAAACACGTCATATCAACTTTTGCAAAATTCTCTTGAACATTCACTGGGAACTATGGCCCTTCGATAAAAGTGATGGCATTTGTGATGATAATTGCCCAATAATAGTTTTAAAATTTCTACGCGCATCAGTGTTACCATTTGTGAAGATTTATCTTATTTTTATTTTTTGAGATGTCAAAGAGAGGAAAAGATATTATAACTTAAAAAAAGATTTAATAAAATCTGACATTTAGCAATTTTAGTCTGTAGAAATTAATATATTCGTCTTGAAAAGTGATCTAAATAGTTGTACATATCTTAAATATCCTAAGTACAATTATTTAGGTGCATAAGTAGCTAAAGCACTTAGTTTTACGCATAAATTATCCAATGCAGAAATTATTATTTTAAGTTTTATGTTAGGTTGTATAACAGTTTAGAATAAAGTTTGATTTTGATAACAATTATTTAAAATTTGTTGAAAGAACTTTTTCATGAATTAATATTAAAAAACAAATGTTACGTGCCTTAATTGACACAGCAGCTGTGATGATAACTAGCTCATCAGCACCACCAGGGCAGGTAAATAATTATTAATTTTCCTTGCTTAATATCTAATAACTTGTAATTTTTGTTTTTTGTTTTTTCAGCTGTGTCAAATATGTCTATTAAAAATTTGAACTTTCAAAATAAATGAATAAAGAGAGTTTATTAAAGGCCAGGCTTCACTATCCTACACAGTCGTACGATTTAATCAACCAAAAATCTGACAGAATTCTGTCCTACTTAAAAAACGTTTAAAAATGGCATTGCAGATGCTACACTATCATACAAAACAAGTTTTTGTAACTCTGATATCATGGAAAAATAATATTATAAGAATTTTTTCAAAAGATTATCAAACCGTACGACTTGTCAAAAACTGTGTCACACACATACATTTCTAAGCCACACTATCATACTTTTTCAGCACACATGCATTTTTTGACAGATCGTACGACTGAGTATGATAGTGAAACATGGCTTTAAGACATACATATGAAATTTGTAGTCAAGCTTAGGTCGAAGGGTTTGGGTACAGTGAGATCAAAGGGTTTGGAAACAGTGGCTATTTCCCTCAGAGAACTTATATACTAAAAATTTTCAGTCACACTTTCAAAACGTTTTAAACATTTTCATAAATTAAATTTAAAAAAAGTATTATTACTGCATTTTAATGTGATCTATTGTCTTCCTATTTTACCGGTTTAGATTTCCTCAGCTCGAAGGGTTTTGGTATAGTAAGGTCAAAGGGTTTGGAAACAGTGGCTATTGCCATCAGAGAACTTATATACTAAAAATTTTCACTATAACACTGTAACACCCGCTTGACACATGCAAATATGGATGTTTTGATGTACACATGCTGGACGAGGCAAGCATTCATTTTTAATTTGATTTTTCATAAAAGCACATTTTTTTGCATTTTTAATCTTGGTGATTTCCATCCTGATGTTGTTTTTATAGAATTACAATAATATTTGTACGTGCTTGAAGAACAAATACATTACACACTTAAAAATATGACATCCAGCATGATAGACAAAAAATGTTTGATTTGTCATCTAGCATCTTCTTATTTTGACTGTGTCTATGCTGCTTTATAATTAAATATAACTTGTTATATTGGTACTTTAGAAACATAATCCCATCACTGGTAGAATAATACGTTTGTACAACTGTGTGTATAGTAATCGCCATTTTTTTTTAATTTAAAATTTTCACCTAATATATTACGACCAGCATTTTGTCGTATTTGATAAAATAAAACATTTTTTGGTAAAACCACAGCAAAAAATAGCAAATAAATATATAAATATAAATATATAAATTTGAGGGATTTTCTTGTGTTGTGACTTATTTATAAATTTTTTAGAAGTTTTCTTAAGCATTTGGTAAGTAAAGATATTAAAGGAAAAAAAGAATTCTCATCGGAAAATTATCAATGAAAAAATGCTAGGGAGTCTCAAAACGTTCTTTCAAAAGTTATCGATTTTGTTTTTTTTTTCTACATAGTTTATACATGGTTGTGTATCTACATGCTATGTATGAATAATAAATATTTCTGTTACAATTAATAATATAAATAAATAGCCAAGATTGTTAATAATTTTATATTTCGTTTTACAAATGATGTGTTACACCATTGAAACCGATGCAGTTAGCAAAGCTAAAATAAATATAAAAAAAAAACTGAACAGATGCAATGTAGTCATGCAGCTTTCAGTGGGAATTCGCGCTTGAATTATAAATTTTAGGGAAAAAGTGTAAAAATAGGCGGATATCAAATTGCTGCTGAGTTTGGTATTCGTGCACAGATCTATGTTAAAAATATAAAATTTAATTAACCTGTTAAGAGCTGGCGCAGTTTCACTAATCAAAAAAAAAAAAAAAAAATTATAAAGGGTGAAAGAGAATAAAAAAATAAATGTATAATTAAAAAAATTGACGGTCGCCCATATTTTCCTAGTTATTGACCTCTAAACTTTGTGATTGTACACAACTTTTTTGAACAAATTAGCTCAATTGGCCTTCACCAGGCCCAAGTATTTTCTCCTCTATGGTATGACTAACACCTGCTTCGCTTACTACAGTTTTCCTGCATAGGCGGACTTCGGCCGGGCGCAAGGATTTTCTTCTCTATGGTGGGATAAACACCGGCTTAGCTTACTAAAGTTTTCTTGCATAACTGGCCTTCGGCCGGTTCCTAATAGGTTAATTTTTATTAAATTTTACATAATATTTCCAAAAGCTTTAAATTGATACCCATATTGACTCAATTTGTTCAAAAATGTAGTACACAATCACAATTTCATATGAATTGTTCAGAGGCCTATAACTCGGAAAATAAGGGCGACCGCCAATTTTTTTATTTAAAATTTTTTTTATTATTTTTTAATTCTCTATCACCCTGTATAATTTTTTTTTTTGATCGGTCAAGCTTCACTAAACTAGATTTAAGCCAAATATTACTGCAAAGGAAAAGCTTTTAAAAATTAGCAATTTTTTATATTTTTCCTAAAAATTACGTTATTTTACTACAAAAATGATAAAAGAACACTTCAAACTATTTATTCCGGCAGTTTGTTATAAATTAACAACAAAGAAGTAGCAAAAAATAAAAGCAAGTCATTTGAAATCACAGACACCTTCTTACCGATTTAAAATCACGTGATTTCAAACATTTTGTGTGTAAAATACCTTCCACTTAGATAAAAAGTGATTTACAGAACAGGCCTGTATCACAACCTTTTTCAGTTTTAAATCGTCACGTTTTCAAAATTGATTTCCATCACATATGTTCGAATTTTAAAACTGATTTTTACCTCTACTGAAAATTTAAAAATTTTGAGTTAATACCTACCCTCTTGTTGATCAAGTGCGAAATGAATCGGGTCATTCATTAAGTATACAATGACACAAATTGACCTTATTTTAAATTTCTTAAACCAGCTCCGAAAATAATTTAAATAGTAACAAAAATTGAAAGCAACTCAAAGGAACGTAGGGACTTGTTAATTTTTTTGTTGTTCTTGCGAGAGCTTTTGAGTCTTTAAGTGTACTCTTATACCCATATTTTACACCTTTTTCCCAATTTTATTATATTTTCTTAGAATATATTATATATAGCGTTCACTTTTCAAACCTGTTCAAAACGGTTTCGATTTTGAACAATGCGAAGATCCACAAATCGGGACAAATTAGTACAAGTATTGACCTTTATCTACAATATTTGCCTTCTCAATTATTAATGATAAATCCTATAAAAAAATGCTTTTTAAAACTTGAAATGAATGACCGACAAATTTTAGGCGAAGTAAACTCGAGCCAAAGCTATGAAAACGGCTGAAAATAGTATAAGTTGGAGAGAAGATTGCAGAGTTTCAATACCATGTGGCCCAGGCTGGACACTGCACGGATCAACATTCTTCTAAGTTTGGGTCTTTTGTTTCTAATAGCATTCAAAAATAACGTCGTGCAATAAAAAAAAATATTTTCATTATTTCCAAGTGTATTAAATTTAGTAATTTACCAAATGTTAATAAAGTAAACTAATTATAAAACTAGGTTATTAAATAGTTAACTAATATTTTAATTTTCAAACGTGTGTAACGTCACGCTATATTGTAACTATTTTCCTTGCATTGTGATAAGTTTATTTTAAATTTACATAATTAAATAGTTTCTGCAGATGCAATCTTCGATTGAATGAAAAAATTTCTCAAGCAATATAGGTAAAATTTAAATCAGATTCGTATAGGCTTAAGCTAAGCCTTTTTTTCTTTAAAAGTTTAGATTTGGTTTAGTCTATGAAGTTTTATATTTAAAAATTGGATTTTTTTATTATTATTGTTAAGCACCATCGCAATAGCTGTATGAATATGCTTTCCCAAAATTCCCGTTCCATACTTGCAGTTTTTGTTTCTGAATCATTTTTTAAATTCTTTTTTGAGGTTGCATTCGAGTCCATACTTTAAAAATGTGTTTCTGACGACTGTATACTTTTATACAGTCATTCTCATGTCGAAAAGAGCAAACAACAACAACAATAGAGAGACTCAGCAGGGTTTCAAGTACATGAAACATAGTACCACTGCCATTTTTATTTCCTCTCCCAACAACAAATGCATGTCTTGCGGAAATATATAATATTATATAAGATTGCAAATATAATTTAATCGTCGTACTTAAGGATATCTTTTTATTTTGAAGATATTTTCGTAAATTTTTTGTTATTACTGGCCATAGTATACACACTCTTAAAATTTGAACATCTAAATAAACATGAACATGTTTATTATTAAGGCACATTATTATAACTTGGCAATAGCTAAAGTTAGAATTTTGTTGGAAAGATGAATATTTCTTTGTTATTATAAGTAAATGGAAATAAAACCGATATTCGAAACAGCTGTTGTTTGTCACTTGCACATTTGTGTACCATTTTATTAATATGTTTTTTGACAAAAATAATTGTTTTTGTTCAAATTTTATTAAAAGTTACTGCATTTTTATTAAAATATTACAAAAATAAAATTACGATTAAACAAAATGACTACTACATTTGTGAGGACGCTTAGAAAAGGTAAACAGAAGAATTTTTCGAGATTGCACCAATTCACTGGACTGCTGGCTCAGCGTAAATATATAATATTTTATACTAAGCGTTCATATTTAAAGCTGCTTTGCAGATTTATAGCTTATTATCGGTAAAACAAAGACGCTTTGAAAATGGTCCTTGGTAAAATCAAAGGACACATGCCACATTCTAAGATTCCGCGATTGCTACAACTTGCAGCTTATTTTGATTATTAGCGAAAGGATCCTATCAAAGATCTGTCGGAGATCTAATATTCTCAGTAGAAGCATGGTCTATAACATTTTACATTATGTGCTTAAGAATATGGAACGGTTCATTTGCCCCCAGTGGGTTCAACTTAAAATAAGCTCGAACGCAAAGCGCAGATCATAGGCCTATTTCTACAGCAAATACAATATTCCTTCAATAATTGGTTGGACACACAAAGATTATTAAGGCTAGTTGTAACGAGCTTTTATACTGTTCAGTGATTCAGCCAACGTGAATCTACGGTTGGCTTATCCCGGTTGAAGCCTCTCGCAAAGTAAGGATATTTGTTCATAAACTCCATGGTTTTTTGGGTGCTATTTTTATGTGTTCCTCTAATTTGTAATATAAATATTAATTAATAAATGTTTACTTTTATAAAATATAATAAAATTAATTTAATTTTTGCAAAAATTACGTCTGCAAAAAAAAAAACAAAAGCGAGCAAAACCGACAGCTGTTTGCTGATTGATTTATTTCCAATAAAAAACGATAATATTGGTTTCTGTGACACCTAAAACCGACAATAATTCAAGTTCGTACTTAAAACCTATAATATTGGATTTCATGACACCAAAGTATTTTTTTTTTGTCCGTTTAAAATCCAATTCCGACAACATTGGATTCTGTGACAGCCCTTATTACTTCGGTTTAGCTTATTTGTAATTCCGATTTTTTTTAGATAAAAAATAAAAATTTTTAATATTTTGAAATATTCGTTAGTAAAGATCGATTAAAAGTTTATTATTTATTGTTAAAACAAATAAAATACTAAGATTATTCTAAACTAAAAATAGTAAAAGCTTGTTTTAAAATATGTAGAAAGAGTTTTTTAATTTATTTGAACAGTAAATAATACCAGTATAAGAATTTATATATTTAATATAAAATTAGAATTACAAATAGAAAAACATCATGTAAAGATAAAGTTATTTTTTTAATTTAGTTGGAATTCATAAAAACGGGTCAGAGTTAGCATAATTTGCTCTGGATAAAAATATTGAAAGATGTTATTTTCTTTTATTAATTTGTAAGCAAAGATAATCAGGTAAGTGATGGAAAATGATTGATTTGAAAATTATTGTTTTGAAATGGTGTAATGAATTTTGATAGATTTTAAGAATCGTTTTTAACCCAATCTCATAATATTTAGATTTGAAATGCATACCAGAAGATGCAACTCTGAACATTAATCAGGAATGAAGACAAAAAGATTTTAAAATATAAATAAAAAGTATTAAAAATAAAATTTAATACCTTTTTTGTTTTCAAATCGTATTGTTTTAAAAATTGATTTCCATCACATACCTGAATATTTAAATTGTTCTTCAGCTTTTTAGAGTTAGCAGCGTTATTACAGCAATTATTACAGTATAGGAAAGCAGATTTAATGGATTCCTCTGTAAGCCTCGGAGACAAAATAACTAGAAATTTTTTGCACATTTTTAAGGTTCAACTCCATAGGGTGCAGGACAATATTATAAGTTTGATGATTGTACGTTTGAAATACCCTTAGATCGTCTGCATGCAATAGAATGTTTGTGTGTTTAATGGCTTTGGCAGATCATTAATTAACATGGAAAATAATAAAGGACCCAGATGGCTTCCCTGCGGCACCTAAGCCTTTTTAATCGAACGCTTTTAAACGCGGCTTGAAAATGATGTCTTTACATCGAAAGCGCTCGCCAAACGTACCGAAACAACAGCCAAAAACGACGGTCTTCACCGAAAGGTATGACAACAGCATTGTGAGTTCTGTTTGACCGTTATGAACTATTCCATTTGGGGTAATTGCAAGTTAGCCCCATAACGTTATTAATTCCAAAACATTAGTACTCGTCGAGCAATTCCTTCGAAAACCGTGCTGAGCAGTAGTGCGATTCACTATCCAATTTTAACGATTCTTGACTCGTTAAAAAAATTTAACAACAAAAAGAAAGACTGCTATTCAGAAATGCTTTTTAATAACATTTGATATTGTTATAACAAGTTCAGTTTTGTTGATTTAACAAGTTCAGTTTTGTTGATTTAACTGCAACTATTTTTGTGTCGTTTACTTTATCAAAATATCAAAATATAAAGTCCGCCATTAGATGTATAATGTAAAATATTCTAACCCCCATATTTATAAAAAATAAAATATATTTGAAATCTATTGTAGAACTAATTTTTCGTACAAAAGTTATTTTAAAATACATTTTAAATAAGTTTTATTTTTTATAAATTTGGGGGTAAATAATTAATATTTATAATTAAACTACATACATATGCATTTTACCTACCTTATAAAAATGAATTTAAACAATTTTTTAGAAATAAAATTAAAAAACAACAAAAAATGAAGCACTTTTGTGGAAAGTTTTGTATATTTTGTTTATTATTTTTCATTCCTCTTTGTTCTTTTCGCTATTTTGCCATTTTGTTTAGCAGCATTGCCATTTATTTTTGTTTGTATTTTTCATTAGTTAACCATAGGTTAGTGAATCGCAAATGCGTTAGTGCAAGCAAAAAACATGTTGATATATTTAACAAGTGTTAGATCGTTAAAAGTTAGTGAATTGCACTACAGGATCCAATATAGATGATACTTAATGGGAAAGGTGATCGGTTAAAATTTTCTAACATAGTTTAGGTATGGTACTAAGTTTAGCAATACCTCTGTAGTTTGCAACATTATTCCTATGAAAAATTTATATAATGGAATAATAAAAGAATCCTTCTTTCCATAATTTAGCAAAACCAAACTTAAAGGTCTTGCCAGTGCCTCAGTATTACAGTGTATTTATATAAAATATTAAGTGTTATGTAATTTAATGATAATTATTTTTACATAATGGAACACAAATTTACCTAATCCTTATGAAAATTTACTACAATTATTATAATTATAATTATTTACAAAAAAAAAAATCGATCTATATTATTTATAAAAAAATAGTTAAATAATAAATTAATACTTTAAGCCACGTGAGCGAAAAATATTTGGCTTTAGAAAACCATTATTAATATTAATACGATAACCCGGTTGGCCGTTCTGAAAGCCATTAGCATTAGAACTTGAACTGGGACCTCTGCTGACGCCGTTAAGACCAGAACGTAAATTTGGAGCAACATAAGGACGTTGGCTAGTAGATAAAAATGTATTTTGACCTTGTGATGGTTGCTGTTGTTGATTGGTTGGAAAATTATTTTGAAACGGTGGTTGTAAAGAATTATTTGGAGATTGTGCTTGTTGTTGTGTATTGCCACCGCTTGCTGAATTTTGTTGCGTTAAAAAATTTCGAATTGTGGGGTTGTTATTATTTTGTTGTTGTTGTTGCACTGGAGGAACTAAAGAATTAATGGGAAATGTAGGGACATTTGTTGCAGCTGCTTGTGTTGTTTGTTGTATCTGTGGTCTCCTTGTAATTGCTGGTGCTAAATAAGGATTTATGTATAAATTATTATTGCTTGGTATGTTATAAGTTTTACCAGACGGTGTTGCTACTGTTACACTGCCTATTGGCTGTGAATGAACACATGGCTTTTGGTAGTCATAACCCCCGACATTTTTTCCACCTTGACTTAACTGTACATAGTTTTCAAAATATTGATGTACTGAATGTCCTGGAGCCGAATAATTTAAATTTATTAAAGATTCCCGAACTTTCAAACGGCTACTATTAAAATTGGGTAACAACTCAGCATCTCCTTTAATTTTTTCTATCTCTTTAATATTTTCTGTTATCTCTTCAGATATTTCTGAAGAAATTTCTGTAACAGGTTTTTCTTTTTCTTTAGTTAATGTCACTTCCTTGCTTTTTTTACTTCCAACTTCTTTTTTATTATCTTCAAATTTTGTTTCGATTTTCTTCTCCTTTTCCACCTTCGTTTCCTTTTCCTTTTTCTTATCATTTTCGTCTTCTTTTTCTTTTACTTTTACATTGTTATGTTTTTTATTTACATACTCAAAGAGATCATCCACATCAGGCACATCTGGGATAATGCCATACGAATCAAAGTTATCTCTAAAAGCTTCCGCCCAGTTTTCTTTTTGATGAGGTTTTGGATCAATTTTTAGTTTTTCATTTTTATCATTTGAATTTTTTATGACCGTTATTGTTTTTACTTGGGTTCCTTCTTTGTTATTAATATTTGTCGCTGCATAAGACAAACTTATGTCTCTCTTTTCTTGATTTGTCGAACGTCTCCTTATTAATCTGCTTCCAAAAGACTGAAAGTCATTCAAGTTTTCTCCAGCACTACTATCAATACTGCTATATTCTTCGAAAGTGGTTGCCGATGTCATCAGTGACAGGAGTAAAATCAAATAGCATTTCTGTTAAAAATAAAGCAGTTAAAAAAGTAACATAAATGTAATCATGTAAGAAAATAAGAGGTAAGTACTATTAAGGGGAATTAAAATATATTTATATGTGGTTGCAAATTAGTGTGCTACACAGAAAAGATAGTGTAAAAAGTGAATGATTTTGCTTAGTAATTTTAAATTTTATTGTTTCTTTTCGGAACCGTAATAATTTTAAGCAACTCAAAATGCTATTCTTTAAATAAAAAACAATACTTTATTTAAACAATTGGGTACAAATTAAAATATAAATATCACTTTAGTTGCTTATAAGCAAGAAAACGTAAAAGAACCGTTGCTTATTGGACAAATCAATCGATAAATATTAATTTTGAGTTTAATATAAAAATGTATTTAATACTTGAAATTTTTATATTTTTAAGAGCCGCATATTTTTAATAAGAGAAAAATTTCTACGCTGGAGTGTAAGTATTAAAATATTTTTCAGAATGGTCAGCCGTAATTGTGACGTAAATATTTATCAATGATTGTAGAATTTTTTTACGAGTTCAGATGCATTTGAAAAGTTTAACTTCAAGTTGTCATTATGTTTCAGCTTGTATTAAGCTAGTTTTCTTGAAGCAAGCCTGTTTTTGTAAAAGCAGAGGGAGCAAGAAATTTTGAGCCACAAATAAACTTAAACAAAGTATTTGAAAAGGTTTTATTTTGATAAAATTAAATTATGATTGATTGTTGGTTTCTGTTTGAACTTAAATATTTGTATTTTTACATTTTTAATTCTCATTTGGTCTAAGAAGTTTTAAATATGGGGTGTATTTTAAAGATAATTTTTTCGATTGGGATTTAACTGTAATATTTTTGTCAGATCTGGTAACTATTAGGCCTGCTTTGAAAATCACGGACGTGATTAATCATGAACCGTTTTGAAATCAAGTGTTTTATTTTACCCTGTTCTGTAAATAACACAATTTTTTTATTTTTTTAAAGTGATTTTAAAATTGTAAAACCTTAAGGAAATTGCTGATTTTTATTGTTTTTTGATAAAATTTTACATAATACGTAACATAAATGCAATCTGAAGGTTCTTGGGTAACATTGTGGACTTCAAAGGATTTAAAATGAAAGCAGTGTAAGAAATGGGCGTTTTAAGGCGTTATTACGGAATACGCTTTTAAAAAGAAGCGGAAAACATACAAAAAAGAATTTTAATCTATAAATATAATAAAATAGTAACTCATTTCCGTCTGTCTGTCTGTCTGTCTGCTTTTCATTTGTGTTCGCATAACGTAAAAACTACTGTATGGATTTTAACAAAATTCTGTGAGGAGGTGCCTTCGGATATTTTTTTTCCGAAAATATATCTCATTTCCAAGAGAAAGTGGAGAAAAATATCTCATTTCCGGTTTAAAGGTACTGAAATTTTCGGTTTCAAACTGGGATATTTTCAACACTGTTGTATTTTCAACACACCTTTTAATTTTTGAAAGTGGTATATTTTAAAAACTACTGCGCAAAATTAGGCGCCAATTGAATAAAATTGTAAAATGTGTGATTTGTATTTTTACTTTGTGGAATTACATTGGTATTAAAATATTTTAAACACCTTTTACGGAGCTTTACAATAATTTTTAGAATTTCTTATAAATTTTAGAATTTTATCCTTTACATAAAGTAAATACATAAACTTTTAAACTTTTATATGGATATGCTTTCCAATAGTAATCTGTTTGGATTACTATATGATAATAAATTTAAAAAAAGAAATTATGCGTAATGAGAAATAAATAATAGTAAATACATAAACCATAACTTAAGGACTTTGAAAGTAAGAGTCTTGCAATTGGTGTGGAATATTTTCAACGCAAAATCGTGCAAAATATTGTCAGGACTACCACGACGTGGCGGGCACAGCTAGAATAAAATATTACTGCAAAAGAAGAGTCTTTAAAAATATGCAGTTTTCTTATATTTTTCTTATAAACTACGTAATTTTACTACAAAAATGATGAAAGAATACTTCAAACTATTTATTCCAGCAGTCTGCTATAAAACTAACAACAAAGAACTCGCAAAAATAAGCAAGTGATTTGAAATCACAGACACTTTCCCATCCGATTTAAAATTACGCCATTAAAAAAGTTATTGTGTGTAGAACACCTTTTAAGTGATTTTCAGAACAGGCCTGTATATCTTATTTTGTGCTCAGTTTGGTTTGCCATTTTTTAGAAATATACAGCGCTAAAAAACTGGTTGAAAATTTTTTAAATTTATTTTGAAAATCGTAGTTCTGTTCAAGAATGTTGTATCACAGTGTTTTCTGTTTAGTGATGTGGCTCATGATAATGGCAACATTCAACATTTAGAGTGAGGAAAAGATTCAGATCACGGTGTGGTGCGCTTCATGGGTCGATGGAATCATTAGTACTTATTTACTTTTTTTTTTAAATAAAGCAGAAAAGGACGTTATTGTCAACGGCGATTGGTAAAGATCCAATATCAGTTATTAAGGTCCAATTTGGTTTGAATGCTTGCTGAAAACATGTTCCCCTAGGAGGACGACGCCAAAAGGAATCATTTTGCGAGCGAATTATTTATCAATATGATACATTCACTTGGTCACCAAGATCGTAAGGTCTTAAAGTTATTGGTTTAAATTGAAACAAACTAACAAAGATCAATTTATACGACAATCATTACGGGTCGTACTCGTTTCAACACTTTTGTAAAATATTAAAGAAAAATGTTGTGTTTTATCTTTAATCTATTGCAAAAGTCTCGAATTCGAGTACGACTTCGAGAACCTTAATAAGGCTGAATATTTTGGCGACTATTGCGGTGATACGCTTTCAAAAGTTTGACAAAATTAAAGGATCTGTCATGGATTTACAATAAACCTGATTTTCAGTTTCAATTAAAACAACAAAAACTTAATTATTTGGCTTCGACCGATATCCTGATGAATTTACATACTTAATAAAAATATAGAATATTATTTTAACACTTGGCAAAGAGATACCTCATGTTTTATTCAAAAAACATAAATAAAAATAAGCAATTTGAGTTACATACTACACTAACCACCATAAGTATAAGGTCTAAGATCGTTACAAGTTATTAATGCAAAAAAGCTTAAAAGTACTACAGAAAATAGTAAGATGTCAAAGTCAAACTTTATATAAAAAAAAGTATTAAAAATAAAATTTTTTTATATGAAGTTTGACCTCTGTTAAGACAAATTAGTGACAAATGTAGCGGGGGTAACTCTAGCCTGAAACGTAGAGGGCGATGTGTACACATTTTATCATGAATGTTCATAACGGTACATTTAAGCAAATTCTTACCTCCCGTCTCCATTAGACATAACCATGTCTTAACAAAAGTGAAGCTGTATATAAAAAAACATTTTTGATACTGTTTTTTTTTTTGTTTTAAATGAAGACATGTTAATGACTAATGTAGACGGGGGTTTAGGCAGCGTTAAAAGTGTATGCATATAAGTTGAAATCTGTCATTACAATTCGTAATTCTATACAGGAAATATTTAAAAATTTATTGTTCTACGAAAGTTTTAATCTATGGATAGAAAATAAGTCTTGACGGTAGACGAAAGAAAGTTAATTTTAAAACTTTGGAATGATTGTAGAAAATATTCGAGGTATAGAACGAAGTGTTAAAAGAACATGGGCGTCAGTACAAACTGTAATTCAAAACTATGAAATAAGACGGGAATAAGCTAAGATGCAGGTTGACATATATCCGTACATAAGTAGGTATTGTAGTATCCCAAATAATGAGAAATCTTAGTGTTTCAAATAAAGTCAGATGCATGTCAACAGAAAAAAAAGAATAGGATTTATCTACAAATACGTAAATATGATGCAGGAGTTTTGGAAAAAAAAGTTTTTTTTTTTTTTTTTTTGGATGAGAGCAAATTCTGTATATTTGGAGTCGAGGGAAGGAAAATACTGCGTACGAAAACAAAAACAGTCATGGCTTTGAGTATAGCAGCCAGTGGAGTAAGCAATTTTGAATTCATAGATTTAATAACGGATAGATTTACTTACATGGATATTCTGAAAAGAAATATAAGACAAAGTGCTGAACTTCTGTTGTGTCTGTGCTAATTTTATTTTTCAGCATGACAACAAATGAACCCTAAGAACACTTCTGTGTTCGTTAAGCTTTGGTCCCAAAGATGCTGCTTACTCCCTCACAATCTACAAATATGATCTTAATAGAGCCCCCATTGGCAGTACTTGTGAGAAAATTTCTTCAGCGAAAGATAACGAACAAGGCAATGCTAAAGGATATTATCAAAGTGAAGCGTAGATTTTTATTTTTTTAATTTTTAAAAATTAACCACTAAGAGAACGTAGACTTATGACACTCAGTGGAATACATACATATGTATGTATGTATGTATGTATGTATGTATGTATGTTTGTATGTATGTATGTATGTATGTATGTATGTATGTATGTATGTATATTGCGTTTTAAAGGTGCAAAACAAAAATGATAAACAAAAGAAAAAAGGAAGACTTAGATCTAGATAAAAGTGCTGACAAAAACCAAATAGTATATCTGGTGTTCAAAAGTTATTGACGGGTGGAATAAATCCTAAAATTCACTCCACGAATTGTGAACTTATTTTAGTTTTCATGTTTAAAGTAACTAAATAAATTGGTTGTATTTTCTTTATACATATTTGTTTGCTAGGTGTTAAACACAAGATTATACCACAACAGATTTTAACAAAAAAAAAAAAAAAAAAAAAAAAAAAAAAAACAATCGGGGATTATAGTTGTAAATGCTTTTATTAACACTTTTGTTTGAATATTTTTTTTACGTTTATTTTTAAGCAATAACAATAACTCGTAATAATGGTTATTATTCTTGAATTTTTACGGCAATAAATGAAAACTCTCTTTTAGGTAAACATTGTTTATAACTTCGGACCACCGTTTCTCGTTTGGTTGATATTATTATGAATTTTTAAAACTGCTGTGATTACAGGTAAGAATGTGTAAATAATTTGTTTAGCTCTTATTTTTTATAAAAATAATCAAAATTAAACATCCTTTTTTATACACAAAACACATACGAACATTTAATTAAAAAAAATATCCTGGTAAATACTTTACTCACAATAAATTTCATTATTGATACAAATAAACCGTTGAGTGACTAAGTATCGATTGATGGCTTAAAGTAAACTTTTTAAATAAAATTTTTTGCTCACGCTTTTATAATAATGGCCGTAATTTGTTTCCTCCTCGTGCTAACAAGATCTTCTAATAAATATAATTATACCACACATTGTATATTATGTTGTTTGTTGTTTAGACAACATTTTAATCCAGGGAGCGGGAATATATTTTTTAAATTATTTAGTTTGCAAATATACAAATAATTTATAAGAAACAAAATTATACACAATAAAAGAAAATTTAATATAGAAATTGGGAAAATCTATGCAAATTTTATTAAGAGTTTTGATGAAGTTTTTTTTTAATAATGTCTACTAAACGTTTAGCTTTTTTGTATTGATACGGTAGTAAAGCCGCATTAATCTAAAGCATTTTATTGTTTTCGAACTCACACTATTTTCAACCTATTTAACTTGGATAATATTAAATATAATGAAGAAGCAATAAAATAAAACAAGGTTTTATGCACACTAATTTAAATAAAGAATTGTAAAAATACAAACTGTAAGGAGTGCCGCGTTTCTAGCCACCGAAGGTAGGTACCCTCTAGATCTAACGACCAGAGGCTGCTGGATTTTTACGAATTCCAATAAAAAGCGGAACGCGGAATTTGACTTCAATGAAGAAGTGATTGTCAAAACAGGTGGTTATGTTAAGAGTAAAAACAAATGGGTTTACGAAAAAGTAAAAAAAAAATAAATGGGCGTATAAATTAACTCTTCTTAAAGGAGATTATGATCGTTAGTAAAGTCAATGTTTTAAACTGGAAACATTTGATTGATGACTTATTGAAATAATTTAGATTAAGGTTATCTTAGTCCAAATTTTAATATGAACATATTACTTACTAAAAGGGTCTATTGAATGAATATGATTATTAAGTTTTTGTGCAAAAGGTTTTGTTTGTGAGCGTGTTTAATCGTAAACACTTAAAAATACAAACAACTTGCTACATAGGCTGCACTGGATATCAGCGATTCTCCAACTGCAACCTAGGACTTTGAAAGCTCTCCAAAATCGTATATGAGAGGTGATCTCCTTTAACTCGGATTTTTTTGCTGAGCCATTTATTTATATTTATAAAAGTCGCTGGAAGCCAGATCTGGACCATAAGGTGGTTCCGACAGTTATTCTAAACCATTGTTGTTTAAGTGTCCATCCAGACACTATCTTGATGAAAAGATCACCTTTTGTTAATTTGCAAAATGATAAAAATGTTTTCTGCTTATTGCTTTTACTTTTTCCATTAGTCTATGTAGATTTTTTATTTGGCTGATCCCTGTAACATAATGAAAACGTCAGATCTATATGCCTTAATAATATACATACATATCGATGGTGGGAAGAAATTAAAAAAATCCTATATAATTTTATATGTGAAAAATGTACATTTTTTCCAATGAGATAAAACTATGAAATAAAAAATGGAATTGGACCAATCAATAACTTAGTAAAACGAATTTTACACTAGGTATGAAAAATGTAACTATGAGAATATGTAAAATGCGTTTTAACGGAAGCTGTAATAAAATTGCCGGTTTAATTTTTAACAAAATTATTTACGATTATTTTATAGTATATTTTATAGACGGCGCAAACTAATTTTATATTTAAGTTTTTAGTTAAATTTCAGGTAAATAAAATGTTGAATTTGTTGAATGTAATTTCGTTCCCTGTTTCGTTAGACAAGTTTTCCAAAAAACAATGTTGTTTTTCTGAATGTTTTTATAAATACAAACCTGTCCTGTATTAGGCACTGTTTCTATTTGCATTGTTTACCTATTGACGAATACATGTCCATTATCAATCCATTGATTAATGAGGAAATTAATGCTTGTTTATTATATTGTGAAAGTTATGTCCGTTAACAATAAGAAAAAAATATGCAGTTGAAATTGAACTCCCAATTTTAATTTAAGTTAACAAAAACTGATAAAAATAAAGTTTAGATATATTTTAATTTTCAGTTTGCATTTCAGTTTAATGATTACCCAAAAATTTTTACGTTTAATTTCTTACATTAAAGAGACAAAAATCCTCAAAAGTACGGGAAAACTAAAAACCATCTTTATATCCCAAAACGTGATGTCAAAGTGTTTTTTTGCATGCATTCGCATCTAATAAAAATTAAAAACACAAGTATTTTGAATGGATGACATTTTTTTTTAGCATATTTTGAAAGATTAATATACTAATCTTTTATGAAAAAACTTTTAAATAATATTTTTGTGAGCATAAAAACATAATTTTTTAATTTTGTTTGTTTAATTTCAAATATTTGATTAATTTGTATTTCAATAATCTAGCAATCAGTATAATTGGGATCCCGAGGGCTCCCAATTTTGAGTACGGGCTCGCACCTAGTGTCTATAGGACTTGCCATAAAATTTTCTTCACAAAAGTAAAAAGTAAACATAAAATAATGTTCTTTTATACAGGGTTTGATTTTTCTAGTGAAAACGGGAGATCGCAAAAGTTAATATTTTTAAATTTATTCAGCCCTTGAAAAAGTCTACAAAATGAATTTTTAGTCCCCGTCCACACATTGAAACATTTGTTCTGCAACACATGAGTTACGATGGGTTACGATATCTTGTGCAAGAATGATAGAAGACAAGATTACCCCATGCTCACGTTTTCCCGTTAGATGACGTTGTTCGGCCAATGTAACGTTGTCAAAAGTGTAATCTAGAAATTGCTTCAAATAAGTACGTACAAATAAATCTAAGTAATAGGCAAAATTTGGCAACCCTTCAAATATTGTCTTATAAGTTATATTAAAAACTTAATTACATACAATGAAAATTTTATAATCAAGCTTAAGTTCGTTTTTATTCTCTCTAAGAAAGAATTAATTAAATTACAAATTAGGTGATAATATTAAAGAAAAAATTGGGAGAATTTAATTTTTAGACACCAGCTCGAGCGGAATGCACATTTTCTAGACAGCCACGTCCGTCATCAGCACTACTTGTATCTAATCTACTTAGGGTAGTGTTTTAGTTGTAAGCATCATCTATTTAACCAACCAAACCCAGATAAAGGAATACGAGAAAACTTCTATTCAATTATCCATCGTCAGTTGGTGAGAACGAAGTCTACCACTACCTTAAGCTTCCCTCTTGTTGAATATTTTTACTTTTTTAATAATTACCACCTTATAAATATTAAAAAAGTAAAAATATTTAACAATATTTATAAGGTGGTAAATATTAAAAAAGTAAAAATATTCAACAAGAGTGAATATGTCTTAAATCTGACATATCAAATTTCCCACCGCAAACATGTACATGTTGTATGGGACTGTTAAAACATTGCTTTTGTAAAATACAATTGCAAAGTCAACTAACAAAATTTCATTAAACGATGTGCTATTTTGATCTGACAAACCATCTGACAACAACAAAATTTACGACATGTCGTTAAATAAAAAGTCTTTTTATATGTACAAAAAACTTGAAAGCCTAACTATGGAGAATTATTGGAAATAAATATATGATACAATATAAGGTCGATTAACAATAAATATAGTGAAATTGAATTTTTATTATAACATGTTATGGGTAATTAAAATGGAAATTCACAAAATTTGCAATTGCTTGTTTGTGCAAACTTTTTGCATCATCTATAAATTTTTTTCCCTTGTGAGAACAAAATTAACTTGTATTCGTTAACTGTTGACAATTACCGAAGGGCTATAACAAAAAAAAAAACGTTTGTTGGTGTTTTTTTAAAGCTTATATTTAAGGAGCCATTTTTAGGGTTCAGTACACAAAGTGTAAAAACGTAACCCTATTGTTTTCGCTACAATGTCTGTCCGTTTGCCAGCGCCTTTTATCTCTGGAACCGTAATAGGTAGACTCTTTAAATTTTCACAGATGATGTATAGCTGTTGCCGCTATAGCAACAAATACTAAAACTTATAGGGTGTTGCGATAGAGTGGTGTTATTCACGAATATGTGCCTATTTCGAGAACTGTAGGAGGCATGGACTCAAGATTTAAAAACAGTAATTAAAACTTTGTTCGCTAATATAAATAAGTATAAAAAATAAACTTAAAAATTAAAGGGTGTTCCGATAGTGGTGTGATTTGCATGTATAAGACCTAAGTTTTGAACCATAATAGGTAGATGCTTGAAATTTTCACAGAAGGTGTATAGCAGTGGCCGCTATAGTAACAAAAACTAAAACTTATAGGGTGTTTCGATAGAGAGGTGTTATTCACGAATATGTGTTTCTTTCTTGAACTGTAGGAGGCATGGACTCAAGATTTAAAAACAGTAATTAAAACTTAGTGCGCTATATAAACAAGTCTAAAAAAATAAACTTAAAAATTAAAGGGTGTTCCGATAGTGGCGTGATATGTATGTATAAGGCCTAAGTTTTGAACCATAATAGGTAGGCTCTTGAAATTTTCTCAGAAGGTGTATAGCTGTGGCCGCTATAGCAATAAATATTAAAACTTATCGGGTGTTCCGAAAGTGAGGTGTTATTTGCCGTTATGTCTTTATTTCTTGAGCTATAGGAGGCAACCATTTAAAATTTACAAACAGTAATTAACTCTTATGTTCGCTTTCTATTAAATTAAACCTTAAAGGGTGTTTCGAGAGTGACGTGCTTTGCGTGTATATGGCCTAAGTTTTGAACAATAATAAGTAGACTCTTGAAGTTTTTACAAGAGGTTTATTACTATGGAAACTATAACAAATAAAAATTAAAGGGTGATCCATCAGTGACATGTTTTTGACGTATATTAGCTTATTTTTTGAACCGCAATAGGTAGGCCTGATATTTTTATAGAAAGTGTATAAAAGTGTATATTTTTATAGAAAGTGTATGGCCGTTATAACAACAATTCCTAAATTTAAAGGGTGTTCCAATAACGATGCAATTTTTGCGAATATTACTTTGATTTAAAAAAAGGGTGCCCCATAAGACATGAAAAAATTAACAACTTGAGTTTTTAAAGGCGTACTAGACATAGTACGGAACCCTACGTGTGTGAGACTAACTCGCACTTGACTGATTTATTAACTTTGCTTTGCTATTGAAATAAAAAGAACTGAAGAAGTTTAGCAGAAGAGCTAATAATTTAACTAAACAGGAGGACTCTTAAAACACACTTAAATTTAAATTACACAAAAAAAAAAAAATATACAATTAAAATGAGCTTTAAGTAGGAAAACGGCTTTCTGATGGTCTAACCCCCAACAAATAAAAGCATTTTATATTTTTATTTTAGACATTGAAAGATTGTAATTTATTTTCTAGAATTAATTGAATTCCGCATGATCCAACATCTGATTAGAAATTTTTCTCATAAGTTACAGAAAAGAGGCACTGGATTCAATATTTACAAAGAAATGAGAAACCTTTTCTGTAACAAACTACATATTTCTGTTGCTCCCAGGAATTTTCAAAAACAAGCTAAAATTTTTTACATTTAGTGAAGTTATTAAACACTAAACAAATTTATATTGCATTTTTACGAAATTGGAATGAACGTGGCTCTCCTAGATAGCTACTCACAATTTTTTATTCAAAAAACCTAAATTGCTCACCATCCACTCTTTTTTTTTTTTTGTTTAGGTTTTTGTTTCCAGTCAGATTTATTCGTAATTCCTTTCCTCTTTGAAACCATCTGAGTCGGAAATTTCGTTTGCACAACACATGTTACGAGTAAGTATAACAACTTTTAATATAAACACTATTCAACACAAAAACTTAAAATGCACTGACTTAAAATACAAAGTTAGAACAAAAACATTTTTATGTTAAATATGTATGTAAATTTGGTAAAATCCTTTTTTCTTTTATAGTAAATGTGTAAAACAAACTAAGCCAATAAATAAATTTTAAAATAGTTCGCGCCTCTTTTTCAAAAACAAAAAAATAATGCATCCTTGAAAAGCCCTTATCAAGGCTATAAATTCGTTATTTGAAAACAATCTCACTAAGTTTATTTGAAGGTAGGTGTATTTGGAGATAGATCACAAGAAAAATAAAACAAGATTTCTATATTATACCAATATTATAGTTAGTAAACTCGTTTTATCATACTACTGGCATAATGTGTTTTATTATAAAAGCCTTGTCAACAAATACGAATTTATTTCTTTATATTTCTGTTATCTTTAATAAAAATGTTAGGAAAATAAATTAGGTGTTTATATGTTTAAACACTTACGAGTACATCCAAACTGGTTTTTGTTTTTTTTTTTTTAACACAATTTTCGCTTACATTAGCAACAAGTCTGTAATCACAAATAAATGAAAGTGAATGCAAAGGCGGGCAGACACAATCAAATTAAGTACTTATCAACCGTTATGGGAGCCTTATTAAAAATGTATTTATACCATATATAATTTTAATTGTGCTGGAAAATTGATTAATTATGATTAGTTAGCCATTTTAGACGATTACTAATTGATAATCAAAACTAATCAAAAAAATTATTTATTAGATTTCTTGATTATTTTTCATTAGATTTGATTAGATCAATTATTTTTAACTATTTTTGTGAAAAGAAAATATTTATTTATCACATTTGTTGCTATATTTACGTAATGTAACTTAGACTTCATTAATACCAACTTTTCAAAAGAAAAGTCTGACAATGAATTTTGTCTTGGACTATTGATGATGCCTGCAAATGAGAATAGTCGTTCAACGGGTGCTGAAGACGTCAGTGGGGTGTTAGACGATAGGAATGCTTCCTTCAAAAAATTATATTTGGTCCAAATTTCAGAGCCGATATCCGGGTCATTTAAGTAAGCGTAAAACTGATTGCTTATGACATTTTTGAAACCGTTGGACTCGGTTGGTGTTACCGGGGTTTTGTGAACGTCATCTTCTGTAACGAAAATAATATAAAGTTTGAAAAATCATGAAATACTGATAAAGTTACCGTCATCATCGAAATCATAAAATGAGTTGTCATTATTCAAATTCGGCACTTCCGTTGCATTATATGAAAAACCATTTTTGAACAAAGTGCATGTGACTTCAAGCACCCTTTTGCTGATCTGCTCCTCAGTACAGTCAGGCGATGTTGTTTTGATAACCCGCAACCATTTCATTTTCACATTTTGAGTCAATATAGCTGCCGCTATTGCCATGTTTACCTCTGGAGCCAATGTGAAATATAATTTAAACCTTACTCTCAATTGATGTTCTAATTGCACTGCTATTGAGCTGATATTTCCCAAAACCTCGGTTTTTCTAGATAATTTTAGCAGCTTGTTGCTCAAAGAAAATAACGCAGGAATAATACAACCATACTTCACATTGGCTTCGCCTTGGAGAAAGTCCAAAGTTTGGGCAATGGGCTCCATTAGTAGCGTGTACGACAACAAATAATGAAAATCACCAGCTGAAAAAGGAGGCAGTCAGTTCATTGGCAAGCTCATGCAATTTCTTATTGAACTGTAGTAACTTCAGGGTTGCGTCATATAGTGAGTTCCACCTAGTTACTACTGGTACAAGAAGAGCTGAACCTAAAATGCTCTGGATGACTTCGGAGGATTTCGGCCATTTGCACTTCTTCCATAACTGATGGCACTTTTTGATCGTCTGTAAGAAATCAATGTAAGTAAGTGAAATGTAAGTTGAATTTCAAATAATTTATGTATACATTTTACCATTGTGTGTTGAATATACAGTGCTGGCTGCTCTCGTACATAAGCAACCATTTCGCAGTTATAAATAAATGTATGAAGAAAAAAACTGTTTTTTTTTTTCACGTAAAGTCACATAACCTTTAAACAAAATGAGACATAGAAAGTAATAGAACTTGACTTGGCTTATGTAGCGAAACGTTGTATGAACAGATTAAAGGAATTGTAATTCCTAATTTTTTTAAATTTGTTTCAGCAAAATCGGACTAGTGGTTCTCGAGTTATGTAAAAAAAAAGACCACCAAAGGTGACAATTTCCCCAGCAAAAGCTGTATTTACGTCTTTTTCGCATCCTTATAATTATAAACATTTTGTTCAAATGTAGGAAATAAATATTATTGCAAAATAACAATAAATACAAATTTTGAAATGAAAAGATTTGCATTAATATTTTCGGGAAGGCCATCTTTAAATATGAAAAACAATTTCTCATATAGTTTTAATAATTCAGTCTTAAATGTTGATTTAAATAAATGCAATGTTAAAATAGCCAATAATAGTCAAATAACTTTTAAATCGCGAAAAAGTCGCCATATTGTCAAATCCCAAATATAAAACCCAAATAAGTTTTAAAATCGCCACACGACAACCCTGTATGGTAGTCGTAAAATATAATGTGCGAAAAAAAAATATTTTGTTAATCTCACCTCCGTTATTCGTCCGAAATAGTAAAACTTGAAAAAAGTTGATAATTGATATAACACTATGGGAATTTGTACATTAAAAACATCACTTGAATTTATACAACTGAAAAATACTTACAGTCTGGTGATAGAACGCGATTGGCACATATTAAAGGCAAAACTAAACAAGCGCGTTTAGCGCAATTAACTGTCAAAAATTCTCGTGTACATACAAAATGTATGAAGCAAACCATAATAGCGCGGCGACAACGCTTAGTAATTGAATAATCCAATTTTGACAGTGGTTTAGGTAGTGAAGTTAGATGCAAACGAACTGTTATTGTTTTTATTGTGTAAGAGTGATGACATTTTAGCTAGTTTCTGCTTTATTTATCGATTTTATCTCTATTTTTCGTTTAAATTTATTAAATTTTATTAAAGAAAATAAGTTATCATTACTGTTTATTATAGAGCGTTGCGCCTTGCGTCTTGCGCGCTTGTTAAAGTTAGTCTGTTACGAGTGAAAACGTTAACGTTTTTTATTTTTGTAGTTTCAAACAATTTTGACATATTTTTTATGTTATGTAAGAAATGAAACAACGATCATAATATTTTTCGTTTGTGCATCGTCCTTTGGGTTTACGTTACAATTATGACCAATGAGTAAATTTGTGCGAGTATTTTTAAAGCCAGGTATAATATTTGCCTCTCTGATTTCGAAATTGAATAATCAGTTGGACTTAGAAACCATAAACTTAATTGTCTACCAACTTAAACGAGTGTTAGGCGTGTTCCGGTTTCCGGGTTTAACGGTGGATAACCAAACATCAGATTTCACCAACAATTATAGTCATAAGTTTGCGCGGTCCGAATAATGTCGCTCTCTTAAGGAAGCGAATGTCGTCAAAAATCATGTGTATTTCAAATTGGCTACACTAAGAGGAAATCATTCGGATGAAGTAATCTTGTGTCTATCATTCTTAGTTTTAACAAAGGAATTTTTTGGATAAATTTTAAAACTAATTAATAAATGGTAAACATTATGCCACTTTATCGCACCTATTCAACGACTAGTTGAAAAAACGACTATAGTTAGTCCAGAAAAAAGTGTTTTATCATAGGATGCTAATAACGCACAGGTCCACACATGTGTAGTCGTCATAGCAAAAATCCACGAGGAAAGAGTAACATAAGATTAGGTATGGAAAAAATGATTTTTTGCTAAAAACAAAGTCTTAGTCAAACAGTGACTGACTGCCTGAGCCGCCCTCGTATCTGCTCACAACATACATAAATAGTTACTCTGGTAGGAAGACTCAAAGTAAACAAATGAAATTCGGTTTGTATGTTGTTGAAATAATTGTATGTCAGTCGTAAGCAATGGCTAAGAAAAACATGCATACATACTTACATATATATATTTATGTTCATACATATATTATTTTTAATTTTGTCATCGGCCTGATGTCAAAGTCAAAACTAGTTATACGATGAAACTCTATATGGACATAACTTTAAACAAATACAATTTCTAATTAAAATCGTACGTATGGCTATGTACATACGTATGTACATACATACATATATCTGGCTATATTTAAAGTTCATATATAAATTTTCTTTTTATATTTTATTTGCAGAGTTAATAAATTACATCTTAGGTTTTTGGAATTATCAAAATATAAACAACGTACATATAAGTGCAATTGCGTTTACAACCAATGATATGGATGTATGCAGTGTGCATTAATTTGAATAAAATTTACATAAAACTTACACAGCAGTTGTAGCAGAAACACGTATTATCCCAATCGATAAAGGACACTTCCTGTTTAAAGTAATAACAAACAAATATTATATAAGTTCGGAAAATAAATTTAATTATAAACGATAATCAACATCATGAGTGTTATTATTCGTTTACAAAATTTACCATGGTCTGCCAATGCATTGGATATAAGGCAATTCTTCCGAGGTCTTTCAATACCCGAAGGTGGGGTTCACATTGTCGGCGGAGAAATGGGTGATGCTTTTATTGCTTTCAGGTAGATATTAAAAAAACATACTATTTTATATACAATTTTAGCTATTAGAATGTTTTAATACTGAAAGAAAGGTAATATTGGTCGTAAGTTGTTAAAAGATTTTTGTTTACAATATGGGTAAGTTTTGGAATATTATCTTTTGGTATGCAAGTTTGAAGGATGTGTATAATAAACATAATAAAATATAATACATATTTTCTGTGGAAAAATAAAATCAAAAAACATATTTTAATGTTGAAAATTTGCTTGCAGACAACGAAAATAGTTTTTAACAATTATTGATAAGATATCCCTTTCCGTCCCTATCTATACAAATTTATAGGTAAATTTTGTCATGGATTGAACAGCATTTTGCATTTTATATTATTTTCTTGACCAAGTAAAATCCCAAGGCACATATGTGTATATCCTGTTTCTAAGGACATGAACTTTGTGTGGAAATAAAAAACACATTTTTAAAGTTTTTAATTTTACCTATTATATACTAAAAATTTCGTTGAAATTCGTCCAATATTCAAATTTCTTGGGAAGGAAATATTTAAAATTAATTTAATTTAAGATCTGTGATATCAGACCTTTTTTTTTTAAAAAAATATAGTAAAAAATCACGATTTTTAATCCATCGTAAAATAAAATAAAAATAACTCTAGGCAAAAACAACAACATATCTATACATGTTGAATACATTTTAAACTATGTATGTATATACAGTGGTTAAAAATGAAATATTAGGAACCTAAAAATTTATTAATAAAAACAATGTGCCCGCCACGTCTCAAACTGCTTTGTTCCATAGACAAAAATACAAAAAAAAAAAAAAAATAAAACCTTATGTTGTAACAAAAGTTATACTGTTCGACACATAACACCATAATTCTAACTAATTTGAAAGAATTATTAAGGTTTAGCTCCTATTGACGGCGACAGACAGCGCAAAAGTCAGATAATTATGTGCTTTAATTAAAAAAAAAAAAATTAATGAGTAACTTATTTCCTGTCTGACTTTTACAGAGCTTTACAATAATTTTTAGAATTTTATCAAGGAATGGGTACCTTTATATAAAGTTAATACACACGTAAGAATCTTAAAACAAAATATTGTCAGGACGCACACTACGTGTGTGGGCACAGCTAGTTCAACTTAAAACTGAAATAACGCTTAAGTTCGATGGATATTAAACAAAAAAGAAAAATATGGTCTTCTGGTTTTTTTTTTTCGCTGTTTTTGCTAATTTGTTCTGTTTTCTAAAAGCTTGTACAAAAAAAAGTTTTGAAAATTTGGCCGAAACTTTGAAAAAATTTAATGGATGAATATAAATATAAGGACCTATTTCATTTTTTCTTAAGGTAGAATTAGTTGATTTGTATAGTGCAGTTACGGATCAGCTGACTAAAACTATAACATTAGTAAAATATATTACTGCTTATTTAAAATGTATCGTGACACTGCTACGTAAAAATCTACAGAAAATAGATTTTGACGTAAAGTATGTCAAACTTTGGTATATAACAGATAGCAAAAACTGCGAAAAATGGAAAACAAAGCCAACCAATACTGTGAAAGTTGGATGACGGAAAACTTATTTATTTAATTCAAGAAAATTACGAAATATTTAACAAAAGTAACTTACATTATTAGTTTCCAGCTACGATTCGTCTAACTTAGCCACAAAGTTGAACGACACGAAATATTAAAAAGTAACACGATACAAATCAACTAATTATACCTTTACAGATATATTTAAAACAAAAACAATTTCAAAAATTTATTTTTTGAATTAATAAATTTTTATTTATTAATTTTTTACGCTTAAGTTCTTCGCATTTTCTAGACAGCTACGTCCGTCATCATTACTCTTCGTAGCTGTCTAGAAAATGCATTCTGCTTTGCTAGTATCTAATTTTTCTTTATCTCTTTATAATTAAGAACTTAAGCCTAAATAATTAATTTATTAATTCAAAAATAGTTCAAATAAAATTCATATAATTTAGTTTTTGTTTTGAATGTACTTGTTCAAAAGAACGTAATCTTTCGACATTGTGAAACTGTCAGTATATCAATACAAAGTCTGTATACATTTGTGCTACCGTATTTTAATCATGTACATATGCAAAGTTTCGAAACAATGCATCAACTTTACCACCCGTCTACATTAGGCAGTAATTTGTCTTAACATAATTCAAACTGTATATAAAAAACATTATTTTTAATACTGATTTTTATATGAAGGTCGACTATTGGTAAGACATGTTAATCTCCGTCTACATTACCCCCCGTCTCCATTAGTGTTTAACATGAATTAACAAAAGTCAAGCTATACATACATATGTATATACATTCTTCATATAAAAACAGTAATAAAAATAACGTTTTTTTATATGAAGTTTGACTTTTGTTAAGACATGTTGACGCCAAATGACGACGGGGGGTAATAATTAATGTACACTGCTTTTACATTTGGACAAAAAATTGGCAGAAGACGAAATTTGAAGGCACGTGGTTGAAGATAGTATTGCATTACTATCTATACAAATCTCGTCTGTCTGCCAATTTTTAGGGCTACGTACACTAAGTGTAAAAACGTAACCCTCTTGTTTTCGCTACAATGTCTTTCCGTCTGTCAGCGCCTTTTATCTCTGGAACCGTAATAGGTAGACTCTTGAAATTTTCACAGATGATGTATAGCTGTTGCCGCTATAGCAACAAATACTAAAACTTATAGGGTGTTCCGATTGAAAGGTGTTATTCAAGAATATGTGCCTATAAAAAATAAAACTAAAAACTAAATGGTGTTCCGATAGTGGTGTGATTTGCATGTATAAGGCCTAAGTTTTGAACCATAATAGGTAGACGCTTGAAATTTTCACAGAAGGTGTATAACTATGGCCGCTATAGTAGTAAATACTTGAACTTATAGGGTGTTCCGATAGAGAGGTGTTATTCATGAATATGCTTATTTCTTGCACTGTAGGAATAATACACTAAAAATATGAAAGTAGTAATTAAAACTTAGTTTGCTATATAAACAAGTCTGAAAATTAAAGGGTGTTCCGATAGTGGTGTAATTTGCATGTATAAGGCCTAAGTTTTGAACCATAATAGGTAGACTCTTGAAATATTCACAGAAGGTGTATAATTGTGATCACTATAGCAAAAAATACTAAAACTTATAGGGTGTTCCAAAAGTGACGTGTTATTTTTCTTAGTGTCTTTATTTCTTGAGCTATAGGAGGCAACCACATACAATTTGCAGACAGTAATTTAAACTCTGTTCACGTTATAAGCAAGTATACAATATTACACCTAAAAATTAAAGGGTGTTCCGATAGTGACATGATTTGCATGTATATGGCATAAGTTTTAAACGATAATAGGTAGACTCTTGAAGTTTTTACAGGAGGTGTATTACTAGGGCCACTATAACAAATAGTAAAAATGAAAGGGTGTGCCGATAGTGACGTGATTTGCATTAACATTGACTAATTTTTTAACCATAATAGATATACACTTGAAATTTTCACAAATGGTGTATTACTATGACCCCTATAAAAACAATAAAAATTTAAAAGGTTTTCCCACAATGACGTGTTTTGCATGTATAACGACATATTTTTTGAATCGTAATAGGTAGACTTTTCAGATTTGTATAGAAAACGTGTTGCCATGGTCGTTATGACAATTACTAAAAATTATAGGGTTTTCTGACAGTGACATGTTTTTCACTTATAGTAGGTTATTATTTTAATAGTAATAGCTAGACTCTTGATATATTCATAGAAAGAGAATTACCATGGCCGCTATAGCAAATAACAAAATTAAAGGGTGTGCCGACAGAGACATGATTTGTACGTAAATAGCCTTATTTTTTGAACCGTAATAGTTAGACTTTTGAAATGTCTGCAGTAGATGTTAAACTTCGGCCGCTGTAACAAAGTCTAATATCTAAAGGGTGCTCCATAAGTAACATGTTTTTACGTATATAACCTTATTTTTTGAACCGCAATAGGTAGGCGCATGTATATTTTTATAGAAAGTGTATTACTATGGCCGCTATAACAAAATTTACTAAAATTTAAAGGGTGTTCCAAAAGGGATGCAATTTTCGCGATTATGACTTTAATTTTAAAATTAAAGGGTGACTCATAAGACATAGTACGGAACCCTACGTGTGTGAGTCTAACTCGCACTTGACTCATTTATTTAATACATTTATTCAATACTATTTTTTAGTCAATTATATAATTTTTTTATATAATGAATACTAAAATAAAAAGAACGATTTTAATTTTTTGGATTCAGTATTAAATACGTCCATCTAAAGTGAGTACAGTTGACCACGCTCACTTTTACGCCCAATTTTTAAGTAGCTAGAGAAATAAAATAGGTAGATCCTTGAAATTTAGCACCTGTAAACCCCTTATTAAAATACATATTTAAGCGAAACACACGCTGAATTGGAATGGTGAGCGTGGTACCACCTATACAAAGTAAACAATTATCGTCTACCTGGAGACTTGCAAGAGGTAAAGTCTTCAAACTTTGCACAACTAACCTTCATACTAATGAGCATGCATAGTTTAACAAATCACAGAATGGATGGAGAGGTGTAGGTGTGGTACCATCATTACAATGTGAAAAATTATTTTCGTCAACCTACAATACAATAGGTAGAGTATTAAAACTTTGCTCAATAACCCTCATAATAATGTATACCTAGAAATCAACAATTCAAAAATTTGCGTACGTTTTCGAGTTATAGGTTAGAAAAACTTTTCTTTTAAGTGTTTATTGTATTTTTTGTAGATGGGTGCAGCAAAGCCCACTGGGATAGCTAGTTTTGAATATATTTCTAAAAATATATACAAAAAAAAAAGTGTCGTTAATGATGGTGAGAGCTTTTCAAGTAGTGACGATAAGCATTTGTAATTACAACTTAAATGTAGAAAATATTTATTAATTTTTTTTTGAGTATGCGTAACCGACAGTTAAAATCATTCACGAGCACTTTAATACTGATAGATATTCACAAATATACAAAGCTTCATGAAATATGTAAGACTTATTGAATTGTTTATATATATAAAGGACACTTGACAGGTAAAATAAATCTAAGTTTCCGCTTTTGGTGCTGTCAAGTTTGCAGTAAGTTTAATTCTGTAAAATTGCGTACTTTCATATAGATTTTTGCAAAAAAAAGTATTCTACTTAAGATACTAAAGTACCTCCTTACAAAATTTTATTTAAATTCATCCAGTAGTTTTTACGTGATGCGAACACAGACGGATAGATGACACACAAAAGTTCCAAAAATTACTGTTTTATATCCCATTTCTATTACTATCTGCACCAGCAACAACATTTTCAAAAAATATTTTATGTGCAGAAATTATCTTGTTCTAGTTTTATTATATGTAAAGATATAGATGTATATTTTCAAAGATTTATTTAACACGATTTTAAAGAGTTACAGAATGGCCGCTTTCCGTCTTAAAGTTGGTCACTGCAAAATTGTACTCCTCGTCTACATTAGCCATAAACATGTCTTAACAAAAGTCAAACTTCATATAAAAAACCAGTATTAAATATAAGTATTTTTTTGTTTATATGAAGTTTGACTAATGTTAAGACAAAACTGATGCCTAATGTGGTCAGGGGTTTCTATCTTTAATAGTTCGTAGGTAGGGTTCCCAGATGTTCTTCGACTCCCATCCACAATTTGAAAATGTATATCCCTAAAATTGCCCAAAAAAAATTTAAACTATCTAAATGTAGGAACCAGAGATTAATTTAGTGTTCAAATTTTATCTTCTATACACACAAAGCTACACAATGGACATCGAAAAAAAAAAAATACATTGAAAAATGTATGCATGACTCACTTTAATACACGAATAACTCTTGAGTGTCCACTTCTGTGCATTATATCTAAATGTGTACATTGTACGTATTCATGGTGAAGATACCATTGAATTTGTTTTGTAACTTCATAAGATTAATGTGTGTGTGCGCAGTAAAAGCAAACAGCGTTGCCGTTTTTGGTTGTTTGTACTTTTATTTAAATTTGGTTAGTTTTTTTTTCTCAAAGTAGAAAAAACAATTAATGAAAATTTTACTTCTTTCTAAGGAATTGTATTAGAGATTTGAAATATAGATTATTTTATGTTTTAAATAATAAAAAAAAATAATTTAATTTATTTATTAATACTTCGCTTTGTTGAAATTAAGTGTAAATCATATTAGAGATTTGAAATATAGATTAATTTAAGTTTTAAATAATATAAAAATAAATTCTTTTATTTATTTATTTATTTATTAATACTTCGCTTTGGTGAAATTAAGTGTAAATGAGTACAAACATTTAATTTAATATTGAAATTAATAAAATTGAACTCGGTCCTTCGGACTATTTTTGTATAATAATAAATATAAATAAATACTTAAATCACTTTTATCTCTCTAGTTCAAAAGTTACAAAAAACACTAATATGGCAACTCCCACCCATGGGTTTGCTTGCTAAAGCATATACACTAGATGTACACAAGTACAGTCATAGTCACACATTAATATTAGATGTACATGCCGAAAGAAAGGCAATCTCTTCAATGTATAGCAGGTGTACAGTGTTTTCAAGGTGTTCATTCAAATTTTTTGTTCATTTCTACGATCTCTGGTAGGAACACAACAGACAACAGTAACGGAACGATTTGTCGTTACTGAGAATTAGTACACAAAACAACTACGGCTTGCTGACGGCATTGCCAATATTTACATATTTACATTTAATGTTTTTTTTAAATATTTTGTTTAAAACTTTTATAATTTAATGGAGATCACTTCCATTAAGAAAACTGAAGAAAGGAAAACAATATTAAGTACCGTTGAGTGTACATTTAATATGTACGTGGCAGTAGAATCTATTCCAAAAACCTGAAGATAATAAATTGTATAGCGGCTCATATATTTTTACCTCTTCAGTTATTTTTTTCGTTCATATCCATGATTTGATTTTGTTATTTTTATTATTTCACAATTTTTTTTATTTTCTTTTTTTAAATAATGTGTCTGCTATTATTGTGAATTAAAATGTTTACAAATGCAATTGTTTTTGTAAATATATGGCAATAATGTAGAAGAGCTAGAGAAAAATATGAGTGAATAATACAAACCGACAAGAAAATAAAGTAAATTTAATCTCAGCGGCGTTTTTTATCCTATTTTACCAGTCATACTTAAATTTTATGTAGTGCCTTTGTTACCACATTAGGAAACTTAGAAAAAGAATTATTGAAATAATAATAAAGTTGCAATAATCCAAAAATTAAATGAGATCAAAACAAAAATATCTAAAACATTGAAATTATCCTCAACGAAATCGCCAATCCCCAAACCGATTTTTTTATCCCCATAATTAAATAAAAATACTCGATTTTGGGATCAATCCCCTAATCTGGCAACACTGAGTTTGAGTAGTATGAAAGTTAAATTTAAGGCAGTGATGCACTAATTTATTTTGTACTAGTATTGGTGAGAATTTGATAAGCAAAAGTAACCGCAAAGATTTTCGTTGAAAAATTAAATCAAAGGAAATTGTCTACGTTAATGCTGTTATGGCAGTTTCGTAAAGGCAATATATGTGTCAAAGACGTAGAACCAATTTTATTACGTTGTTTAGTACAAATGAATTTTAAGTCCGAAAAAATTTTTTCACATAAGTATGTGGACGGGAAAAATGAAAGAATTTTTAAATAATTTTTTTTTTTTAAGTCAGGATAGGCCGAGTTATCCAAAGTTTTCCAAAATAATTCCCTGTCTATTTCTGGTAGAGCTTTTAACTCGCTACGTAATATAATAAGTTCTTTTTGTATTTTGTATTCATATTTACTAATGTCAACATTAAATGGGTTCTCAAAAAGTTCAAGAAGTGGTTTTATATTATTTATGTCTTGAAACTTATCTTCAAAATAAAAAAAGGGTTTCAAATATCATAATATAATCAAGGGTTCTAACCTTTCTCTGCTGGCTCATAATTAGGGAAGTTTTCGGAAATTCTCTGAAATCGCCTAACTTAATTTGTGATAACAACAAATATAATTTAGTTTTGAAATGGAAAATTTTTATGGACAAATCGTATATAATATTATTTTCCTTGCCCTTTATTTGTAAATTAAAATCATTAAGTAGACCAGTGGTATCTGACAAAAATGCTAAATCAGAAATAAACTGATCGTATTTAAGATACTCTGTTAAGCATTTATCAATTTTTTCCATCTCCATAAACTCAAGAACTTCTTTTCTTAAGACATTGTCCTCTACTTAGCCACCGAACCTCGGTAAACATTTTTAAATCATGGTATAAAGCATTTTTGGATTTTAGGAACGTAAGCGAATGATGTCCCCCTCGAATTTTATTGATTATTCGTTCCGCAATCTTCATTGTCGGACAATCACTAATAAATTTTGAGGCTAAAGCAGCCTGGTGAATAACAGAATGAAAAGAATCAACATCAAAACCATAATGTTTACCAGTCATTACATGTGCACCATCAGTACATACGCCAGCAAATTTTTCAGTGTCTACAATCGACAGAAGCATATCGTGTACAACATCAAATAATAATTTACCCGTAACATTGCCGTAAAAAGTTTCCAGTGAAAACATTGTTTCGCAAACTTTGTATTCTTCATCTAGACAACGAACACAAATAATAAGCTAAGACAAATCGTTTATGTCAGTGCTCTCATCCAAGTCAGTGCTCAATCCAAGCTGAGTTTTTCTTTAATAGCCAACTCTATTTATGCCCCCAATTGAGCCGTTCTCCGTGCAATAGTCATTCGGGATAGCATAAAAAATAACTAAAAATTAAAGGGCGCCCTACAAAACGTGAAAAATTAACAACTTGTATTTTTAAAGTTGTATGAACATAGATGGGGGTAGTGCACTAAATTTTGATTGAAGTCAGCATTGTACTACCACTAAATCAATTTTTTGAATTTTACTTTTTTATGTATCCATTTTGTTTATTGAAATATAAAAATTTTGTTAAACTTAAAATAAATTAAATTAATTTTTGAAGGTCTAGATGCTCATACTCGTATATTTATGTTATATAAATTAATTTACTGTTTTATATACAGTGGATCAATAAAGTTTAGGCACATCATGATTTTCAAGAGTGTTCTGTTAATAACTTTGGATCTGGTTCACTTAATAAAATAATTTTGATATCGTTTTAAAGATTGCGAGTTATATTGACACTTTAAAACAAAAAATAATTTATATCTTATTGTATCTAATATACAACGCTTTAAACACTAAAAAACAAGCTATGTCTATCTAAAAAAAGTTTAGGCACTTACTGCATTAATGCCTTTTAATCCCTTGTATAACGGTAAATTTTTATTTCAACTCATGTTTATGCACATGTTAAATCCTCGGTAGGCGAGAGTTTTAAATGTAAAGAATATTCTTGATATTTAATTCGTGACGAAAACAGCAAAATGAGCAATCGTTCAGAAATTTCCGTAGATGTCCGTAAAATTATAATAAATCTTCATGCACAGGGAAAATCATATCGCGAAATTGGTGTGATTGTACAGAGGCCTTATACCTGTGTAAGAAACATCATAAAACATTATGAAAAAACCAACAAATTAGAACGTGAGAGGAGAAGTGGACGTCCAAAAAAATTTACATCTCGTCAGGAGCGTATGATTGTTGCTGCAGTGGCTCAAAATCCAAAGATTTCAGCTGTAGAATTGTTTCGGGAAATGAAGAAAAGTTTTGGTGAAGACCTTAATCCACAAACAATAAGAAATACGCTGCACAGAGCTGGATATCATGGAAGAGTTCCCCGTCGCAAACCTTGTCTTTCAGACATAAACAAGAAAAAGCGGTTAGAGTTCGCAAAACTCCACATTAATCAGCCTGAAGCCTTCTGGAACAGTGTGATATTTAGTGATTAATCGAAGTTAAACATTTTTGGTTCAGATGGTCCACAAAAATTTGGCGAAAAGCAAACAAAGAGCTTCATGAAAATAATATTATTAAGACTATGAAGCACGGTGGTGGCAATGTTATGGTTTGGGGATGTATGGCGGCATCTGGAGTGGGAAATCTTGTCTTTATAAACGACAAAATGGACAAGCACTCTTATTTAAATATTTTAAAAGAAAACTTATCTCCAAGTGTTGCGAAGCTGGGCTTAAATGGGAAATTCTTGTTCCAACAAGATAATGACCCGAAACATTCTTGATATCTTGTGCAGGAATGGCTTATATACCACTGCAAACAGTTAAAAACCCCTCCGCAATCGACAGACACGAATCCTATAGAGCATATTTGGCACTTACTAGAGAAAAAAATACGGAAACATCACATTACATCCAAAGAATCACTTAAAGCGGAACTTCGCTTAGAATGGGAAAAAATTACTCCTGATGAAACATCCAACCTAGTAAGAAGTATGAGTAGACGTTTAGAAGCAATTATCCAAGCTAAAGGAGGTTTACCCAAATACTAGACATGCAAAAACCCCGAATATACCGAAAATTTTCACATGTGTGCCTAAACTATTTTTACATAGACTTACCTTATTTTTTAGTTTAAAAGCCATTGTATATTAGAAATAATAAGATATAAATTATTTTTTCGTGTTAAATGGTCAATAAACCTATCAATCTTGAAAATAGCATGAAAATAATTTTATCAAGTTATGCAGATGCAAAGTTACTGGCGAAACACTTTTAAAAATCATGTTGTGCCTAAACTTTATTGATCCACTGTAATCATTAATAAATATAAAATAAATTGAATTATATTTTTAATGAAGTATTAGTCTCCATTTTTGAATTAGTGCACAAAAATAATAATAATTCAAATTGACCCTCAAATTGAATGCAAAATTTCTACGTTGCAATCAACTTGAGTGAAGAAAAAAAAGTTGCAATATATTGCTGATTGCATTTTTGAAATCAAAGTAATTAAATTTTAGTGCAAAGATTCTTTAACTCACTATCACTAATGTTGATTGAGGCTGCAAATTTTGCAATCACCATTAGAAATCAAAACATGAATGCAATAATTTTGCAATATCACTCAGTGTGAGTGAAGATTGCAGAACTAGTGCACTACCCCCAACTATGGTATTGAACATAGTACGGAACCCTACGTGTGTGAGTCTGACTCACACTTGACTGATTTTTTAAGTACGCAACGCTTTTCATATGCTAAGTTCTTTGTTTTGATCGTATGCTGTGTTAATATTTTTTTTATAAAATAAACAACAGTTTTTGCGAAAATGGAAAGTAAATTCATGGATATTATCACTGAGTTTATGCACTGTTTTGCACTTGTTTAATAAATTGATAAAAATTAAAAAAAAAAAATATCAGGGATGAGACTATGTAAGTACGTAAAAGTAATCGACTACTAAATTAAGAAATTGTTTTGATGAAAGAATTGTGGTAAAACATATATTTTCATGAATATTGTACTTGAAAATATTTGTAAACTTTATTACAAAAGACTTTTTTAAACCCCTTTTCAATAAAAAAAAGGAAAACAGGAATCCACGACACAAACATATTTATTGATAGCATTGAAAATAAAATATAATTTGCTATCCTTGGCTATCAAAAAACAGATTCAATTTTTTCATGGTGCTTGCGAAGCGTAGAAAAGTAAAAACTAAAACTACTTCATGTGTTCTATGCGTCTTAAGCATTCTACGCTTTGTGGTGTGTAACTTGTCACGTACAATTACACTGATTCTACTTTTTGACAGACGCGTATAAAGCGTGTACGCGTAGAACGCGTGATATGGACTTTCAGCTTTAGTTTCCGTTTCAAGGCAGAAAGAAGAGAAAGTAACACAGTTGGTCAATCCGAAGTGTACGATTTGTCCCCTGTTGCTTGAGATTTATAAACTCAAATTAAGGGATATAGCTGTTCACGACAGTAGTAGCGATATAGCTCTGGTCAGTAACTGCAAATTAGTACTAATTGTTACTAATTGTTACCAGTGTTGGGATTTGTGGTACAATTGTACCAAATTACACTTTCATATAAAAATTATGTAATAAATTTTTTTATTTAATGAATATTTTTTTATACTTTTTCTTACAATCATAAATATTTCTTCTTATTTTTAAATTGCAACATACTTGATTTATGTTCAGTGTTTTTTTTTTATTTACTTTGACAGCCTTTAGTTTGCAAGACCTTTTTGCTGAACTACAGCATTTGAAATATAGTCTCAATTAGTTTCCAGCAGTATTCGGCTGATATATTTTTCCATTTTTTTCTATTAAAAAATCGAAAGGTCTTTTTTGGTAATTAGACGGCTCTTCAATTATTCTTAAAAATAACTCCAGTAATACTCATCCCGATTTAGATGGTTACTTTGGTGGAGTTTGGTTGGCTGATTTTTTTGATTTTTGAATTTTCCTATTGTAATGTCGAGCTACTGCATGTATGTTTTGTTTGTTTTTTTATTAAATGCAAAATTTTGGTACAATTGATGCAGATTTGGTACATTTTCTCATTGGGGCAGTACAATTTAAGCCTTGTCAGATCCCAACACTGATTGTTACTGGAAAAGCGTTCATTAACTCTAAAAACTAGCAACGAGAGAGCAAAACAAGAGAATAAAAATGTGAGAGAAAAAAAATTACTTTCAAGTTTTTGCGAGTAACATTTTTACTAGCAAGAATTAGTCAAATAGCTGTTTTGTGTTCAAAATATTTTTTTGGAAAAATTGTATGAAAAAAGAAATTTTTGCAATATTGAGGAAAATATAATAATTTTGTAGTGAAAATAATAAAGTGAATAAAATTTTGTTGGTATATTGTGTTTCTTTAATTTAGCGAGGATATCAAACGATAAAATTTAGTTTTTCCTTTTAAAAATTTAGAATTTCATTTTAGGTCTTTTTGTTTTAAAATAATAAATAGTAAACAAACCAGGGATGACACATTTATTGCAATCGTACTTTTTTCGGTACAATTCTGATTTTAAAATTGGTATTGTACAGTTTTTAATATATTTTGAACAATAAATTTGAATTGAATTTATTGAGACTTCACGTGTTCAGATAACAAAAGAATTTCTTAAAGCTAAATAGAAAGAAAACTTAGAACTATATGTATGATTCTAATAAAAATAGAAGAAAACGCAACTTGCTATGATAATGTAGGTTTTTGACCAACGGAATGGGTAAAAATGAAAAGAAATAATGTGCTTGCTCCCGACACCACGTTTACAATTAATTAAGAATTGAACAATAAACATATTTGTGTTTTGGAATATTATTAATGTAAATATTATAGAAGTTTCTTTGAAATAAGAATGTTTATTAGCACTGACTATCCAAAAATATTGACATATAAAGCTTAAATGCATCATAAACTCTTTCAAAAACTACCCAATATTTTAAAGCAATAATTTTATTTAAATTATTGTTCTTTTATTTTTGTTGTTTGATTTATTTCTATGGTTTCCTTCAGATTACTATTATCAGTTTAAATTTCTTTAAAGCAACATTACTGGGTAACAACGGCAGATTACTTTATGTTTGCCCTTTCAGTACAATTACGTTTTCAATGGTACTATTTTATGGTCTAATCGGTACAAGTTCTTAGTCCTTCCTGACGCCTCCGTAGTCTACTTGCTAACTTTTGCTAGTAAAGCGTTTATTTACTTTTCATATTTAGGAGAGTAATTATGTAAATTTCTGTTTTACTCTCTCGTTGCTAGTTTCTGCTAGGAAAGTTACTGAATAGACCTAATGTCTTTATACTGTCTGCTAGATAATGATAAAATTTTCTCTTGGATTCCATTAAAGAGGACTTAACTTATAATTATTAAGTCTTAAGATTTGCAAAAAGCTTAAATGAGTTTTTTTTAACAAACAAACAAACGTTGCAAGGTATAAGTTTTCTTTTCAATGCAGATACAAGAGAACATGGCCAAACCGTCGTCTAAGATTTGTCCGCTGTTTTAGTTTTATAAAGACAATTTAAGGGACATAGTTGTTCACGACAGTAGTAGCGAGAACGTCTTTATACTGTCTTCTACTAAAACGTATAAATGTTTCCATTTAGCCATAGTAAACTCTGTTTAAAAGACATAAGCAACAAAATTTTGGAATTGTAAACGTAAATCATATGTAAAAGAATTGCAAAATACCGGTACTTTAAAAAGTCACGACAGAATAAAATAAAAATGGAATTAGCATTTGGCCCATTATTATAACTTGCCAATAGCTAATATATGGATTTTATTCGAGAAATAATGGTTTTTCGTTATTATAAGTAAGATAAAAGTAACTTGTAAATATCATGTACTTTAAAGGAAAGTTGTACTTACGAGCCTTTCCCTCGTTATTATAACGAAAAACAACTTAGCTCTCCGATAAAATCCTAACTTTAGCTTTTGACAAGTTACAATAATGAGCCTTATTCACGTAATATTATTATCAAAACGTGAGGGTTCATTCAAGTTTTGTAAATAAATAATTTTTTGTGATTTCATAAACATATACATATGTATTTATAGTCATATTTAAATACCAATGGTAAGTAATATAAGTATGTGTCAATAAAAGTCGTCGATGATAAGGTGGAGGAAATTGTCCTTTTATAAGTAGCCAACGACAGGGTGCGACAGATTGTCGCTTATGTAAACGTTGACGACAAGGTGATGAAAGTTGTCGTTCATATAGTCGACGAAGATAAGGTGCATGAAATTGTTGGATTAGAAAACATCGTAAACGATTTCTTTGAGTTTCCTCTATATTTTTTCCACAAGTTTATAATTTTTTGAAGTCAGGGCCAACTTTTGTTTAAGTACCACAAGCCATTTACATATTACTACATAACACGTAGTGTCTGAGTGTCAATGTTGCATTAGCAGAAATTATTTGCCCTGTACTCGCAAGTATAGAAATTCAGAACATAAGGAACGTTGCTTTACATAAAATTTTATAATCTTTAGACAATTTTTATCTTCCTTACAACATATTTACATACGTTTAACGTAAAACTCAACGGACATAGCAATTACACTTTAGTTCGGCTCCATATCAAATACAGGAATGTTATTTTAAACTTTTCTAGACAAACTTGAATAATGCTGCACCATTCCACTGCTTTTGTCAGTACTTTTTTTACTATATCATTAAAATAGTTTGTTTACAATAAGTGTTATAAAACTGCTTTTTTGTTTCGATCAATGGGAAATGCTTGCATATTTTTTTATTGATTTTTGCTATAAATAATAAGAAAGTTTATGGAAAGATTATTAATAAAATTTCATAATTAATTGTTCAATTCACAAGCTCCCTTGTATCGCTTAGATGTCAGAGTGCGCGCTACAAGCGAAGCGAAGCTAGAAGCTATAATAATTTGTGCTATACCTACCAATGCTGCAAGATGTCGGAGTGAATTCTATATTGAGCAAAGCGATTTTTGGCTTATAATAATTTTTAGTGTTTTGTAATGGATTCAGACGATGAGTTTTTCATGTCAATTAATACTTTTAGTACATTTTTTGTAAAGAAAAAAGGAATACATCGAATAAATAGAAGACGATCAGAAAATAGTGAGATCCACAATTTGCACAGTGAACTGAGAAATGATCCTGGAAATTTTTTTAATTTTGGAAGAATGTAAATAGGCACTTTTCACAAACAAATGCCAAAACCCATATTAAAAATGCATATGTACATAGACACGAAAAAAGTTCTTAAAGCATAACAACAACAAAAAAACAAACAAAGAAAAGAAGTGATGTGATTGTAATTAAAAACAATGAGCTCTATTTTTTATACAAAAAATACGTTTCTTTATTTTCAATCGTTCTGTCGTTCCAAAACACAATCAAATATCAAAACCAGGTATCTTAGTTTTTTTACCTGAGTTGACAGAAAAGTCGAAGCAATATATATATAATATTTAATTAGTATTGTACCATCATCCTCCCTTCTTTAACGCGACTGCGAAGATGATTTGAATGTTTCCGATGTAGTATATTCCTAGAATTTATTTCTACTAAAACGTTGTAAATAACGGATCCTAATTTCTCTATTATTTTTCCAGGGCACCAAATAAATTTATTACTTTTAAAAACCTTTGCGAAAACTAAATCACCTGCTTTAAAACTTCTCTTGCAAGCACCATGCTTCTTGTTATATGCGTCTTCCATTTCCTTGTTTTTAATAGGTTCCACTTAAAAGTTAAATTATCATCTGGATCGTACCGAAATTCTTGAATGTGCCTTGCAATTATATCCATTAGTGTCTCCTGATGTTGTGGTTGCGAGTCTGACTGAACAGATAAATTGCTTTCAAATTTCTTTGAAAGAATTTCAATCAATTCTTGTTGTTGAGCTGCAGCTTGTTGCTGTTGTAAAAGTAGTTGTGTGAGTACGTTTTCTAACGTAGTCATTGCGTGATTTCTTTAAAATCCTCGTCGCCAACTGATGTGATTGTAATTAAAAACAATGAGCTCTATTTTTTATACAAAAAATACGTTTCTTTATTTCCATTCGTTCTGTCGTTCCAAAACACAATCAAATATCAAAACCAGGTATCTTAGTTTTTTTTACCTGAGTTGACAGAAAAGTCGAAGCAATATATATATAATATTTAATTAGTATTGTACCAACAAGAAGATACGACGTGCCACAACGCACAAAAAGTGCAGCCAATGGTTGCACAACATAAGTTTTGTAAAAAAAATCCATTTTGTATTTTTTTTTGGGCAGTACATTATCTTTACCATATTTATATTCAACACCATAATCTATTTTTTAGGGTTCCGTACACAAAGTGTAAAAACGAAACCCTATTGTTTTCGCTACAATGTCTGTCCGTCTGTCAGCGCCTTTTATCTCTGGAACTGTAATAGGTAGACTCTTGAAATTTTCACAGATGATGTATAGTTGTTGCCGCTATAGCAACAAATACTAAAACTTATAGGGTGTTCCAATAGAGAGGTGTTATTTACGAAAATGTGTTAATTTCTTGAACTGTATGAGGGATACACTTGAAATTTAAAAACAGTTATTAAAACTTAGTTCACTATATAAACAAGTATAAAAAAATAAAACTAAAAATTAAAGGGTGTTCCGATATTGGTGTGAAATGCATGTATAAGGCATAAGATTTGAACCATAATAGCTAGACTCTTGAAATTTTCACAGAAGGTGTATAGCGATGGCCGCTATAACAACAAAAATTAAAACTTATAGGGTGATCCGATAGAGAGGTGTTATTCACGAATATGTGTTTATTTCTTGAACTGTAGGAGGCATACACTAAAAATATGTAAGCAGTAATTAAAACTTAGTTCGCTATATAAACAAGTATACAAAATAAACCTAAAAATTAAAGGGTGTTCCGATAGTTGTGTGATTTGCATGTATAAGGCCTAAGTTTTGAACCGTAATAGGTAGGCGCTTGAAAATTTTACCAAAGGTGTATAACTATGGCCGCTATAGCAAAAAATATTAAAACTTATAGGGTGTTCCGATAGAGAGGTGTTATTTACGAATATGTGTTTATTTCTTACAAACAGTAATTAAAACTTGGTTCGCTTTATAAACAAGTCTAAAAAAATAAACCTAAAAATTAGAGGGTGTTCCGATAGTGGTGTGTTTTGTATGTGTAAGGCCTAAGTTTTGAACCATAATAGGTAGACTCTTGAAAATTTTACCAAAAGTGTATTACTGCGGCCACAATAGCAAAAAATACTAAAACGTAGGGTGTTCCAAAAGTGACGTGTTATTTACGTTTATGTCTTTTTTTTTAGCTGTAAGAAGAAACCACTTACAATTTCCAGACTGTAATTAAAACTATGTTTGTTTTATAAACAAGTACACAAAATTGAACTTAAATATTAAAGGGTGTTCCAATAGTGACGTAATTTGCATGTATATATCCTAAGTTTTGAATGAATAGGTGGAATCTTGAAATTTTTACAGGAGGTGCATAACTATGTCCACTATAACAAATAATAAAAATTAAAGGGTTTTCCGCCAGTGACGTGATTTGTATGTATAAAGCCTTATTTCTTGAACCCTAATAGGTAGACTCTTGAAATTTTGTACAGAAGATGTGTTGCCACGGCCGATATGACAATTACTAATAATTAAAGGGTGTTCCGACAGTGACATGTTTTTCACTTATAGCGACTTATTTTTTAATCGCAATAAGTAGACTCTTAATATATTTATAGAAAGGATGTTGCCATGGACACTATAATGAATAATAAAATTAAAGGGTGCTCCGACAGCGACAAGATTTTATAAACCGTAATAGATACCCTCTTGAAATCTTTACAGTAGATGTGTTACTTCGGCAGCTATAACAAATACTTAAAATTGAAGTGTGGGTTTTCTAATTATGATGATATTTTCGCGAATATTACTTTAATTTTAAAATTTAAGGGTGTCCCATAAGACATAAAGAAAGAAACAACTGGAATTTTTAAATTATACTGAACATAGTACGGAACCCTACGTGTGTGAGTGTAACTCGCACTTGACTAATTTATTTATAAAATAGTTTGAAATTACACCAATTAGTTATAGGAATAGTTAATATTCAAAACTAAAATCTATTTTATTATTTATAAAAAAAGAATTTGGTTAACAGCAACAATACTAAAATTGATTAGTAAGTTTAATATAAATGGGACAAATTAGCAGTATAAAACCACTTTAACTGTTAAATGTTGAGGACTAAGCCAAATAAATATACCAGTGACTACATATTACGCAGATTTACATTATATATGTTACCAAAAAAAACCCAGGTTTCAAAACATTTGCAATGAAATCACATATTTATAACAAACTTTACTAACAACGATCATAAACTATTATAAAATAAGTTCACGATAAACCATAACTCGTTTTCGAAGAAAAAATTGGATTGTTTTGTGCAAAAAGAAGAATGTTATTCTCTCAAGAATACTCTCTTTTACCCAATATTGCAGTACAGGAACAGTTTTCGGTAAGATTGGGATCCTGTGGGATCCCAATGTTAAGTATTATATTTATCCAACAATATACATATGTACATATGTCGCACTTTTGCGAATCAAAGCTACATAAATTATTTTTAGAGTAAATAATCTTCAGATTTTAAGCTTAATAATACTAATTGATGATTTAACAAATATTTTAGAGTTTAAAATCTAAAATATAAAAATCTTTCAATTCTAAAATAGATTATAATATTTAATGCGATTAGTTGAGATCAAAAGTAAGTATTTTTTATTTTTCAATAGAAAGATTGTTACAATTAACTTTCTAGGAAGGCGAAATTATAAATCACTGCTTTCGACTAATATTTACTTTCAATATTAACATAAAGAAAGAGAAGTTTATCGCCTCATATTTTCATCTTTAATTTGTATATACATACATATGTATTTACATACTCGTACATAATTTAAATGCAAATATCCCCATAAACTTATAATAAGTAGACTTCGGATAAAGTAATGACTTATTTTCTATTTAAATTTTAAGTTTTCTGTACTAGTTGCCAAGGCGAATTAATTTTACTAGGTGGCAGCACGGCGAAAATGTTTATTTTTTGCTTTTTTATGTGCAAAGCAGCTGTCAAAAATTCGATAATTCTTTTTTAAACTTGGGAAAAAGAAGAAAAAATTAATTATTTCCAAATATATTTCAAGATTGAAAAAAAAAAATTACACAAATACTACCAAAAAACGGTAAGGAAGAAGAAGTCTTTAGTTGTTGGATGGTGATACTTTAATTAGTGTTTTTTGCGTCTACCGTACATTTAACCAACAACAAAATACATGAACATAGTTGTTTTTACTGTTGTATTTGTTGTCGCGGCGACGCCACCTTATGTAAATTCGCCTTTGTTGTTTCTATTGTACATTTGGGTGGTTAATGAATATTTATTTAATAAATTTAAAATTAATAGCGGTATTCAGTGTTTGGTGCTAATGTACAATTTCATGCTGATTAAGGTTGATTATTATAGCTTTTACTTCTATCAAATACGGACGAGATTATATTTGGGTTACGTCCAATGTAATTGGTTCCAAATTGTTTTTGTATTGGTGATTGCACTTTTAAAATAAAAATTTTTGACCAAAATTTTAAAAGTTGTCTCAATAATCAGATGACTTAAAAGCCAGCTTGATAGGTCATAATAGCCAGTGGATAGATCAATGTGGACCGGTTTTAGCCCAACAAGTATAGTAACAGGTGGCTGGGTTAAAACGATGAATAAAGCAATACGGAATTAATCAGTATACTTGAAGCAATTTTGAATATTATACTCTTATACTTACATGTGTAGATTATGATGAGAATTTTCCTTAACCAAATTTTTTAACGTTTGTTTAAAAAATATAATAGAAAAAATGACAAAAAGGTTTAAAAATATACATTCATATATAAAAGGCGAAGTAAACGATGCAAGCAGCTTGTCAAACCTGAAAAGATTCATGTTTGTACAATCTATTTTATTATGCATTAGGACATTTGCTTGCGGCTTTACTACAGTTTATTTTCTTTTTATGACCGCTAAAAGTTATTTTTAATATGAATTTATTAATTACTTCAAATGGAAATAAAAGCAAACAAAAAAAATTTATTATGTGATTTGTGTAAAGGCAAAAATTAAATTAAGCATCGGATATAATGAAAAACCTTTTAAGATGTCGGAAAAACAATTTAGTAACAATTTATTTAATACTTTTTCATCTACATATACTAAATACATAATTTACTTAAAGATTTACTTAAACTTAAGTGTTACAACAATTAAACAAATTTTAAAATAAGCCTCAAAATATAAAAATCGATGTAAGGAAAAAAAACCTTTAAAGAAACAAAACAATAATTGTTGAAAGATATAATTACAAGTTTATAACGTTTAATAAAAATGAAATATATAAAAGACTATTTACCTACCGTATAGACGGTAGGTAATTACATTATGATATAAAACGTCATTCCAAAAGTAATTTTTTACACTGACGTTTGACTTTTTTCTTTTGCCAATTTTTTTTAAATAAAAAGCTATTATTGTGTGACAAGCAAAACAGTGTGCATTTTCTTTTTACATATGTGCATATATCTAAAGTAAATTTAAATCTTATCTACGTGGCAAAAATTAAAAATGATTCATCATCATATAAAGGCATCAACGTCTTCTCCTATTGATTGAACGTTATATTACTCGTTATACTCTCTAATAAGTTTATAATCTGTCAATCTGCATTAGAATTCGAATGACAGCGCCAAATCTCTCATAATCATATACATATGTATGTACATATTATACATGTACATACATATTATACATAGTTTTTATCATGTAGCCGAACTGTTGAGTACCTTTTAATTAGGTTGTGGATTATTTTCAGGTTTTTATTTTGTATAATTAGTAGCTTCTTAATATTTGCTTTTAGTGCTTTGAGATACCATACTTGACAACAGTATGTCAAAATTGGCCAAATGCAACATTTGTATAAAATCAGTTTATATTTTATACCCTTCACCTCAGGTGGAAAGGGTATATGTATATAAGTTTGTCATACCGTGTGTAATTTCTACAATATTTATTTCTGACCCCATAAAGTGTATATGTATGTATATTCAGTCCGTGTTCGGGTACTAATGTCGCTTGCCAAGGCACCAGACGAGACACAGAAGATTTAAGATTACCAATCTGCCAGGCATAGTTTCGAAAATTTTGGGATTGTAATGCAGCTACATCAAATTATTCCTTTGGAGGCTGCGGCAAAAATACACGCCCACCTATATTTTTTCAAGATTTTTTTCAGCTTTAATGAATCTCTTGCTTTTTTTGTAAAATAAATATTAGACAGATAGGTAGATCGAAAGGAGTGCATACAGATCAACAAAAAATTTTCAAAGAAACATAAGAGAGTAACACAATATCTAGCATAGGGTATATAAGATTCAGCATGGCCGAATATAGCACTCTTATTTTTTTTCTTTTATTGTTGATTTTTTAATTAAAAGAGTAAACAGTGCTCTTTTGTAATTCTTAGCCTTAATAATAGAATTTTCTATATGATTTTTAAAAGTAAGTTTTTTGTCTAGTGTGGAATTTTATGCTATTTCCAATTGGTATGACATTGTCTTGTATTAAGCTGCAGGGTGGTGTTTTTTATATGACCTGTTATATGAGAATATATTAGCTTGGCTCTTTACATTGATTATTTTTATCTTCCACTTATTGAAATACTTAAAAATTTATGTAATACATTTCTCCATTCGCTTCGCAATTGCGTTTGATAGCTCTTCTGATTTTATAAATAACAGCACTCCTTTCTTTGCTACATGAGGTCATTTTTGCTTGAAATCAATATTGAATCTGCCCAAAAGCTCTGCGTAGTGTACGCCGCTAAACTTTTGGCCCTTTTGCAGGAATCGTACCTCTCCAAACCCTCTTTTGAAATTGTCACTCGATTACCCTTATGGTCGAGTGTAAGAAATCGAAGCACATATCGTGGGGATAGCTTTTTCAAGGCCAAATATTTATTCATAATGTGATATACCCGCCTTTCCATTCTTCGATCATTCAATATAATTCCATGTATTTTATCAAAAACAACATTTGTAAATTTGTTTTTGTGTTAAATGTAATTTTGCGAAAGAACGAATTCGAGTGAGTATAAGAAATAGGCAGTTATTTTAAGACAAAAGTTATGTCAGATGTAATTACACATGTACGCTTGAAACAAGTCATATGATAAATACACGTCGTGCAAAAATACTGTTACTTTTACATTCTAAACATTCACGATAAAAGGGTGCAACACGGCATTCGTTGCTGTTAGAGCACAATTCTTTTGATAATATAATAATTAAACTAATAATTATACCAGAAAACTTTTTTAAATTACTTTATAAATTTATCAAATTTATATAAAAAAGTATGAATGTGTATTTTTACACCTCCCGCTCTTTTCTATAAAAACTAAACTTACTAAAATATACATATTTCTGTTCGATATGAGATTACTAAATATTAATGCAACGAAATTCATTTCATTCCAAAGATAACTTTTTTTATAAGTTTGTTTGACTTGATTTGAAGTTGACACCACAGTGCGTGCTTAATAAATATATGTATGTAGCAAGTTCAGTAAATAAATATGTAAATAATATGTAGACACAGTGTTGGTATCTGACAATGTTTAAATTGTACCGCCCAAATGATGAAATTGTACCAAATTAGCATCAATTGTACCAAAATTAGGCATTTAGTAAAAAAACACAAACAAAAAATACATACATTCAGTAACTCGATATTAAAATAGGACAAATCAAAACATTTACACTAGGGTATCAAGTCATGATATATGACCTTGATTTCTTAAATTCTGTTTTTGGTTATTTACTAACAATTATTTTCCTAAAATACTTAAGTATTATATAAGCAGAAGGATTCCTTATGAACTTCCTTCCAGAAAGTACTTGAAACTTCGCCAAAGTAACTGGATCTTAAACCGATAGAGTATGTCTGAAGTTATTTTTAGGAATAATTGAACAGTCGTCTAACCTATTACTTATACATAAAAGGGATATCAAAGTAAATAATAAAAATTATAAATTTTTATATTGTAAGAAAAAGTACAAAAATATTTGATTAAATAAAAAATGTATTAAATATATTTTATATAAAATTGTACCAAAAAAGCATGAAGTGTACCAGCGTAACATTGATGTGTCGATTGTACCAAAAATCCCACCACTGTGTAGACATAAGACACATACACAAATGTGCGGAAAAACTCTTCGCACCAGTGATGCCGTTTGGTTAATATCGAAACATTTTCGTAACTTTTGAAGTCGCCACGTAACATGTATAATTTTTTATATTCGACCAAATTTTCGTAACTTTTGCTAACTATATAACACAAAATAGAGTAAGATTTGTGAAATAGTACTTGTTTTATTAGTTATGACCAGAACTACTCTGATAGCCGTTTTTCTTAACATATCGATTTCATTTAAATAACATCAAACTTTATAACTATAGAAAAAATGCATCTAGGTGTCTTAGCTAAAACGCCAATTTTGGATTCCTATTCCAGGTGAATTTATTTACTAAGAAAAAATACCATTTTTATATTGAAGATTTAAATCAAATAAAAATCTAATTTGTATTTAAGCACTATATTTTTAAAACTATCAAAATTGTAAATCCTGTTAATCTCACAACCAAATTTTCTAAATTTATTGTCGAAACATTAGGGTTGAGTCCTGATTTAAATGATCGTAAGAATTGGAAAAAAGTTTTCAATGTACAGATATGGAAAGCAATATGTTTAATTTTTATGCCTCCATTTTCTAATACTGAAACCAAAATATAAGCCTTCTAAATTCAATATTTCTAGCATATGTATATTTCTATTATTTTTAAATTTAGGTTTTTACAACCTGCTATATTTTTTCGCCTTTTTATTTTCCCTGAAATATGAAAATAATAAAAAATGAAAAATATTCAATTAATATTAATCACAAAAGTACATTTATTTCAGAAAAATTTTAAAAAGTAACTTTGAACGAAAAAAATGCAACATTTTTGAAAGAAAAATGTAACTTCTTAGCCTTCAGCTGGCAACCCTTTTAGGTGGTGGTAGATTTCGTTCTCACCATCTGAGTTTTTTTTTTTTTTGTATTCTTTTATCTGAGTTTGGGTTGATTAAATAGATGATGTTTACAACATACACCACCCAAAGTAGATAAATTCGAAGAATGCTGAAGACGGATGTATCGATAGAAAAAATGCATTACATTCTGCTAGTGTCTGAAATAAAATATAATTAATCACTATACATATTAATAATAAAAAATATTATTTTTATTTAGAGAGAGAGTAAAAGGAACTTAAACCTGACTTTAAATATTTTATCTATAAAATCAATTGTAATATTGTACATTAGCGATTTTTCGAATGTTTGAATCTGTCGTTTTGACAAAATTCGATTTTAATCAATTTTATATTGATAAACTTCGCACATAACAATAAGATTTAATCATAAGACGGGTAAGTAATACATTACAAATCAATATTTTAGATATGGATCGCCAATTTCTAAACTTCAAGTGCCATCGACATGAAATTTCATCAAAGTATGGTAGAGGTGTATTCAAGTCGTACGTTTTAATGTGGTACTCTCCACGCCCTTCAGGATCGGTCCTTTGGCTCAAAGAAGGGCATGTAAAGTCAAAGTTTGTTATTTTTTGTTTTTTATAATTTTTTAACTGACATGCACATTTGAATATTCGAACTCATTTTTAATCTGTTTAAAACGCAAACAATTTTTCGTGGCAAAAATAAACGATTGAAGTTAAAACTATTTTAAATTTTATAATTATGCAAAACTGAATGTCAGTTCTACAGATAAGATAATTTAAAAATATTTCTGCCATTAAAATAGAAATTATTTATTTATTTATTTATTTATTTACAAAATATTTTACAAATTAATTCATAAAATATAGAATAAGGGCACCGGTTACAAGACCGTATGCGCTCGTATTGTAATATTCACATACATATAGACATATATAAATTTAAAAAAAAAAGTGTAGAATTTAAATACAATTAATATTAAAAGGGAAAAGATATTATAAAAATAATAATTTTTTTTTTTTTTTAATTTACAAAAGAAAATAAACTTGTTAAAAAAAGACCTAGACATCCTGAATGTTGTGCTGTTGCAGACTTCTCTTGATTTTCGTGATGTTATTAGTAGTCGCACAATCAAGTATTTCCTCCAGTGATTGTTCTATCCCCGAAACTGGGCAAATTTTCAGCAAATGAGGAATATCAAGTACAACATTAATCTTTCTAAAAATACTGTTTGAACAACGAATAAAATGTTTGTTGATTTACATATTGACTTTGTTACTACTTGTAGTAGTACAGGGATAGTAAACGTAATTTTAAAAACTGGACTCAAATTATAATACTCGAATTTTTTGAGACTTTTGAATGAAAAATAGCAGATACTTTTGTTATAAATATTATTATCAATTCATATAGTTTTCTTTTTATTTAAATTAAATTAATAATTTTTCATTATTATAAAGAGTTAAAGAAAAATTAGATAAATGTATGTATGTACAATGTATGTACAATTAGATAAATGTATGTACAAGGTAAATGTATGTATGTATGTAAACAACTTTTATACCTAGAAAAAATATAAGGGACCGTAAATAACAGTTCGATCGATGTCAAAAAATTGTTTTATAACAGTTATTTTGAGTCAGAAAATAAAACTCATTTTATGTAAATTGATGAAATACCATGTTGTTCTTGTATTGTGGTATTTGTTGTAGTGACGTCACTACCTAGCAAGATAAATCCACCTTGAGATCGCCGTTGTCTTTAACATAAAGAATTTTTGAGTTTATTTTTTTGATAAGTGTTATTTATTTACGGTCTCTGGAAAATATAGGTAATACTATACAGCATTTATATTTTTACTTTACCATACGTAGTATACGGTAAATGTTAGTAATCATGAAAAAAAAATCGAGGTCAGTATTTCGACGGATTTTTATGTACGTTTTAAAGTCTCCTGAATCCATTTTGGCTATTTTCGCGATGATGTCTGTGGGTTGGTGTATATGCCACTATTTTTGTCGAGTTTGTACAGGTCATACCGTTTGACATATTAAAATTAAATTTAGTATTTGCCTTTGGTTTATGGAGACTGTATAGTTTTTGGGCATAATCGGGAAGGGGCAAGGGGTAGTTTACTAAACACCACAAACCGAAAATAATTAATTTTTCGATTCGAATATACTTTGAATTTATATTCTTTATGTAATATATCCATACAAATATCTGTTTCCATTGGATATGGTAAAGTTGAGTGTAGGCCACTACAGATTTTTTTTATAGATGTTGAGGTTAGTTAGAAATTATTTTACACTAAGTAAACACTATCTTTATTTTATTCTTATATGTTTACTTCAACACTTTTGTGTTTAGTAATCAAATATACAATTTGAAAAATATCTAATTGTTATAATTGCTAACAAAAGGTTGGGTAATAGCAAGTCAGATGTGTATGATATGTATGTATGTAGCCGTATATACCCGTTTTATGATCTAAAATTTTGCTGTTGCAAATATAAAATTGTTAAACACTTGTTAAAAATTTTAAGATTAGAGCATCCCGAAAATGCCACAAATTTAAACAGAGCTACTAAAATAGTTTTTTATTTCTTTCTTGGTGAACCCTTGTTTTGATGGGGTTAATAAAAGAAGAAAAGAAAAATTAAGATAATTATCTTGAAACCTCAAACTTATTTAAATTTCGAAATTTCAGGTTTGTGATTTGTGTAAAATAGATTCGTTTAAAAATTTTTATTTAAAATAAGTTTAATGCAATGGACTACGGTGTAACTTTTTTTTTTTTGGTATGTAAATTTTTCAATCCTCAGAGACAAGTTGGCGTTATAGAGGCTAAAGGCCAACTATTAAAAAAAAATTAAATAAATAACACTTATACATAATCTGCTTGATTTGCATATGCAAGAAGTAAATCTACATTATCACGCAGTCGATCTTTACATTTATTTTTAAAAACTGATAGTGCCTGAATGTTTTTTAAATCTTCTGGTAAGCTGTTGTATTAGCTTGGGTCATTGAATCTTACAAGTTGCTTAATAATCTCAAGGCGACATCTTACAATATTTAAGTCTCTTAATTCCCTGGTGTTGATTCGTCTTTAATATATAACTTTAACTGGAATAATTTAATAGAAAGTAATTTTTCTATGAAGGCAATACGTTTTAATAAAAATATAAATAAAAGTGTTCCCAATTTGTTATAACTACACTTCATTTGGTTTAAATGCAGATTTTACTAATACAGAATACTAGCTCTGCCCATCGACAAAAAATAAACATTTGTTAGTAACGCACGTTATTTTCACAGTAGCTTATGCCAAATTTAGATGGTGTCACTACTGCAGTTCTTTAGATATAGAATAATTACTTTGTATAGGGATATTCGGGCCCCCGTTCTAACCACCAATTTTAACTCGGTGTACAATATTTCAACACCCTACCTTTTATAGTTCCGTAGGTTCACGACAATGTTTCACTTTGTAAGCGACGTACGACGCCCAATTTTCCACTCCAGCCAGATTGTTGCTCTACTATGATTTGAAAACTGTACCTAACAAAGTAAATATTTACTTTGTATGGGAAAATCGAACTGACTGTTCCAATCCAGAAACATTTTTTTTTTTTGGTTTGCTATGTACATTATTAAAGGGGTAATGCAAGATTCCAAGACTCCTATTGTAGCTTCCGTTAGACTATGATGAATTTGTACTTTGTAAGGGAGGTACTACGTCCAATATTCAAATCCTTTCAGATTTTTACTCGACTATGTCTATTAACATCGTTCAAAAATTCAAGCTTAGTTTTTCGCTTTGTGTGGGGGTACCACACAATCCAGTCTGTTTTTATATATACATATTAGAGTGGGGCATGTATTAAAAAAATCTTAACAAACGGTTGTCAAAATCGTATTCTACAAAGAATTCTAAGAAGATTTACCCAAGTAACTACGGGTCTGAAATCAAAATAGAGCTTCCGGTTTTTGACGAGAAACTTTTCGTTTTTTCATCATACTAAAATGAAAATTTTGTATGATTTAATACCCATGGTTTCTTGGGCGAACCTTCTTAGAATTCCTCGTAGAATACGATTTTGACAATCGCTTGGTCAAAAAAAAAAAAAAAAAAAATTACCCACTCTAATACATATACATACATATGTATGTATAATTGTACATATTTACAATACAAACAAACGTTTTGAAACATTACTTTAACAAGGTGCCCTTTTCTATCCCCATGTAAAATTGTTTGTCTATTGGACCAAGTGTTTAGAAATGCTCCACTTATTTCTAGAATATTTTAATTTTGCCCCACTATACCCTTTTTTAATAAACACTTTTTATCAGCGACAATAACTTAAAAGTAATTTTATTAAATAGTTAAAAATAGTTTTTTACCGCCATGGTAGATTTATTTCACTAGGTAATAGCGAGAGTACAACAATAAAAAATAAAAATATTTTACAAAATGTAACAGAATTGTGGTTTTTAATTCAAAATATTGTGACCAAATGATTATCTTTCTTTAGATTAAAGGCATTTTAATATTTGACTTGCTTAATACAGTTACCGAACTGGAATATGTATTTATTATATTTTTCTATTTTTAAATAGTACTGATGAAGATGCTCGTCAAGCTATGATGCACGATCGTGAGGCAATCAATGGCGTTCAAATACGTCTCTTGCTGTCATCCCGCGCAGAAATGCAAAAGGTAATTGAAACAGCCCGTCAACAATCATTGATAGCCTTGAAAAAAGCTTCTGCAGCAGTTCTGAGACAGCCTAAAGCTTCACCTCCCGCCGCCGCGGCCGTTGCGATAAATACTCAAAAAACGGTGGCGGCATCTGTGCCGCAGCCACCGATTATTACTGTTAGTTCTTTTCAAAATTTATTATCGAATTCAGGAGCTGCGATAACACCTTCGTTTTTGGCATATCAACAACAAGCTGGTTTTACATTAATACCTGAGGCGAGTAGTAATACAAGCGCATCTTCTGCAAAGAACAATAATGATTCTGACGACACTGATTCACATCACTCTCGCGAACGACGTCGTTCTAATTCTCGAGACCTTCGTCGTTCGAAATCTCGATCACGAGAACGTAGCGTTTTTAGACGACGACGTGAACGCAGCAGAGATCGTTCTAGGGAACGAGATTGGACCAAAGGTAAGCGGTCTTCACGTCATCATTCACGCAGTCGTGAAAGAAGTCGCGAAAGAAGTGATCGTAGTCGAGAGCGCAGTCGTGAAGGAGAACGTTATCGAAATAATAATCGAGATAGTGACCGCCGCAACAGTCTGGATAGCACTAAAAATAGTCGACCTCGCATCGTGGATGCAGACAATAGACCAAAACCAAACACAGCTCCTTGGAGTGGAACAAATTCTTATCAAGCCAGCTACAACTCTGAAACGGAACAAAACAAATTTGCCAAAATGTCATCATTGGGAAAGTCGATGGGTTCAATGTCAACTTCAGTTGCTGGTGTTACAATGACAGCAATTTCTTCAAGCTTTCAGAACTACAATACTGAAAACAAATCGTTGACAGCTCTTAACAATTACAGTTTGAGTAGTATCATAAGTACGGGTAACAGTGGTGAATCTTTTAAGGGGTTTGCTCTACAAAATCCTTATACTACTGCGAAGAATGAGTCGGCTAATAACCAAGCAAATGATCCCAATACTACCAGCAGCTCAGCGATTCCTGGCATTTTTGTAGAAAAGAAATCTGACGAAGCAAGCATAACCGAAGCCGTAGTTGATAGTGGAAATAGTTTGCCACAGGAACCGATAGCTTTTGCGAATGTTAATCCATATGAACAGATGTATCCGAATTTGTTTGCACAAGCGGCTGCTCTTAACAGTGGGCAAAAGTCTAATGCTGCTAAACAAGCTTCAGTTTCTATGCCAACGGATTCTCCAAAAGCAGAAGGGAGTAGACTCAAGGAAGTTGACCCGAACGAAACAAATTGCGTTAAAATTTCTAATATGTGCTCGAGAACTACTTACAGTGATTTGCGAAAATTCTTTGTGGGTTTGTTTATACCACACAATGGTATTAAAATGCTTAACGATAAACATGGACTGCGCGTCGGCATAGCATATGTACAATTTTCGCGACAATCTAGTGTAACTAAAGCTTTGTGTCGCAGCAATAACCTTTTGAATAGAAGGTCAGTTATAATTGAAGCTGTAAGCGAACAAGAGTTCATAGAAGCGGAAGATAGCTTTCGACCACTTAATCAGGACAAAAATTACAATCATCGAGGCAACGATAGTGATGATGAGAATAGCGAAAGTGGTTCACATGGCAACAATATCACTGGTTTCAGTGCTCTTAATCCCTATAAAAAGATAATACAACTGGAGCCATTTACTGTTCTTTATATCGAAGATATACCGGCTCTTGCTACCGAGCAGGATATAATGAAAATGTTTAGCTCTTATTCCCTTTACGATATTTTGCTTATTGCAAGTCCAGAAAACAGGCGGGAGTTTGTTGCTCATGTACGTTTCTCTCGGGAGGAAGATGCCAAGGCCGCTTATGAGGATAGAGCACATCATCAGATCGGTTATCGTCGTGTAAGGGTGCGACCCGGCACTTTGGAGGAAATGGAAAATGCTAAGGAAAAAATACGCTTGGCTAATGAACAATTAATGAAAGAGGAGCAAGCAGCTGAAGAAGAAGAAACTAAACGAAAACTGGAAAAACTTATCACTGATCATTTAACACAAGAAGAAAATAAGCAACAAAATATAGTTAGTATGGATTTAACCGAAGAAGATGCAGAAGATGATGACGAAGATGCTGAAAACGATGTAGTTGAAACTACCAGTCAACTTCAAGACATTAAAAGCAATGATGATGGTATGAATACTGTTGAAAACTTTAATGAAACAGATGAGGAAAGAAATCCCAACAACTTTAATTTCTGCAAAAGTAATAATTATTCCATGCAAAACCAATTAAATAAGTTTAACTTCAACGTAGATCCCAGAAGACCTCAAACGCCCAATATACCCAGCCTCTTTGATCTTGATCCTTTGAATTCCACAAATCTACGAAATCAACATCGCCCCAATCTTTTTAATGATCCTCGTTTAAGAAATATGAATGATAGAGTTAATGTCACTTCTACTAATGCCGCAGACAATAATAAAAACAACGCAGCAATGGGAGGAAATAATTACAATAACTTTAATCCCAACTTTAATAATCAAAAAGAAATTAATCCGACCGTTGCAACCAACAATGTAGAAAATAATTTTGTTATTCTTAAAAACTGCGATTACAATACACGAATTAATGATGTTGCTCAACTATTGTTAACCGCAAATTTGGCTCTTAAACACATCGAGCCATTGCATAATGAAAGACAATTGCCAACAGGTGAATTTATTGTAGAATTTCGAAGGACCAACGATGCTGAAACTGCTGTGGAAAGATTCCATAACATACAATTTAGAAACCGCAGTTTAAGAGTATTTCCGATAACGCCACAAGAAATAGCAGATCGTTTAGGTAAACCTTTCCTTAGCTATATTCCCGGTGGAAATGGTATACGTATTAGCAAAGGAATGGTCATCGATGGAATCGCTCGTAATAATTTGAATTTATCCAACAACCCAATAAATAACAACAGCAATATGCGCTTTGGAAACAGTACACCCACAAATATGAATTTTAATAATTTCCGCAGTAATAATCCTTTTAATGACTCACCTTTACACAACAACAATAATTCAAATGGCAGAAATAATAAAAATAATAATAGTAATACTAAAAACAATTCCAACAACAGCGGTGGCAATGGCATACCTGAGCAATTTACTCGTCCCGGTTGCGTTCTGTCTTTGGAAAATGTTCCGTATAAAGCGCAACTTTCTGATATTTTACGTTTCTTCCAAGGGTATGACTTGACTCCCGATGATATTATAAGACGCTTTAATGATGATGGTTCACCCACAGGTGATGCTCGTGTAGCTTTCATTTCACCAGACCAAGCAAGATCCGCATATGAGACGAGAAAACGCAAGCAAATGTTTGGTCGTAATGTTTTCATTAAAATAATTTAATGAATTTTAATTACAAAATAGTTTTTTCTTTTTGTTTTTGTATAAGTTTAGAAATAAGTTGTTTACTTTTCTTGTAAATATGTTTTTCTATTTAATACGCAATCTTTTTTTAAGATTATTATTATTATTAATTACCCATATACTGAATAAAAATTAATATAAAAAATCTACACAAAATATTTATTTGTAATATATTTTACAAATTAATTGATAAAATATATAAAAGGGAAACTAATCGATATGCGCACCGACGAGAAAATTATTACTTTTTAATATTGAGAACATTCATAAATATACATATTTAAGCGTATTTAAAATATATTAAATGCCTATAAAATTTTTTTATCAAGTTATTTACATTTGAAATTAGATACTCATAAATAATTTTGTAGCTGCACAACTTGAGACTTTTTTAAGGTCTCCCTGCATAAAGGACACTCATCTCGTTCGTCTAACCAATCCAAAACACAGCTCCAACAAAACAAATGGCCACAAGGCGTGAGACTAGTATTTTTACGAGTCTCCAAGCACAATATACACTGAGGAATATTTTGTTCTATATCTTCTTGTCTTGAAAATGTTTCCTTATTCACAAATCGTTTAGATGACTTTTCAATTTCATAACGTTTTCTCTTGTGTTCCTTCCAAGAATCATATGTTGATATAACAAGGGAAAAGCTCACTTGTAAAAATGTTACAATACCCAAGATCTTATAACCATAAAGGGAAAATTCTGGTTGTAACCAGTGTCGAATAAGAACATAATTAATGCCAGTAACTCGTTTGGAAATTTGATATTTATCCGAACGTAAATAGAACAAAGACTTGTGTAAAGCCTTTACGTAGGTAGGTGAGCAACGCATAAAGTTTATAACTGTTTTAAGTTTCTTTTTTGCTTCGGGTACTATCTCCTCTTGCTCTTCAATATATTTTTCAAGATTTTGCAAAACCTTTAAATATAATGCATCTCCACCGAATTCCAGTATGATAGATGTTAGTTGAAGCTATAAAAATGAAAATTTAAAATGCGAATAATTAAAACACTTTTGATAAATAAAACAAAAAAATATCAAGCTACAATTAAAAATATTTAAAATCACTAGCAGTATTCAGTGTTTGATGCAAAAAGTCTTGCAAAAGTGCAAATACTATATACTTACTTTATTTGTACATATGTATATATGTATGTGAAAAGAGTCCCCCAAATATGGGCGACCATACTTTTTTTTCTTCTTAATTCTATATCACCCAGTATAATTTTTTTTTATGATTAGAGTAGCTTCACTAAACTAGACTTAAGCCGAATAACTAAACATACCAGTCTTGAGGGAATGTGTTTATATCGTGAATCCACTTGTATTATACCCGTGTATTCTTCTCCTAATGTTTGCAAATTGTTGAATGAAGCAAAGCCATGATAACAAATTTCAGCAATCAATTTACACATTTGATTGTACTTAATCCAATTTCTAGCTCCTGTAAGTCTTAACAAATCGGACAAATCTTCCGACAACTCATTTGTATATCGAGCATCTTTTTGTACAGATCGTACAATTTCCGGCTGACGGGCTTTAGCATTGCGAAAATTCATTGCGATACCATTGATACAAAATACTCTAATATTTATTTAAAACATTTAAATATTTCTCTAATGTAGCTTGTGAACAAAGTACAAAAAATAAAAAGGTAAACAAAACAAAAACATTAAAAGAACAGCTGTGGTTACCAGAGCTGTCGGATAAAAGGCCGGGGCACATAGAATCGGTGATCTTTATACTTAACGTACTGATATGAACACAAAGTAACAACGGAAGAGGTTGACACAATGAGTAATTTGTTGACGGATATTAAATCAGGAAAAAACACGATGGATTTTTTCACCATTTTACTTTATTTCATTTATTTATTTTATTGTATTTTGTTTTTTCTTTTGCTGCCACTAAACACAAAAATTTAATTTTGATGACAAAAATAAAGAGAAATCAATTTATAGCTCTCAACTGCTCTCAACGTACGTTAAAAGTTGCCCAACGTTCATGCTTTGAATTGACGGAGACGTACTGATTGTGACAACACTTATTAGAAAACCTGTATTTCAACTTTCTTGTGCGTTGAAAAAGACGACGTATAACGCATGATGGATTCCATGTGTCCCGGCCTAAAGCGATTTCATTACTTCAATAACCACACCGAAAAGTCTATTTGAATACTGGCCTAATTTGTATGAGCTATGCTGTTTGCCCTTTATATTTTAAAGAGATTTTGATTACTTCTCTGAATATGTTGTTTGTTTCGAAATAAATATAATTTATAAAATTTGTTAGTCTAAAAAAATAAAAATAATGACATTAAGTAAATAATGCGAATGTTTTCCCGTTAAATTACGTTTTCGGCCAATGTAAGGTCGCCAAGTCTGTAATCAACAAATTGCTTCAAATAAGTACGTATAAATAAATCTAAGCAATAGGCAAAAATTGGCAACCCTGCAAATAACCCTCATAATCATAGCTGCCAGATTTAACGATTTTGGATCATAAAAATGGGTCATAAAATTCTGACGATTTTAAATAATTCAAAATTTGCAAAATTTATACTGTTAAAGCAACCTTGAACTCAGCACAGCTCTTGAAAAATGACAACAATAACTTGTTAATAATAAAATGTGTCTATCATTCTTTGGCGTTGTGTTCTTCATAGGCTTGTCTGAAACTTGCATCATCGCTGGAAACTTTGAAAAGGAGATGAAATCAATTTGATATTTTAAGTCTATTAGAAGTAAAACCAAAAAATGTTGTCAGACATTGGTAATTCCTGGAAGCTGTTGTCGTCATGTTTTAAGGGATGCACGAATCATAAAGACAATAAACATTTTTTTTTCAGTTGTATCAAATATAGATAATATTGGCACTACTAAGTTGATTTTGAGTTATATAAATTACATAATTGAAATGTACCTAAGTTTTCAAAAATATATTTTAGGAATTATTAACAATATACATAAATAAAATGTTTCAATAATAAAATGCAAAAATTTTTGAAAATTGTAATGAGCAACTTTTTAAAAACTATTATATTTGATTAAAAATTAAAACTTTTAATTGATTTTAATAACAAAAACAATTTTTTTAGGTTTTGAGGACATTTATTTAGGTATACTTATAAGCCAGAGACGTATTGACAGAAGCACAAATAGATGAAAAAGAAAAATATGATATCTATATATCGTCGCGTTTCTTCTTAAACCACGTATGCGGCAATTTTTCGAAATTGACTTTTTTGGTTTTTATGGTACAAAATAACATTTGCCACCAGACTGCAATCTCATCTTAACAAGTTTGTATGAAAAACAAATAAATCCATTTCCAAACCTCGTAAGTCCCATACAAATGACATTTGCATGCAAAATATAATTGTATTTATATTTCAAGTTGAAAATGTTAAAGTCTCAACCACTAAGTTTTTTGTATTTAAGATTAAAAAAATCAGGAAAGTTTCAGGTCAATTAGAGCATTTTTGGTATAGTTAAAAGTTTTTCTTTGGATAAATATAAAAATAAATGTTAATTTTCACACAGAAATTTGTAAGTTGCTGATTGCGCCAAAACCACGTAAGCGACAGATTTGGCTACAGTTAATTGTAAGTAAAAAATAAACAAACGTTTCTTTTCCCTTTAGAGAGTCGCACTGCTGTTTTGCAAAAAAAAAAATTGTTTTGAAACCCATATTAAAGAAGTTATTAAATTTTTTTCGTTTTCTGAAAAACGATTTCTTGGCACTTACGTGGTTTAAGAATAAACGCGTCGATATGTATAATAAAACTGTAATAGATTCATTCCTGTACATGAAATATTTATTAAAAATTTTGTTGCTGTTGCAGTTAATAATCGAAATGGAATATAAAACAGCAATTTTTACAATTTTTGTCTGTCTATCTGTGTTCGCATCACGTAAAAACTACTGGATAAAGTTTAATAAAATATTGTTAGGAGGTACCTTAGGATCTCTGTTTAAATATAGAGGAAAAGTAATAATAAAAAAGTAATAAAAGTAATAATAATAAATAATAAAAAAAGTAATAATTTTAATAACTATATATGGCCTACAAGGCTCAGTTACATTAAATGAAGAATAAAAAAAAAAAAAAAAAAAAAAAAGTAGCGGAAGTACGCAAATTTACTGATTTAAAGATACTGCAAACTTGACAGCACGCACCTTTATTTTTTAATTTTATATAAAGTTTTGGTTCCTGAGTACCTCACAGCTAGTTATTTATATTTGTGTTAATTTTTATATAGAGCTACATATGTGATCAGATATTATCAAGATTTGATTTTGAAAATAAACTCAAAGTTCTAGGCAAAATTAATCCATTTAGTATCATTAATAAAGGAAAAAGTAGATTTTCTAAAATTATAAACACAATTTCATATTTTGTTGAAGACAGTGGTATACAAAGCTAGAAACTGAATCGAGGCAATTAAAATTATTAGACCTAAAAAATGTATCCTGATAAAAACATAAACTTATTGCAATATTGGAAAAAATATGAGAGTTGCAAACGAGTCATTCTAGTCTTTACTTTCCCATTTTGACTAAATTTGTTGCACTTTTCAGCAAATGTGGAAAGAGTATTTAGGTAAATATAAATAAGACTAAAGTAAGAAAGATCTCTGTATTCATTAAAATACATTTTTATTACAAGAAAGTTGTTTTTATTTATTTATTAATTCAATACAATGACCAATAATGTATGTATTGTAAGATGAATTACCATGTAAAAAAAAAAACAAAAAAGTATAAAGTCTATAATAAATTTAACGTATATATAATTTGCAAAAAAAATATGTATGTATGTACATCAAAAAGTTAATCTATATACATATGTGTACATATATAAAAATAAGTTGTCCTATGTTCGTGATTTTATAACTCGAGAACCACTCAACCGATTTTCAAACGAGTACATGCGTTGGAAAGGTCTACTTTTTCTGATGGTTTATAAAAAAACATGGAAAATTTTTTTATGAATATGCGTTATACTCGCACTTTTATGATGGTGTGTTTTTCCTATAGGTATAAAATGTTTTTTTTTTTTGTTATGAGAATTACATTTTGTCAGTATAAGGATCAGCCGCTGACGCAATGGCGGGCACAACTAGTAAATAATAAATAAATTAAATAAAAATGTTCCCATTAATAAATAATCGAATAAATAAAAATTGTCGAAATTAATAAAAATATAATTAAATAGGTACATACAATTTTATTTTGAAATATGTAATACCTATAAAATCGTTTAAATAAGTAGAGTAGCAAGTTATCATCAGAAAGTTAGAAAAGATTAACTTAGAAAATTTGTTTAAGTAAACTTTTTCGATCTCCAATCTAAGTAATCATCAACTTCATCTTCAGATAAAGTTTCATCGCTTTCTTCCAAATCATTATGTGCTTTTTCTCTTTTAACAATATTTTGTAATTTGTTCTCTAAATCTATTACTTTAGACCACTGATAAATTTGTTCGCTGATTTCTGTTATTTCTCTATCAAATGCTGAATTAGTTTGGTCGCCTAATATTATTTTATTAGATGACACTGACTCTTCTTTCATTTCGCGCTGAAATCTTTCCCATTCATCATTTTGGACATCTTTATACTCTACGTGGCGGTTTTTTGCATCAACAGCGTCGTCAAAAAAAATCTTTGGCAAAATTTCGGAGGAGTCTCGTAAAACTGAAACACCTTTATCCTGCTTAGGTGTTAGTTTCCTAATATCATTTATACTAGGGACCATAGATTTTTTTATATTTAAATTTTCCAAATTTAAAGTGGTTTGCGATTCTTTATAGCAATTTCCATGTTTTTGCAAGGATTTTTCCAAAACCTTTTTATTAACTTTCTTTGCTTCTTCGACTTTTAATTTATGTACTTTGGAGTTAACATGAACTTTCCAAATGCTTGAAGATTTTATAAAATTCTTGCATATTATACAAAAGAGATTTCCATTCGAATCATACTTTGCTAATGGCGACACGATTTGATTTACAAACCTTAATTTATGTTCGATTTTTAAACTTTGTTTGTCCATCCTTTATTTTTCTCACAAAATAACAAAAATATAATCTATGATATTTCTAGTCAGAGACCTGAGCCGAATCGGCTGAAATCCGGCTTAGCCTAGCCGCCGAAGATTTTTCATAGCCGTCGCCGAAAGGAATAGTCCCCTTTCACAATCGACAAAAACAGGGCAGAGAGACGAAATTTGTCGGCTAGGGGTTGAAGAGGTAAAGTGTGTATTTCATGACTATCGTACTGGAGATTTTTCTGTTTATCTTTTCTGCTTTAAAAATTAAAAAATGTCTGCCCTGTGTCTATTGTAAAAGCAGTCATATGGCTTAACTCAGCTTAAGAGCAGAGTTCGATTAATTTTATGCAATTACAATCAGAGTGTAAAAAAAAAACACTCAGCAAGCAGCTTGCATATATTGGGATTATGAGATCTTAGAAAGCTGATTGATGTGTTGTATTGCTCTTCATATTGCATCCGTTTAAGATTTTTGTGGAAATTAGCCACAATTATGTAAAAAAGCTTTTAAAAATATTGAGACGAATAAGCTTATCTATACAAAAGTTAATATAATATTGTTTCAGTAAGTTTTTTCTACAGTTGCAAGGATAAGTTTATAGTAATCATGTACATATAATATTTTCACAAGGGTTCCGTTTTGATTTTTCTATAATTGTTACGATAGCATTTTTGTTTTAAAAATAATTCAAATTGTAACAATTTACTTATTATTAATTTTAATATCAATATCGACAATTCGTAATCCCCCGTCTCCATCTTCTTAATAAACTTCATATAAAAAAAATCCGTGTTAAGGCATGTTGATAGCAAATGAAAAGTTTTGAACACCATTACCCCCCGTCTCCATTAGACATTAACATGTGTTAACAAAAGTCAAACTTCATATATAAAAAACATTATTTTTAATACTGGTTTTATTTTTATGAAGTTTGGACCCCCCCAGAATTAAAAATAATGTTTTTTTATATGAAGTTTGACTTTTGTTAAGACATGTTAATGTCTAATGGAGACGGGGGTAACATCAATAAACAAGTACTTTTACAGTGCTTAATATACTAATTGAGTCTTTGTGTCATCACTGCCGTTACAAATTATTTGTAATAGAAAGACTTAAAAATTCTATCTGTGTTGTCTTTGTTCAAAGTTCATTATTTTAAGTTTTATATTTTTTAAGTTCTACCACTAAAAATGGCTTCTACTGGTCTTTTGGTTGTCTCAAATGTTAAACAATTTTCTCAAACATTACGTTCTATTGAAAAATACGTTCATTCACTATACGTTCATCTAAATGTACCGGTTTCACAATCACCTGCACCTTCTTGGGGCCGTCTAATATCGCAATTATATGTTGACAGTAACAGTCACTTTAATAACAAGGTGAATATGAATATCCTTGTCACACCTTTGAAACAAAAAGGAAGCTTTGAGAATTTAAATGTACGACCTATTGATATGATATTTTCCGATGCTCATAATCCAGAAATTTGTGAAAAGATACGTCAACAATTAAGAATCGAGAAACCAACTATTTATTTGGCTGATGAAAGTTGTAATGATCTGTCGAAATATCAGCAATTTACACCAGAGGATAAAATCAAAATGTATAATACTGTTGTTTTAGGAGGTACATTTGATCGTATCCATTTGGGTCATAAAATATTTCTATCACAAGCCATAGTACGTACTTGTTGCCGTTTAGTTGTAGGTGTCACAACATCGCAATTAACTAAATGTAAGTACTCGTGTTTACTTACATAATTAGTTAATCAACTCTTTTTTTATTATTTATTTTATTACAAATTATTTAAATAAAAAAAAATAAACAATAATTCTGTGGCAAAAACTAATAACTGCTTAAGTCAACTTAAGCTCTTGTTTCGTTTCGTGAATAACTCATTTCATTGAATGTGTTATTTTTCGGGATGTAGAGCGACCTATTTCTTAATATATAAAGTAAGAAATATCCTTAATTGCAATAGGAATAAATTAATAAGAACCAGCTACAAAGTCCTAGAGTTGTCTACTTCAAAAATACACAATAACCAGTTTTTCTTTGTAGCCACAGAAATAATTAAAACCCTTAATTTTTTAAACGTCTGAATTTATTATCCAATTTCAGCGAAAGTATTAAAGGAGTTGATTTTACCTGTTGAACAAAGAATATATGATTTACAAAAATTCCTCAGCGAAATTGACAATACATTACAGTATGAAGTTGTGGCCATAGATGATCCTTTCGGCCCAACAAAAAGTGATCCTAATATGGATATGATTATTGTTAGTGCCGAAACTTTGCGTGGGGGACAAAAGGTAAATGAACTCCGGCAGAAAAATCAATTAAACACGCTAGATATATTCTGCATAGATATAGTAGAATCTACAGCCATTGGTGGACCAAAAGAGAATAAAATAAGTTCCAGTAATACAAGAATTGACCTTTTAGGAACACGTTGGAGACACCCAATGGTTAGTATTATTTCAAATAATGGACCTTTTTATTAATAACCTTTATAAGCCTAAACCAAATTTACCTGATGAACCATACATTGTGGGGCTAACTGGTGGCATAGCTTCTGGTAAGAGCAAAATGGCAGAACGTTTCGCTAGTATGGGAGCATTTGTTATGGATTGCGATAAAATTGCTCACGAAATTTATGAACCAGGCCAAGTGTGCTATAAACGTGTGGTTGAGTGTTTTGGTAAAGATATTATAGATCAGAATGGCAGGATAGATCGCTCTAAACTAGGACCCATTGTATTTGCCAACACAGCGGAGTTGGATAAACTTAATAATATCGTCTGGCCAGAACTAATAGCAGAAGTTAAAATTCGCTTAAAAGCATTAGCCGCAAAGGAGGACCCACATCAAGTTGTCGTACTAGAGGCAGCCGTTTTACTGAAAGCCGGTTGGGATCAAGAAGTACATGAAGTTTGGTCTATGATTGTGCCTCCAGAAGAAGCAGTTAAACGGATAGTTCAACGTAATGGTTTAACGGAAGAAGAGGCCCTACGCCGATTATCCAGTCAAATGAATAACGACGAAATTGTAGCTAGGTCTCATGTGATTTTTAGTTCCTTATGGGATTTTGAATTTACTTTGAAACAAGCTGAAAAAGCTTGGAGTATGTTAAAACAAGAATTAAAAATTAGGAAACAAAATACTAGTAGATTATAAAAAAAAAAATAAATCCTTTGTAGCAAATGTTTTTAACTGTAGTAAATGTAAATAAATGTACTTTTAAGCAAAAGAAATAAATGCTTTTTATAAATTTATTAATAGTTTATCAATTTTAAATTCAATTTAATTATCAGTTAACTTGTCTGGATAAAATGCTATTGAAGATATTTAATGACTCTCCCCTTTTTTGCCTGCAACACGTTTAAAATCATTCATTTTTGTAGTCATAATTGGAGAACCAATAAAACCCAAGTAATCTAGTTGAGTAACTTCACCACCAGATTGATTGTTTTTTATAAAAAGCTGTATATTTTGTACGCTTTGAAATTTGACAAAACGCAATGGAACTTGTGCTCCTTTTTCCAAATCCGCTGGTTCCAGCCTGTAAAAATATTTTATTTGAAAAGCGACTAACAATATGCATTTTATAATTTACGTTAAATCTTGGACACTGGTCATTGATTCGGCTTGATCGAAATCAATGGTTCTAGGTTGATTAATAAAAATTTTTATATCTTTTGGTCCAAGTTGTGCAGGAGCTTTGAATTTTAACGAATGTATTTTCATTAATTGATTGAATGTTATCGACAAAATCAACTGTTCATCACAGTCCGATTGCAAAAAACCTCCGTTTGAGCTCAAACAATGGATCATGGGATGATCATCCGCTTCGTTGAGGCATTCACATTCTTGTTTTGAAATAAATGTGTTTATTTCCATCTGTAATTACAATTTTAAGCATTATTTTTAAATCACAAAAATTAGAAAATTTACCAATCCCTGTCCATAATCCTCAAATGTTTCCTCGCCCGAGCTGGAGCCTACGAGTTCCTGGATTTTGGCCTCTAAAGTGTGAATATCAGCGCCTTGAATGCTATCAATTTTTGTCTATAAATAATTACAATCTTGCAAATACAATAATAACCAAAATATTGTCAAATACCCTATTTCTGTAGAATATAAAAGTAGGCATAGCCGAAACCCCTTGACTGGATGCGGTATCCTGGCATTTATCTACATCAACCTTCAGAAATATGGCCTTAGGAAACTTAGCAGGCAACATCTCAAAGTGTGGAGCAATACGTTGACATGGCCCACACCTACCAGAAGGAAAAATTTTAATTTTGTACATACAATATACATCTTTTTTTTTGTCTGTTTACCAAGTTGCTGTAAAATCAACCACTACCAAACGAATACCAGCGGCAGCAAGTTCAGTTTGGAAATGTGCTTCATCATTAATTACTCGTACCGACATTGTTATATATAATATTTGAAAATGTTAAAATCTTTATCTTTCTTTCTACAAATCAACTACTAAAGAATGACAAGCAATTCCACCAATCTCTTCTTCTTATTTAAATTATATTCTCAAATTTTAACTACATGATTCTAAATAAATGAATCCGGTAACTCTTGTTTAAAATGACTTTCACTCACTGAACATAGGCCACCATTAGTTTTTTGATCTACTATTAGATTTTTTCTACGTTTTTTATGGGGTGTGATTTTTAAATAGAAAGTTAAACCTTTAATAAATACAATCGAGCAACGAATCCTGCTGCATATAAAAGTTTAATAGTTGAATTTTGTGGAGTTTATCAAATATGTCACGTCAAGCTTCTAGATTAGATGCTAAAAAAGTGGTAAGTTTTGCCAAAACGGCAGAATAACTATTATTGCACTGAAGTAGCATAAGTTTGTAGAATTTGACGAGTGGCCACCCTCTATAAAAAGTTTCAATGCGATTTTACAGTAGCTTCTGCGTATGAAGGATAAGGAATAATTTGAATTGGAGTAATAGAAGATCTATAAAATTAAGAAATGGAAAGTAGTGCCGCAAACCAACAAACACAGCAACAACAACAAGGAAACACGGACCAATCAATGAACAGTAACAGCAATACCGTTGGCTCTAATCAAATACAGGTAATACCAATGCCTGTTATGACTACTGCTGGTGGTGCACAAATAATTATAGGGCAACAACCACAACAAGTTGCTGGTCTTCAGCAGCAATTAATACCTTTGCAAGGAAACCAAATCATGTTACAACAACCCCAGCAAACAGCTCAGACTATGCAGCTTATGCAGTTGCCCGATGGTCAAACCTTGTTCTATCAGCCAAATGTTTTAAATGGAAATGAGAGTGCAAGTAATACAATCCAAGCCATACATCCACAATATATAAATATCAATGGTCAAATCATACAAATAACACCAGCAGCTCAATTGCAAAACCAGGGTGGAACAACAAATACAACCGGCAACAGTACTCCTTTAACGCAACAATTTATAATGGTACCTCAGTCAACAACCAATCAATTAGCCACAACAACAGCAGCAAGTAATGTTAGCAACACAACAGGTCGGGTGTCAACACCTGCTCCTGCACCGGCAACACAAAACCAAAATACAAATAGCACGACAAATACTTCAAGCACACCTGCCGCTGCTGATTCTGCTTCAGCGACATCTACAGAAGGCGCACAATCACCAGAACCCGAAGAGGAACCACTTTATGTAAATGCGAAACAGTACAAACGTATTCTTGTGCGACGACAAGCACGTGCCAAATTAGAGTCTCGCATTCCCAAAGAACGTTCTAAATATTTACATGAGTCAAGACATCGCCATGCCATGAATCGTGTTCGTGGTGAGGGTGGCCGCTTCCATTCTGCACAAGAAAAGGGCGATTTACAGCAACTAGGGGCGGGACATGAAGAAAAACATCATACGGCACAATTGTCCAGAGCTTCACTGCCGAGAGTTCCACCACGAGTTATAGCACCACATCAAACCAACATTACAACATCAACGCCCAATATAACTATAACTCCAATTAAGTAACATCAACATGCGCTCATAGGAGCGCCTGTTGTTTTTAATCAATGTCCCGCCCATTCGTCATTTTCGTACAGAACGTACGAAACTGTAAATACAATTTAGCCCTAATTTAGGTTAAGTTATAATAGGAATTATATCACTGTATTTAAACAAACTCAAACAAAAACAATAATGACTCGAGAAAATAAATTATGTATATTTATTTTGCTCCATGCTTCCTTTCTACATTGATTCATTCATTCATTCCACCTTCCCACACTGCTGTTTAGAATTCCGAATTTTTAACACTTACCTATGGAGCATTGGTAACTCAAATGCTGCGTGATCTGGAGAATGTTGAAGATGTCAACAAGCAGCTGGAACGTATTGGTTATAATATGGGTATGCGTTTAATTGAAGACTTTTTGGCACGAACCTCGGCAACACGTTGCTTAGAAATGCGTGAAACAGCCGACCGTATTCAGCAAGCATTTCGTATTTATTTAAATGTACAGCCAACAATAACAAATTGGTCGCCAGCGTCCGATGAGTTTTCGCTTCAATTCGAAACAAATCCCTTAACCGAATTTGTGGAGCTACCACCCGATTTAACAAATTTACGGTATAGTTCTATAATAAGCGGCTGTATTAGAGGTGCTTTGGAAATGGTACAGCTGGAAGTTCAATGTTATTTTGTTCAGGCAAGTTTATTTTTTTTCGTGTTAATTATTTTAAGATTTTGTTTTCTCATCAGGATCAGCTAAAAGGTGATAATGTAACTGAGATACGTGTTAAGTTCATACGACGCCTTGAGGATGCCATACCAGCTGGTGAAGATTAATACGTTCGTGATGGTATTCGTTAACTCTACTCAAGATTAACATTACGTATTTAATATAAACTTCTACTTTCTGTTTAATTTTCATTCCAAAATGTTTCTTAATTGCTCGTTTTTCCAATCTCATCTAATAAAATATTTATTAAATTTAAACTCTCATATTTGTTATTGGAAAGAAATCGTAATACATACGTTTATAGATGTTGACATTTGGCAATTAACCTTTTAACAAGTTTTTATTACTCAAAAAGAAAATATAATATAAATTATAATTATCATTCCAGAATAATTCGCTTAAAATTAAAAAAAAAAAATATTGGTGGCATATTATGAGCGTTGCCATATAATGAGCCGGCCTTAAATAAAAACACAAAATTTCTAACAACACTCTTTGTGCATAAATATATCAATTTATTAGTTATAATTTTTTAAGTCAGAGCGCCTAAAAAAAAAAAAATTGAGACTTGAAAAATACTTATTATTTTCTAAGCAACAAATTAAACGTAAAAAATAGTGTTACTTTCAAAGCAAAAAATAAAAATAATCATTAAAAAGTATTTTTTTTAATAAAACATAAAATTCAATTTTAAATTCTATATTCAATGACCTGCGAGGATCGAAGGATGCAGTTATAACGAGGCTCCTAAACTTAATAAATAAAAATAATAAATGATCTATAAAAGTCTTCAGATATGGCGAATTTCGGCTTCGAATTTCTTTCTACTTTACCATACGTAGTATAAGGTAAAGTATAGTAATCATGAAAAAGATCGAGGTCTCCTGAATCCATTTTGACTATTTTCGCGATGATGTCTGCGGGTGGGTGGGTGTGTATTAGATGTTGCACAATTCAATAATATTTAAAAAACTGTCACACACAAAAATTCCATGTCAAATTATGTTATGCCAACTCGAACAAGCTGTTGTGCCATGTTGTGCCAACTCAAACACACTGTCATTGCAAAGCATCTATGTATATTGTTCTGGCCTGTTGTGCTGATCAACATGTTGTATATGCGCATATGAATTAGGTTTTGAGGTGTGTGGGTGTGTGTGTGTGTATCTTTTTCTCTTTCATTGGTCGTATTGTTTGTTTGAGGTGATCATCAGCAATTACTTTATAGAGAAAATACTAATAAACAAAAGAATTTAAGGAACGCATTTTTATAATATCTAGATAAATAGTTTGAATTTGTATGTCGCATGAAGGGTTTTATTGCTCATGTGGGTCAATTCGTTTTACGAACCATGCTAAAATTTACTTGTAACTTATTCGACACTCTTCGTAAGCCATGTCAAACATGTTCGAACAACAGTGCATTAATTGGCAATAGCATGATGCAGGTCCTTAGTGTTATTGCCACTATTTTTGTGGAGTTTGTACAGGTCATACCGTTTGACATATAAAAATTAAATTTAGTATGTGCTCTTGGTATATGGACATGAAGAGCTGTATAAATTTTGGGAAGAGGTAGTTTTCTTTTCCCCTTAATTTTGTGAACGCTATACAGGTCATACCGTGTGACATATCAAAATAAAATTCAGTATGTGCCTTTGGTATATGGAGATGAAGAGCTGTATAAACTTTGTGGAAGGGGCAAGGGGTAGTTTACTTAACACCCCAAACCGAAAATAATTAAATTTTTCGATTTGAATATACTTTGAACTTATATTCTTTATGTAATATATACATAAAAATATCTGTTTCCATTGGGTATGGTAAAATTGAGTGTAAGTCACTACAGATTTTTTAATCGGTTAACGGAGCTAATAATAAATAAATGATGGATTAATTTTTCGGATAATAATATAATTAAAATTTTTAAATCTAATTTGATTAAGGCCAGGTAGGTTACTGCGTATTTCGAATCTAAAGAAAAATCATACGAATTTGTATGTCTTTTACGCAGTAACCCCCTAGGATTCACTATCCTCTACAATCGTACGATTCAATCACAAAAAAATTTCACAGAATTAGGTCCTACTCGAGAAATCGTTTCAAAATGGCGTTGTATATGCCACACTATCATATAAAAAAAAAAAAAGATTTTGCTACTCTGATCACATGGAAAAATACTATTTTAATATCAAATTATCATCAAATCTTACAGACCTGTCAAAAAGTCTGTCACACACATACATTTCTAATCCACACTATCATACTTTTTTAGCCACATGCTATTTTTACAGATCATACGACTGAGTATGGTAGTGAATCATGGCCTTTAGCACACATGCTATTTTTGACTGATCATACGACTGAGTCTGATAGTGAATGATGGCTTTTAACGAATAAAAATAGGAATCAATAAAAGCAATCCGCTGATTGTGGATATTAGAGTAATACCAACAAACTTAATTTATTACGAATTTCCTGGCTTTCTCTCGGCAATTAGATCTTGGCTCCAGAACGACCCAAGCCTGCATTAGCTGGTATCTTCTTGTGCAAAGGGCGAGCTAGAGTTAATCAATTTAACTTAAAAACAGGATAACCCCTCTTGTTCGATATTTTTTGAAATTTTTCTTTAACGCACTTGTGCCTGTTGATGTTGATAAATAGTTCAAAAACACCTATTTTTGTCTATGTTCGCATCACGTGAAATCGACTGAATCAATTTAAATAAAATTTTATGGAGAGGAACCTTAGTATCTCGCTTTAAATGTAGGATACTTTTTTCCAATAGATATTTAGTGGTACTTAAAACTAAAATGTTCTTTTTTAATAATTTTTTTATTTTAATAATATTTTTGGTATAAGGCTTAGCGCTGACTAGCAATTTTTAATTTGTGCAATTTCTGACATGTTTTGTGTAAGTGAAAATTTTTATTTTTTGTATAAATATGCTTCTTAAAGTCCAAAGTATTTAGAAATGAAATGCAGTAAAAAACAAAAAAAATTAACAAGGTAATATAGTAGGGGAGAGGAAATATCTGCAAACAAATTTTTGAATTTTTTTATAAGGATTTTGACATTAATATTTATTTTATTCTCTCTTAAAATAGATGATTAATGTCAAACTCCATTAAAAAAAATTTTAAAAATTTCTCTTTAATATTGGCTTGCCTTGGGTGGATCCTTTAACGACAGAACGGTATGTTAAAAAACTTTTTCATAAGTTGCACAATGACTTAAGGTTTTGTCCAATTTTTTTTTTTTTTAATTTCTATAGGTTGACCTCTTAATTACTTATGTATGTTAGTTTCGGGAGCAAGAGCATATTTCTATTTCAAAAACTTATCTTTGTAATAATTAATCTTTATAAAATATTAGTATGGTACTATTTGTTGTTATTGTTATTAGGATAATAAGTTATAGTCTTAAGTTTTCTTTGCTTAAAAGGCCTAATAAAATTAATTACAATTACCTCTCAATTCATACGAAGATACAATCAGGAAAGCTATTTCACTAGAAGACATATTTCCGGTAATACTACCATAAGTAAATATAATGACTGTATTATTAACATCATGAGAACAAATATCATTTGATATCCAATTTCGGCGCATTTACACAAATTGATCAATAAAAAATTGCTAGTCATTGCTTAGCTTAAGGCACGTTTAACTTTTAGTATAAATGAATGTATAAACTATATAAAACTTGGCATAAAACAATAACTTTCATTTGCATAATTAGTTTCTAATTTTGGCATGTAGCTAACAAATATTGTCTGATATAAACTATATGTTAATTAAGCAACAAATAATATAAGTAATAAGTATAAGTGTATTTTAAATATAAAAAAAACAAATTTAACAAATTGTTAAAGATCTCTGCATTAAAAAAAATTATAAAAATACTATTGATTGTAAATAAATTAATGTCCGAACAATTTTAATCTTCACTAATTATTCTGATTCGTTTGATTTTGGGGACAAAGCATTAGATTTAAGTTTTTGCGAGACAAAACTTTACGCAAGGCTTGTAAAGTTTTAATACATATAACAACACAACAGCCATTGGCTACACCTTCCGAAGGACTCTTGCAAGTACAACTTAAACTCTTGAGAGCTTTTGAATTGCTTGGTGGTGCCGAAGAAGATTTTCCTGATGAACAACAGCCCGAGGTGGCCGAAATAGGTTTAGACTCTGGCGCAGAACAGCAAGAAGATGTGGCCTTTGGCTGTGCATTTTGTCTATAATAACAAGAAGGTTTTATCTCCTGTGCAGTTGTTTCTTTTGTGCTTTCACTATTACCACCGCCACAGCAACCACCTTTTCTGCCGCTACCCATTGAGGCAAGATTTTGCAACAACATGGCCACATCTTCAATATTTTGATTCATTTCCTTTTCACGTTTACTGAGTGGTTTGTTCGCTTCTCGTTCGTTTTTATTTGCACAACAGCCGTCTTTGGTGCCTTTAACATTTGGCGGTTTTTTGCCACAAGGAGTTTCTGTCGAGCAATCGCCTTGACAATTTTTGGTTTTATCACATTTGCAATTGGTGCAGCTACAAATGCCTGCATCAGCTGTAATTTGCTTTAGGGTGGGTTTGTTATTACGCAAATCGACTTCAATGAGACCCGTACCATCTGTTGGTACTCCGTCAGCTTGTTGTAGGGTTTCTTGCAACAGACTTGTGTTGTTGTCTATGGTCATTAGGATGTCATTGAGTAGTGATTCTGTTTCCATATCAGCATCACTAATATAATCAGAGTCCTTTAATAAGTCCTCTATATTTTCCTGAAGGGGCAATATATCTTGAACAATATTGGCAGCTGAAGGTATTTGTTGGTAGGTAGTCTGATCATGTCTAATGTCAATACTGTTATTCATTACATCATTTTGGTCGATTTCCATGGTATGGTTTGAATTCTCTGCTGGCACTGGGTATAGAGGATTTGAAGCTGACATGGCATTTGAATAATTGGACAACAAATTAACATAGCTGGGCACTTCGGTTGGTATAGCTACACAAGCTGGCGTCACAGGAGCCATGGGTAATATAGGTTTGGGCACTAAGACTGCAGCATCTATCCAAGGGGCTGATATCTCCTCCTCTGCAGCATAAGCCACCTGAAAAGCTTGAGAAGTTTCTGGCAAGGACATACTTTCAATTTTCGGTGCCAATGCGACATATTGAGATGATTTTATTTCTGGCACCTTTACAGCATAAACATCGCTAATGTTACACTCCACAGCTTCAGATTTAACAAATGCTATGGATTGTTGTTGTTGTTTTATGTCACCTTTGCATTCGCTTTCTTCAAATTCACTGCTGTTATAAGTGGAATTGGTTTCATCCGGATAGGCGGAAATTTTATCTTCTTCTTGTTTTATAGCCTTAATATCCTGTTCCCCTGCACCATAGTTATTTGGATTGTTTTCACATTTACGATTTTTGGTTTTAGTTTTACGTTCCCTGGGTGGTCGATTTTGAGTTTGTTTTTGATGGGTTTTCTTATGCGATTTTAAGCTGTGCGAAGTACTGAATGATTTTTGGCAACTGGTTTCTTCGCACGGATATGGACGTTCTCCGGTATGAGTTCGTATGTGTGTCTTTAGATGGTGCGAGGCAGTAAATGCTTTACCACATGTATCTTCGGGACATTTATAAGGCCTCTCTTGGGTATGGGTTCGCATGTGTTTCTTCAAATCACTCAAAGTAGTAAAACATTTCTTACACTGGTCACAATTGAACGTTTGGCCATTGTGCAGACGCAAATGAGCATGAAGCCTGCAAAGTAAATTAAATTAAAAAGAAAAAATTGTTACCAAGATTTGGAATTTGAATCGGCGTGAGGCCTGCAAAGTAAATTAAATTAGAAAAAAAATTATACCAAGATTTAGAATTTGAATCGGCTATAAATAACGTAATATTTTTGCCATTGCTATGTTTCAAACCGAACACCTTCCAAAAGCGTCATCGTAGTTAACTGTGGTGATCTTCCGGTTTGCTCAACCAGCGACAGCCCATACAAAATTATCATTATTCCTTTTTTTATTCATTCTAAAAAGGACCTTAAAATAGACGCTTATTTCGTTTGACCAAAAATCTTACCACCAAGCCAATTCTTTAAATTTGGGAACAGGAAATAGTCGCAAGACTGGCGAGTATGCTGTATTGGATAGCATTACGCCATTGTGTCATAGTGACTACACACATGTGCATCCGCGCGTTGTCTTGATGAAACAGCACTTTCGCGAGATAAGGTCAATAAGGAATCTGAATAACATTTGCCGGTAAACGTTTAACCCCATTTAAAGATAATCGATGTACATAAGTGACACCGCGTCCATCCCATAAACTGTGGCCATGACCTTGTTGGGGGACAGACTCACCTTCTTTGGTGCACGTTAACCCGAAAAAAAAACACATTGTTTTGATTTTTCCCTGGTCTTCGCTGCTACAAAACGGCGCGAAAACTCCTTTGGATTAGGATTGAAAATTGCCAAACACTGCTTTAAAGTGGTCACATCGTTCCGTTTGTAATCCAAATATTCATAACCTCATACACCTCACGCATCCTCTTGGATTTATCGAATATTTCTAGATTGCTGACTGTCTCCTTTTGGGCGACCTAACCGTTTGACGTCATTTTTGCTGATAGGAACTCAATGGAACTTTTTGACCATTGAAATTGATGATGCAGAGCCCCCGTAATATTCATCAAGCCTTTCTTTGGTTTCGTTGATTTTTTTTATAAAAAAAAACCGAAAAATCCCGACTCGTTCCAGAATCCCTTTTTCCGAGATTCTAAAAAGGTACCCCTGATTGATTTTTCTGGTATGAAGGCTTTTTGCCACACATCCAACTAATTTAAACCCAAAAGGTAAATACTATTTCTGAAAATTAGCCGAGTTTCTGGTGTCAGTTGCCCGTCCCGAAGTGTTACGTATTTGAGAGCACTGGAGCCTAATCACCGCATTCGATATCGAGTAAACTATCGTATCGAGTAACCTAATTATGCCATTCGACATGTATCGGATCGTTATTTTGATCAAATTGTAATAGATTAATAAGTCAACAAGTGAACAAGAAAACACGGTTTAAAAACATTTCCTTTCGAATAAAATAACGATACTTTTTATTCGATATCGAGTGTCATGATCCCAAATTGAAAAATTACGGGAGTTTTTGCTCGATATCGAATGCGATTAGACCCCTGGATTGAGGCCATGAAACACGAAATCCAAGTTGCCATTTATTATTGAAAATTGGACAATGGGACAATTATTTGAATCATGTTGTGTTTCATTTTTAAATGCAAAGATTTATTTTTTTTTGTAATATAATCATACTTAAAAAAAAAAAATTACTTTTTTGTTTTTGTTATAAGTGACTCAAATTCCAAATGTTAAATTTTGTCCACATTCTATTTAGCATCAGTTGTCGCTTACCTGTAGCGGGTGTTAAACGCTTTTTCACAGCCACCTACATCACATTCATAAGGTTTGACTTTAGTGTGTACTCGGATATGAATTTTCAAACTATATGAAGTTAAAAACGCTTTGCTACATCCTTCTTCCGGACACTTAAAGCGATATTCACCTTTTTGAAACGTAAAAAGAGAACAAAAAATTGTATTATTCATAGTAGGTACTTGCTAAAGGAGAAGGGAGAAAAAATCAAAACCTTTGAGATCAAACTTACCCTTGTGAGTTTTCAAATGTGTTCTCAAATTACCAATTGTGCTGTAACTGCGATTGCAATTTTCATAGTTGCACTTGTATCGAGACAATGATTCATCCGAACTCTAATGTTAGAAAATTTTTGAAATAAAATTGATTAGAAAATATTATGTTTATGAAAAATAGAAGAAGAAAAAATAAGAATGAAATAAAAACTTATTTTGTTTAATATTTAAAAAGATTATAAATAAATCAAAATATATTATGTGCATGCAATTTAATATTTATTTTTTTGGCAATTTTTGTTTGTATAATTATTTATTGCGTTTTCTTGTTGAAGAGAGAGAAAGAGAGAGGGAGGGGAGCAACTAAACAGCAGCAGCAATTAATTATAAACAACAAAAAATGCATAATATTCCAAGTGATGATTATTTTGTTTTTTTAATTTTTTATTTAAAATTTGCTTGTGTTAGGTACCTTTTATTCGTTTTTGTTTAGAATTTTTTTTTCTAAAAATTGATTAATTTTTTTGGTTAAGGCCAGGCCAAGTGGTTCGCATATTAAACGCATCTGTTTTTATTTGAGATTTGCACTATAAAAGCATAAAATGTATTAAAATTAAGAAGTATTTTTTTTTATTTTTTAACATGATAGATTATAAATTTTAAACAAAAGTAAAGTTTAAAATACCACGATATTCAAATACACAGTGGGTGGTTTCAATAAAACTTAACGATAAAATAAAAAAAAAATAAAATATTTTTTTTTCATTGAGAAACTTTAAACGTCTTAGGAAATTAATACTTATAACAACATTGGCAAAATTATAAAAATTTATACCCTATTTTATACAGTGGGTGGCAATTTAATGGAAATTTTTTTTTCTGATACTATAGACTAAAACCGATTAACTGACACAAAAAACCGGTCAGTCGAATTGTGGAAAAATATTTTTCGAACTGGTTGGTTTATTTAAAAGAAAAATAAAAAAACGGCTAAACAATTTCAGGTTTAGGTTTTCAAAAGTTAGTTTTGAGAGAGCAAAACAAGTTATTTTAGAGATATTTTCCCATACATTGTTGTGTTTTGGAAAACACTGCAAAATTCTAGCAAATTTGCACAAACAGTAAAATTTCCAATACCCAACAAACTTTCTCTTCTGATATTCTCTGTAAAAGATCAAAGCAATTGTATTTTTCCTGTGGCACGCATTTGAGTTTATTGCAAATTTTTTTATAAAGCTTCACACCACTTAAGAGCGTTTCACACTATAATACAAGTATTAATACTTTGACCTAAAATAAAACCCTGATCTAATCTCTGTATGAAATTTTTCGAAAAACAATGACAACTCATCATGTTAGGGTTTCATTTTCCTCAAGAGTATTAATACTTGTATTATAGTGTGAAATGGCTTTAAGCAGTTGGCATTCGAATTTACAAAAAGATTTTGTGTAGTCCTAAAGAAAATAAAACGAATTTGTCTGATAATAGTAATTATGATAGATAAAACCAATTTTTTACTATCGTTTCCCATAGTTGAAACCGTAAGAATGCGCCGCCGTCAATATCAATAGAAGTTCCTCCCAAATCAGGGGTCTAATCACCGCATTCGATATCGAGTAAAATCTCTTGAAATTTTTCATTTTGGTATCATGGCACTCGATATCGAATAAAAAGTATCGTAATTTCTTGTTGACTTATTATTTATCTATTACAATTTGATATAAATAACGATTTAGTACATGTCTAATGGCATAATTAGCATACTCGACTCGTATCGAATTTGTTATTTATTCGATATCGAATGCGGATTAGGCCCCAGTATTTTTTTTTTTAAATATGTTTTTGATTAATGTTTTTATAGATAAAATATCATATAAATCTCAAACGTGGAAAAGCCTTAAAGTCTTATATTTCCATTGTAAACGTTACGAAGAAATTATGGCATATTCAGTCAGAATTCCCAAATACAGCTTCTTTATAACAATTTGAGTTTTGTACGATACTCCACCAATATGCAACATTTGATTTAAAATTTATAATTTATGACAATTTGTAATTTTAGGTTATAGACGAAAATAAAGCAAATGCACATGGCTGATTCATGACCCCACTTATAACTGTATGGCAGTACAGCTATTCGAGGCAGAACAATCAGACAATGCTAGAGTGGGACGTAAATCACTCGAAGGCCGAGAAACAAGGAAGGCCTGACTGCCCCTAACAGATAATGACAATAACGAGAAACTTTACGACTGTTATTTATTTTTAATTTTTTTTTAGAAAATATCTTAATTTTAATTTAATACCAGCTGTTCAAGCAGCAGTTACTGTTTGCAACTATTAAAATTTAACGTGTTTAAGGTTAAATTTTAATAGTCTTATTCTACAACTAGCTGTGCCCGCCACTTCGTGGGATTCCTGACAATGTTTTGCTTGATTTTGGTTTGAAAGTATTCCACACTAATTTTAAGACTCTTACTTTTATTGTGCTTCAGTTATGGTTTATGTATATACTTTATATAAAGTTACCCATCCCTGGATAAAATTTTAAAATTTATAAAAAATTCTAAAATTCTAAAAATTATTTTAAACCTCTGGAAGTGGTGTTTAAAATATTTTAATAACAATGTAATTCCACAAAGTACAGATAAAATACAAATTTTATTCAATTCGCGTCATCTGTTGCGCAGTAGTTGAATTATAACCGAGTTGAAAAAATCCTAGTTTTAAACCAAAGATTTCAAAAATAAAAAGGTGTGTTTAAAATATAATCGTGTTGAAAATAATCCAGTTTTAAACCGAAAATTTCAGTATGTACCTTTAAACCCGAAATTGCGTTTTTCATTGCTTTTTCTCCACTTTCTCTTGGAAATAACATATTTTTGCGAAAAAAAAGTATCCTATATTGGGATGAGGATACTAAGTTACCTCCTCACAAAATTTTGTTAAAATCCATCCAGTAATTATTACGTGATGCGAACACAAATGAAAAGCAGACAGACGGAAATGAGTTACTATTTTATTATATGTATTGCGATTGTTCCGATTGTTTCTTCTACACATAAACTCAAAGGATGACTTCCTAAACGCATGTTGCTTTGCAGTAAAATACTGCAACATGTTCCTAATTCAACAATTTTGACAATGTATATATACATTTCCTAATTACATCAATGTTGCTGTCGATAGTCACAAGAAAAACAACTGGGTATAAAAAATAGAAGTCAAATATACAAAAAGTATTATAACTGTAACTAAACAAAGTATCAACATTAATACCGTGTATTGATACATTATAAACACACTTACTATCATGTTAAAAAAAGTTTTAAGCATTTATTAAACACAGAGTACAAAGAGGTGTAATCTTGGAAACTTTGTAGTTAAATTTATCAGATTTCTTAAAAAATAATTAATTTGTGTTGCAGCAAATAGTGCTGTGTATTAAAATAAAGCGCTTTATGTTGCATGCAGCAATAATGTAAACAAAAGGCATCTCTGAAAGTAAAGAAGACTTTACAACTTTAAATTATTTAAATTGTAACACCTCTGTATACTCAATTTGTTTTTTTTTTTTAATTACTACTTCAGCAATTAATAAAATGTTATTTGTTTATCCTATTGATTAGAAATTAGAATAGTGGTGTTGTAAGTAGTTTTAATTGTTGACAGTGGTATATCATTGTGTTGTGGAATAAGTAATAGTACCTCGAAAGAAACTGTTGCATAAGTTGGCTCTCCTTTCTGTTTGTGTAAGGCACCAGGTCGAATACATAATGAAAGTTCATCAGGTTCATTATTTACTTCCATATAACTAATCAAACAATTCAAACAAATGATCATAAGTAATCATTTAATTAATCATTTTTCATTCCGATTTTAATTTTTATATGTTTTTTAGTATTAAATGTTTTTTTTTATTATTATTGTTGTTGTTGTTTTTGTTGTTGATGGTGATGATGTTTGAAAACCCAAAATAAAGAAAAAATTAATAAAAATTTTATTTGAAAAAAATATATATATTTTTTCTTTTGCGTTTAGTTCGGTCACATCTGTTTCTCATACATACAGTAGTGGTGAAAACAGTTCTAACTGAAATGATGACATACATATGTACAAATATGGAATTCATTCATTTTTTTTAACAAATAGAAAAAAAGAAATATTCCATAACTTACAATAATAACAAAAATTACGGCTGATTAATATACTTGTAGCTCACAACCTTTTTATACCCTTCACTACAGGTGGAAAGATTATATACATATAAGTTTGTCATCCCGTGTGTAATTTCTACAATATTCCTTTTCAACCCTAAAAAGTATATGTATATATTCTGGATCCTTATACATTTGCCATTAGTGCTGGCAATTTCTGCTTTTCTTAATAGCTCGATACTACTCAATACTTATCAATTGGGTACTCAATATTACTCAATACCTTTGTTTACATAATAGAATCTATCTATCGAATAAATGATCAAATACTCGGTACTCAATACCCACTACTCAATACTTTGCTAGCACAATTAGCGATGTCCCTTTGAGTTCGGGTTACAATCAACTTTGTCAAGGCACCAGAAGAGCAGTCCACCAATCTGCCAGGTATAGTTTCGAAAAATTTTCTAGTGCAATTCAGCAACATCAGACCATTCCATTCAAAGCTGCAGGCAAAAAATCAAGCCTATATATTGTTTTTCACATTTTTCAGTTTTTTTTTTTCGGTTGTAATGATTTTCGTTTTCTTTTTTTTTTTGTTACTAAATATTAGACAGCGACTATAGATTGCATACAGATATCGAGTGATAATAATGGAAGGGAAGATTTTGTGTTTAGCAGGAACACCAAGAAGGTAGTTGGATATAATTTGGGTGCCTACAAATGGTTAACTGCGATAGTGACATGTCACGATACTTCAAGTTAAAAATTCCGTCAAGACGATACTTGCACTGTGCCTGAAAAAAGGCTAAGACGGTAGAGCACTTTTATGTGGATGTCCAGCAAACTGGCTTTGGACAACGTGCAGACACATATCATATTACCTCACTTAGCCTTAGACAAAAATTGGCAATTACTATAGACTCTGTGATGAGGAAAAATGTAGACATGTATCAGTCTGAAATCACCATAGTCGATAGTAAAAGGTTAGTGACAACACGAGATTTAATGAAGATAAGATAGTCTTAACTACCAGTCGGATACCAGAGATCTCAAATGAGTTTTTCCAACGAAAGTAATACATAACTTTTAAATAATAATAATAAGTTAATGACGTATATGAAACTTTTTTGCAAAAGTTTTGACTACTACAAGTACTTTTAAATAAAAAACAAAAATCAACAGAAAGTAAAAATGTGATTTTTCAGTTGTAAATGTTTTACCCACCACTGTATATTTATGTTTGTATATACAAATATTTATCAATAGTATTAAAATAGTAAAAAGATTAAAGCGTTATTGAGTTTTTTTTTTTTTTTTTTTGTTTAGTTTTGTTTTCCCTTTTTTTAGTGACAACAATAAGATAAATATTGTTTGTTTTATTTTTTGTTATTTAAAATAAATACGATAAATTTTTAGTTTTGTTTTGGATTTAGTTAGTGAAATTTTTTAAAAACAAAAACATCGGCAACAACAACAATAATTATTATTATCAATAAATTATGTTTTTAAAAACATGTTTTTTATTTGTTTTATATTTAATGAATATAACAAACGACAGACACTCGGATTAAAATAAAAACTATTAACTGCAGTAGCGTTTTTTTTTTATTTTATTTAATTTTTTTTTACAAAAGCCGGCACATTGAAAACTTTGCTTTTATGTACAAGTTGTTGGTATAGTTTATTGGCAAAAAAAGAAAATTATTAAATTATTTATTAAATGAATTTAATGTTATAAATATACATTTCATTGACCTTCGTTGTTGGCAAACAAACATTAATAGAAATAAGCAAAATTTGAAATAAAAAAATATATTTCAATATTTTTAAAGGCATTTAATGAGAGAGTTATTTTTATTTAACACAATAAAATTTCATAATTTAATTAAATTTGAATTTGTAGTTAATAATTAAAACTAAAAGAAATCGTTTAAAATGTATAGTGGACATTCGAGTTCGGAAATAATAAATATTTTTAAGCATGACCATTTCTAAAGTTAAAAATAGATACAAATTTTCCAGCCATAGAACTTATAGGTCGATTATGGATGGAAACCGAACTTTAGTTGCGTTATCAAAAGGCAACGAACTGGCAAATAAATTGGAATTACGTATGGCAACTTTTTTCAGTTGCCAAAAAGTTATCGATGATATTTTGACAGTCTAGCAACTGAACATAAATGTAAACAATCAAAAAGTTCTTAATAATTATGCAAGAAAAACTAATTTAAAGTAAATAAAAAATATATAAAAATAAAATGAATACTTCCAAAAGGCAATATGTCTTTTTTTTATATTAAACTATCAATCCCCGGTGCGCTTCGCTACACCCATCCACAAAAAACACAATAAACACTTGGAAGAAAAGTATGACCAAATTTTAACGCGAAAAAGCACGCTATTCTCAAATCAAAAATGTTCCCATCCAACCTGTTTTTTTGCTAGACTATACGTATTAATACGATAACAATTTTTTACTTTTAATGGGATGTGGCACTCCCAGTATTCTTATCCAGTCTGTATTTAGCTAGACTATGCACATTAGTTTGAGGGTTACTTGTGCAACGTTTCAAGACTATACCTAATGTAGTTCTCTAGTTACGCGATAATAATTTTTCAATTTGTGTAGGAAGTACCACGCCCTCCATTCAAATTCAGTCTGTATTTCTCTACACCATGTATCTTACCCACTTTGAAGACCATACCTATTATAGTTCTCTATATACACAATAATAATTTTTCACTTTGTATGGGAAGTACCACGCCTACTGTCCCAATTCATTCTGTATTTTGGCAGACTATGCGCCTTACCACAAAGTCTACTCTTGCAAAGTTTCAAGGCGCTATCTATTGCAGTTCGCCAGGAACACGATAATAATTTTTTACTTTGTATGGGCGGTACCACGCCAATTATTCCGGCTATAACACATTAACCAATACACATACAGAGACCGTTTGTACATAAAAACCTTGGTATTGACGTCACCTTTCATATAAACTTTGCAGAAACAAAATCGGTTCACGCATTCCAGAGAACAATAATTTCTAACACAATGCAACTTTTTTTTATATATCGTCACCTAAAATGCAAAAGGCCGTAACTACAATTTTTAGTTTTTTACAGGAGAAGGAATAAACGTTATAAATTAAAGACTACTTAAAACTTAATGTCCACATTTTAGATTCAAACTTAGAAAACAAACGTAACACATATTGAAAGATAATCAAAGCCAACTTTATTTTGATTTTTTTTTTTTTTTTTGGAAAAGTGCAGTTACGGCTTTTTGGTTTAGTTGACGTTGCAGTTACGGCCTTTTGTTTTTCACCAATAAAGTCGTTATTTTTGGACGTATACATGTACAATTAGCTGTGTAGATGTGTTTCGGTTAAGTTCGTCATAATCAATCAAAAAGTAAATTTTGAATTTTTGAGTAGTTAAGGCCTTTTGCATTTTAGGTGACGATATATAGATGATGAAAATGTGTTTTTTTTTATATACAAAATTTTATAAAAAATACACCTAATTTTCTTCAGTTTTACCATCGTTTTTACTTTATAATCTGTAAAAAAAATATCAACAGCAACCTCAAATTTATGGCAACTGAAAACTAACAACTTTAGTTGCCATAAGTAATACTATTTCGGCAACTGGTAATGCAACTTAAATTGTGTTGCCATCCATAATCGACCTTTTAATTAATACAACAAAAATGTTTTACCCTTTTCTTACTAATTTGAAAGTTACTGAATTTTTGGTTTTAAAAGATTTACTTGGTGTTTAATGATTTTGAAAACTATATAAAACTAATTGAGTAGTGGGTATCGATTACGGAGTATTTGATCATTTTTTGAGTACTCAATTCGTTTATACCTATTCATATTTATGAATAATAATAAGAATTTTTAAATTTGTACGGTATTCAATTTTTTATAAATTTTCAAAAAGATTTTTTTTTATTCTGCAGGAAATTTTTCTACCGCAACTTATTTTTGAATAATTCCAAAACAGTTGCATAGACAAAAAAATAGTATTTAAAAAATTTCAATACAATTATGTCCTTCTGGCTTTAAATTTGTCTAAATTTGACGAACCATTCTCAAGTTGTGATGAAATATGCCAATGTGAACTAATATTGGCCTCGTGTCTTAAAAAATCTCGACGTGATAGAAAAAAACTGAAAGCAGATTCCTATTAAATCCTTCCAATTTAATAAATAAAATTTTTTTAAGAAGATTTCTCCACAGAACAGTGTTATCGACAAGTCGTCGACGTCGTTGTTAGACTAATAGGAAATACCAAATTATAATCGAATTGATGACGGCGTTGCTACAAAGAGATGTAGATTCAAAAATGACGACGACGTCGCCGACGCCTAATAGTATAAGGGCGAATAACACATACTTTGTAACGCTAGAGGAATTAAGGTGCTTGCTACAACAATGTTACAGCATAAGTTTGTTTAACTTCGAAAAAGCTACAAAATTATTTAAGAAAGTGATTCCCTAGTTAATTGACGCAATTCCGTTAGTTAAGTCTTCAAAAGTTATTACAAAACATAATAAATTCAATTTTTAACTGGCACTTAATGAATGATTTGATGGTTTAGAAAATGATGAAACATGTTATTTAACTACAATTCTTTATTTTTCATACAAATCACGAATATTTCAATTGTAGACTACTACTTCTTTAACAAAACCAATCATCTTATTGATTTACTTAACTTAAATTTTGCTCTGTATTCCGAAAATATTGCAGACATGGTCATACTAAACATCGCACCCGTTATGACAAGCCTACAAAAAGAAGTAGGCTTTGGGGAGTTTGAGATAAAATTTATTATTTTCCTAAGGAAGGAGTCAAGAAATACGAGATCTTCTTGTACTGAAAATTAAAAAACAAAATGGCGCAGCGGTAGTTAAGTTTTTAGGTGAGTTTTAATTGTAGGGCTTGTTCAAACTTTATTTTTATATCCTTCACTACAGGTGGAAAAGGGTATATATAGTTTGTCATTCGGTGTGTAATTTCTACAATATTCATTTCCGACCCCATAAAGTTTATATATATTCTGATTCCTTATACATAGAGAAGTAGATTAAGCGATGTCCGTCTGTGTTCGTGTTGAAATCAACTTTCCCAAGGCACCAGAAGTGATACAGAAAATTTAAGCTCACCGATCATTAATGGAATTCAGCAACATCAGATCCTTTCATTCGAGGCTGTGGGCAAGAAACCACGCCTACCTATATTTATTTTTTTCCGGTTGTAATGATCCTCTTTTGCATTTTTTGTTAAATAAATATTTCACCACGACCAGTAGATCGTTTTATGTTGGTAGGGTTTTCTGATTTGATTTGTATTAAAGGCCTTTATAGAAAGCAATATACATAGACGTAGCCAACAGACGCACAGGGGGCCCACTGGTAACCAGGAGCAGTCAAATAAACATTGGGGGGTCAATATGATGAAATTTTTTTTAAGGATTTTTTTGTTTTTGTCTGAAAATTGTAACGAAATTTAGATTGTAGGAAGGTCGTAATTTTAACAAAAAATTATTTTAAAAAATTTAAAAATTTAATTTACAAAAATTTTTCAAAAAAATTTTACCAAAAATTTTTACATAAAATTTTCAAACAACTTTAACCGAAACTTTAAAAAAAATATTTTTTTACTAAAATTTAAAAAAAAAAATTTCTAAATAAAACATTCAGAAAAATTTTCCAAAATATTTTCTATAAAGTAATAAAACTCTTTTTCAGTAAAATTTTTACAAAGATTTTCTATAAAATGGTTACAACAAAATTTTATTCATAAAAAATATTTTTGATTTATAAAAGGTTTAAAAAACAAATTTTCATACAAAATTTTTTTAAAAAACCTTTTATAAACTGAAAATATTTTTTTTTAATGAATTTGGCCCATAATATATCAAATACTACGAGTATTATTGTAGAGTTCTGTATAGTGTCCTATTCCAGTTTACAAATATAAAAAGTGCTGCCAAATTTGCGGTATACAAAATCGATAAAATTACGCAATTATCCGTTTTCTCTATTTTCTCTTGGCAATGAAAAATAATGCGGGAAAAAATAACCTATATTTGAACCGAGGTACTAAGGTACCTTCTTAGAAAATTTTATTAAAATTCATATAGCAGTTTTTACGTGATACGAACACAGACAAACAAAAATTTCAAAAATTGGTGTTTCTATTCCATCTCGATTTCTATCTCTATTTTCTCTTGATAATGATAAATTATGCGGAAAGAAATAACCCATATTTGAAACGAGGTACTAAGGTACCTTCTCAGAAAATTTTATTAAAATTGATATAGCAGTTTTAACGTGATGCAAACACAGACATACAAACAAAAATTCCAAAAAATTGATGTTTTTATTCCATCTCGATTTCTATCTCTACCGGCAAAAAATTTCAAAAACATTTCATGTACAAACACGGTCCTACTACAGTTTTATTATTTGAATAGATTACATATAAAAAAGCAAGTTTTGTGTAAAATCAGTTTTTAATAACTTTTTTTTTCAAATAAAACATTTTTTACAGAATAGTTTTCAAAAAAAGATTCCATTGAATTGTCACCAACTTAACATTCGAGAGTATTAAGGAGCATTCCAAACCATTTCGGAACATTCGGGACTATTTTGAAATGTCTGGGAATAGTCTGGAATGGGAGGACAAAAATTGTTATTTATTTTTATTTAAAAAAAATTTAAAACGTAGGTAACTCCTTATCTAAAATGTGAAATTGCTATTTCTGCTTGCCAAGCTCGGAGATACGAAATGAGGGCAAAGGGTAATTTACGTATAAAAATCAAGTATTACATAGTTCGTTCATAATAACCTTCTAACCCGTCTCATTTTTTTCAATTTTCATTTCGTAAATTAAGTTATTAAGCTAGTAAAAAATAAGCCGCAATATTTACCGTTTTTTTAATAACATTTTATATTTTGTGGAACAAGATTAACGTGAGTACCTGCCATACTCGGCCTAACCTCACGGTGGTCTTACCTCCGAGTGAAACTTAGACGTAGACTAGCGTCCCCATTGTGTAGAATAACAACACTTTACGATTGCCACCAATCGCTTTTTTGTGTGATACAGTCACAATGAGTAGCAATTTATATAATATGGCAAGCCTTTCCAAGGCAAGCCTAGATCCATATTATAACCTCTTGCTTAGGGGTTTGGAGACTATCCAAACTCCGTCTGTTGAGAGTGCAACAGCACACTTGATCGACCTTGCACCTTACCTACTTAATCGATCTTAAACCACAACCACCACGTGTATCCCCGAAGGGGACCTCACCAATAACCGGTCACAGAGAAGATAGGCTCTCTGTGGGGCCACCGATTCCCGTGGTACCAGTCCTTTGGGCACTGGTCGGGCCTCGAAGAGAACCCGTGATTTTACTCACAGACCTTTTCTTCCAGATTTAGGCTCTAGGAACCCTAGCGTCTGGTGCCCCTATTTTCCCCGAGTGGAACGCGTCAAAGCATTTGCCATATTCCTGCAGTGACAATTGGAACCCCCGGGGGTAACATTTTATATTAGTAAATTTTGTGGACTAAAGTTAAATTGTCTAAAGTCAAACGATACATAATGTCAAAATATAACTTTGGTTTGGGATTAAATTCGCTGATGTCATTAAAATGAAATTAAAAACTGATAAGGCTGATATAAATATCGATAAACCCAACCGATATTTAACGGACGAACGGCTTTGTTGAAATTTATTACTTTTAAAATAAAAAAAATTTTGTGGAAAAATATCTTCTGATAAAAATACATTTGTTTGGCTTCTTTTAATACAAATTGAAATAAAAGTTTCTCTAAATTAAAAAGTACAAGAGTATTACCATTTTAATACGACAAAATAAAGCACTTGCTTCGCTCTCTGAATCATGATTGCCAATCATACCGTTTACATGATACATACGTGATTCATTTTGTTTGGATTTTAAGATTTATTACACGATTTCCTTTTTTACAGCTTAATATATTTTTGTTTGTGTTTTAATTATCGAATTTTAATTATTTGCTTATTTATTTAAACATTACTTTTAATTTTTTTTTCTTTGTTTACAACATTTTTATGTAAACAAAAAGAACTAGTTCAGATAAACTTGCGATAAAAATTAGAGAAGAGAGAAATTATTCATGCAACGCAAGTATATTCAAACTGATTCATCTCAAAGCAAAGTGATTCGCTCTTAAAGTTTTGTATGGAGAAGCACGTTGATTTTTTTTTAAGAGAATTAACGCTCAGGCAATTGATAATGCCTATATTAACTTTGTTACTTCCTTTGGAAAGGGATAGGAATAGATAACACAGATAGTTAGTGTGATAGTAAAGCTTTTATATGGCACCACTACAATTACACGTTATGATTATTTTTAGAACAATGTGGCAGCAGTGCCTGGATTTTAAGATTTATTACACGATTTCCTTTTTTACCGCTTAATATATTTTTGTTTGTGTTTTATTTATCGAATTTTAATTATTTGCTTATTTATTTATATTTAAACATAACTTTTAATTTTTTTTCTTTGTTTACAACATTTTAACTTGCGATAAAAATTATAGAAGAGAGAAATTATTCATGCAACGCAAGTAGATTCAAACTGATTCATCTCAAAGCAAAGTGATTCGCTCTTAAAGTTTTGTATGGAGAAGCACGTTGATTTTTTTTTATTAAGAGAAGTAACACTCAGGCAATTAATAATGCCTATATTAACTAGGAATAGATAAGACAGATAGTTAGTGTGATAGTAAAGCTTTTTTATGGCAACACTGCAATTACACGTTATGATTATTTTTAGAACAATGTTGCAGCAGTGCCTCTTGTTTTGTAATTATAAGCGTATTAGCTTGAAGCTAGCAAGAATAGCCAATTTATAAATATTTTACTTCGCCGGCGATTTGGTGATATGTGGTAATACTGGCGAAAGAGGTCAATGTAAGCGAATTCATACCAGGTGGAGTCGATAGCCCAGCTGATTGTTTTTAGCTCCTGTTATTTGGCTAATGTCTTGTCAAAAAATACATTGTTTCATAGCTGTTAATCTAATGTCAAAGTTGTTGTTTTGTTGTAGTTGTTGTCCTACTGCTCACACCTGGTATGAATTCACCTTGGGTCAATGTTAACACCGAACACGACATCAAATAGGGTTTTTTTGGAAAATTATTTATTTTTTTCGATTAGTTAACTTAAAAAAAATAAATAAATAAATACTGCCATCATACACGTGTGGTATGTAAAGAGAACGAATACGGTTAGATGGCACTCGATACCTAGCCGTAGACGCCTAATTTAAGTAGCTAATTTTTACCCGAGTAAAACAGTTAAATAAGGTAGCACTCTTTATTTGTATAGATTTATTTTCACTTTAATAAAGCAAGTACAATTACATTATTTTTATATGTACATACAGACGGTTAGCAACCAGCGTCGAATAAGTTGTTACAAATGTGACTTTGCCGATAGTATTGATATCGAAAAAAAATACCGATAGTCGGCCAAAAATAAAACTATCGATAGTACTCTGTCGATTGTTTTGCAGCTCTACGTCCTACTTCTACTTCCAACACTGACAATATTTTTGCAGTGGCATTTTCTATTTTAAGCATTATTGTCGTCGACTGATTTGTAATACCTGATAAAATTATTATTAACATTTTTAACTCAGGTCACTTTCATAGTTAACTTTAAGTGAATTCCATTCAAATTTAAAATAAAAGGCTTTTTTATTTTAATAATGAGGTGTAAAGAAATAATTAAACTCATTTTTTCTAATTTTGACTTAGACCACTTTCAAAATGATGGGCAAATGAGGGGTTATAGACGCATAGTTATTTTAAAGAACTAAAAATTGTTATTTTTAACATTTACGAAAAGACAAAACAAAACACTCAATCATAAATATTTATGATTATGCTTCAGGTGTAAAATGCTTAAGCAATAAACACCTGATTTTTCAAATAAAAGACATTTGACCCTACATTAACGGCTTAATTAAAAATGAAATAGTAAAAAATAATGCATTACAATTTGGTAATATTTTAATTTTTATGTGAAATTTTGACACTGGTGAAATATTTAATGAAATTCTGATTCTTTAGAAATCTAGAGTTTTTTTCTGGATTTTCCATTTTCAATACAACAACACAACAAACAGCAATAACATACAAAAAAAAAACAGAATATAATTGCAAAAATGTAAAGAAAATAGAGACTCTCGCCTTTTCTGACCAAATTTCCACCGTTTATATTTTATTTTCAACAGAAAAATTCTCAAAACTATTATATCTGACAGATTATAAGGTTCCAGAATATTTATACTTTATGAAAGTTTTAATTAATATTGTAGGAATTACAAACAGAATGAGCACCGTGAAATTTTACTTTAAATCAACAATTTAACATGAGTTAGATTAATTAATTTTTATTTTACACACATCTTTTAAGATGAAGGTATTAGCTAAAGTATACTTCATTAAACAATAAAAACTAAAATTTTTTTTTTCAATACACATAAAACCGGTTAAATGGGTTCTTAATAGACAAAACCCAGTTATTTGTAAAAAATACAAAATCAATTTTTTCTATATATGTGACCCGGCCTATGAAAAGGTGGCTTATGACTCAAAAAAATTGTTTCCACTTTTTGTTGTTGTTGTTTTTGAGTCATAAGCCACCTTTTCCCTTCTCATAGACCGGGTCACATACATATAAGAATTTATATCTAACTTTATTTAGGCATTAATTCACATACATATTTATCATAACATTCAGGAAGGTTTTCGATCTACAATCAAATAGACTTCCACGATTATTAGCAGAGGAGACGGTTAGAAAAAAAAAATACTGGTTGCCTCAATGGAGGATATTGTGTGGCAAAGTGGGGACTACTTTTGATATAGAAGCCTGGCGAACCGATTTTCGTTTCCAGCATAAGCTCATACTGGATTCTTTGAGACTTAGCACTCGAAAATGCTGGAACTAGCGCCAGCAACTCACGCTCCATGATATGTACTCTACTTTGTAATATAACATACAACCAAATTTTGTAATCTTTACTCAGCTCACCTTGTAAGTTTTATTCTTAAAGCCAGGGGAGGGTTACTCTTTTTAAACGCTGGCCGTTTTCAAGGTAACATTAATAGCTTATGTACTCTATGTAATCTTAATGAAATGTGTCCTCATATTATTTTCTTGGCAGACGTCCAATTTTCTCTGATGCTCGTTTTAACTTTTTTGTTACCTTTACTTTATCTCTGGTTGAAGTTCACGATATTTTCAATGGTAAAGATTATATGCGTCTCTATAAAATTTTGTTAATTTGTTTAAAATATAGAGAACTTATTTTATCTGAATTCCTATAAAACGATTTTAATATTAATCAATTATTGTGATACTAAGAATTCCAGAAATATATTTAGTTTTAAAAACTTTATTCTTATTTTTAACTTAATTGTTTAATTTTTAATTACTATACAATTTTAGCCATTCAGACACACAACATTTTGGTTATGTCTTATTAAAAGTTATTTATTATTATAATCTGCAACGTGTTCTCAAATATGTAAAAAATGTAAATACTAATTAAATAAAATATTAATTCTTATCTAATAACATTCATATGTTACATATATTCATATGTATTTACTTTATATAGAAGTACCCATCCCACTCAGGAACAAAAGCTTTATAAATTTTCTAAAATTTATATAAAATTCTAAAATTATTGTAGAGTTCTGTAAATAGTGTTTGAAATAGTTAGTTGCTTTTAAAAATAAAAGGTGCTGTCTAGTTTGAAGTTGACTTAAAACAATAAAATTTCTTACTTTTTTCTCTTGGAAATGAGATGTTTTTGCGGAAAACAGTATCCTATATTTGAACAAAGACAGTTTCTCTGTCCGTCTGTCTGGGACAGACCCAACAAATATTCCAAAAATTGCTGTTTCGTATTCCATTTCGATTATTATGTGCACCAGCAACAACATTTTAAAAAAATATTTTTTATGTACAGAAATGGTCCTGTTACAGTTTTATTAAATGTATTTAATTTAAAAATATTTTTATTATACATATTTGAGGTTAAACAAATTTAACACTGTTCTAAAGAGCATTAAAATGCATAGAAAAAATCTTTGAGGTAGAAGGATCCTTTAAACTGTGACTAATATTTTTTCATCAATTCAATAGTTTCAAACAAAATTTAATGAGCCAGCCAGCCGCCCAAATAGTATCAAGAGTATATGAATAAACAAATAATAAGAAAACAAGATAAAATCCTTATATAAAAGAACACTTGTTTTAACAGATTTTTTAAGTGATCAAATATTTTTCGGTTGTACAATATACATGGTTCTACTGAAAGTATTTAATAAACGCACAGGGTAATTAAAAAGTCTCTCTTGTATGCAAAAAATTTATAAATATTTAATACAAATTATTTTTTAACATACAAATAAAGTTGTTCATTAGGCGTAAGTTCGTTTATTCTCCTATAAGTGAGTAAATATTTTTTTTTCCAAATTATGTGATTAAATTTAAAGAAAAAAACTGCAGTGGCCTACACTCAACTTAACTATACCCCATGGAAACAGATATTTTTATGAATATATATAAAAAGAAAAAAAATTTAATTTTAGCATGAAATATATGGAAAATATCATATTTATCAAGTATCTCTATAGGAAAAGTTTGAAAGTTTTACAATGAAATCTTCCCGTGATTTGAAAGTGTAAAAATTCCGTATTTTAGAATATCCGATGGTAGTAATATATTAGCTATCCACAAAAAATTTTAAAAGATATGGCCTACTAGAAATTTAAATGGTTTTAATCATCTGATCGAGTTTGTATTAAATGGATGAGATTTTCTCATCACTCTATATATTTATTTATAAATACGTTTATGATTTTTGTATTTATTATTTCAATTGCAAAGAAATTAAATTCAAATTTAGAATATTTTTGCCAAATTATACAAATTAGTAGAGAAATGAAAAAAGAAAACTAATGCAAATTTGTAGAAATTTACTTAACACAAAGTATTGAATGCACGGTAGCACATGCTGCAAATAATAAAGAAAAACATGACGTCCGTCCGTAAACACCCCCAATATTAATTAAATATGTGTACATAGTACATACATATGTTGATACATATTTATATTAACAAAATATCATCATTTTTTTTTTTAATTTATGCCCTACACTAATTGTAAAGTATATTTCAAATTGTAATAAATTTTTGAATTTTTTTTCAATATTCATCAACATTTTTGAAAACTTTTTGTTGTTTTTCTAAGATCACTTTCATTTGATTTCTCACTAAATTTTTATTTAAAAAACTGGTTAACCCTTTACAACAGTTCTCTGAAGTACTCGACTTAGTTGCAGAAAAATTAAATTTTTTCACGAATTCGGGTGCGGCTGTGCCGGGACTACTAATATTCGATTCTTCAGTAACTTTTGCCCCAATTTTATTTTTTAAACAGGAAATTTTAGAAACTATTTACAGAACTCTACAATAATATAAGTTTTTATAAAACCTATGTTGCAGCATCCTGGGTAATTGCATAATATGCCTCTATACGAAGTAAATATATAAACCATATCTACTGATGGTGTAGATTACTTTCTAAACAAAAGGCAATTTCAAACAAAATATTGTCAGGACGCTGACAATATCTGTAGTCTCTGGTACGAGCGACTTACATAAAGTTCAAGTTCTTTTTTCTCATTTTTTATTTTATTTCTTAAGAAGGTAAACTATTCATATTAACTAATGCCAAATTAAAAATATTTATGCAGTTTCAAAATTCTTTCCAATTTTGATTATATATAAAACAGTCAAGTGTGATACGACTTATACGTGAAGGCTTTCAAACCACCCCACAATATTTAACAATATTTAAGTACCATAAATAAGGTGCTTAAACTGTTTAAATTATCCCATTAGGTTTTAGATTGTTAAGAACACTTATTTTCGTACGCATATAAAGTTAAACAGCAAAAAATAAACAACATACAGATTAGCAGAAAAAACAACTATATGCTACTGGCACACTTCATCTTTACATTCTCTTGTGAAAGGTTTGTTTTTTGTTGAGTTTTTATTATCTTTTTTATGTTTGCTTACATACACTACGTCTTGACGAACCATTAATCTGTTCAACCATTGAACAAATTCATGTGCGCACATGAAAATCTCTCGCAAAGATCATCGTTGTCAATGTCATGTTATTGTCCAAACAGCATTGTTAGAAGATTTATTCGCACAACGAAAGTATGAAAGTTTGATCGTGCAAATCATATTTGCTTTGCTATACGCATTTAAACAACATTGACGACCAACAGAAAATTATGCTTTGACGGAACATATATATCGATACGTTTTCTCCACACAGAAAAAAATAAATAAATTTTTGTTCCCTATTCAGCTTTCAGACGTTAAATACCTGAGTATACATCTTGATCGGGGTCTTACATGCAAAAACTGCATAGATTTCAAGTTAACACAATAAGGTAGTAGTCTAATTAAACTGGCTTATAGGCAGAAACTCTACTTACTAATAAGTGTGCAATCTTACTTATACTGTACAATCCTCTCACCAATTTGGTGTTATGGGATTTAAATATGAGGCACTGCCTCAGGTAGCAATGTTGAAACAATTCAAAGGCGCCAAAATAAGATTTTACGAATGAACACATTTGATACCTAGTATAAAAAACTAGAACATCCACAAATATACTTTACAAAACATTAATAAAAAATACATTTGCAATTAATTTTCCATCCCTGATTCTTACTTTTCTTTTACAGGTAATACAAAGGGTTACTTTTTTATCGAAATCAAATGAGCTGAAACTCATTCAAGATGACAGACAATCTAATCCATTTTTAAATATAAAATCTTTTGTTGTACATTCTTTTCTGATTTTCTTTTTCTTAATCTAAGTACTATTTATAGATTCGTGATTTTTATTTCATACATTTGAATGTTGCTTTTATTTTTATAGACAAAATTTTAAATTGCGTGGGACTCATAAATATTTTTTGCTGTTGTGTTATAGCCTCATATTGTAGATTTTATATATGAAGTTATTAAATTATTATTGATAAATTAATTAAATCAATTTTTTGTTTGATATTTAGAAAATACATTTTATTGTTTCTAATGTTTAAAACTTAACAAATGTTTTAATAACAATTTCGATACTCAATTAATTATTTTCTTAGATACCCATTTGTTAATCTCAAAAACTTTATTAAAAATGTAATCATTATAGGTATAGGCAAACTTTATAGCATTTTTAATACGACCATTATATGTTCGGTTTTCTGAGTGAAATAAAAACGTGTAATTGTAAAAGTACTCGGTTCAAAAATTTGAAAATTTTGGCGAACTATATTCCACTTTTTTATATTCGATATCATTATAATTATAAGTTTATATTTTAAATCATAATTATAATTGTTTTTTGTAATTTTCTACTCTTAATAAAGCGAAAATAATATTCTAAGGAGGAAAACAAAATCATCATAACAAGCCTGCTTTCGTATGTATAAAATTTTTTAAATTCGGTTTACAATTCTTAAAAAAAAATTGTTTAGTATAATAACAGCACACTCAGGCAGTTAATTATAAAGTGAAATGCATACATAAAAAAAAAAATACTAAGCATATAATTTACCGCATTAAAAAATTACTAGAATGTATAACAAAAGCTTTTTACAACCAGCATTTAAAAACTATAAGCAAAGAAAACAAAATTAGAAAAAAAAAGAAATGCAAAGATTAACAAAACAAACTATAAACTACCTTTCATTTGATATATTGGCCGTATTATGCATTGACGACGTTTGGGAAGGGGTTAATACGTAAGACGCCGATATTAATGGTGATAAATGATCTACTTTTCCTCCACCATCAGCCGAATTGTACGAAGAGGTCATAATAGAAATGGGTTCTAAAATTGACATACCACTATTTGTTTCATCAGGCAGAATTATTGGTGTTGGTGGTGGAGGTTGAATTTGTACTAACTTTTGATTTTCAAAAGCATATTCAAATTTAAAACATATACCATTTTCTCCCGACGAGAAATCGTCAAATGAGTTGATGCTATTTTCATTACTAATGCCAATTATAGAACAGGGTGTATTCGAAGACAATGACCCCGATGATCCTTGCAATTCCAAATAATTAATATCCGATGCTCTTGAAGCATTGGATGTTTTAATCGACGTTGTTAGTAGGGATGTGGGTGAATGAACTAAAGATGAAAATGATGATAGTGGTGGCTGTAGTATGGTATTATTTTGATTGATTGTATCTGTTGATGAAAATGTATACAAATTGGCTGTTGTTGATCGTATTTGTTGTCTCTGTTCAGTTGGAGGATTTAAATAGTTTAAAATGAAATCATCATCAATATATAAATTTGAATCGTTTGTTAAACTCAAAACTTTATGAGCTAAATTATTATCATTATTATTATAATCAAAAAGGGAGGGTGAAGGAGTGCCATATAAATAACATAAATTATTATTTATATTATCTGTGATATTTTCTGTATTATTATTGATGGAGGCGTAATTAAGATCTAAATTGTCGTCGTATAAATTAAAACCTAATTGTTGCAGCACCTGTTGATTAATTTGTTGCTGCGATGGTTTTGATTGGACTCTTGAATTCTCCTGTTCCTGTTCCTGTTGTTGTGTTGTTGGAAAAAGATCGTTAACTAATGCTGTGTCATTATGATCTAATTGTGTGTAACCACTGTCGATCATAGTTTTCATTTTTTCTATTATAGGAGATTTTATAAATGATGATGGTGGCGAAGATAATGACGAAGAATTTGATAAGGAAGACGTTGATACGTTCGTGCTTGTATTATATGCGGAGGAATCATAGTCACTTGTTATGATTTCATTAGTTAATATTTTTTGATTTTGTTGATAGATTATATCTTCACTTATTGCTTCCATTATATTTTAAAAACACTTCTTTATTCCTTTTTTAAAACATGTAATGTTATAAAGAATTATAGTAACTTTTCTTTATAGAATTTTTTATGTATGTACATTCATATATTATTAAAAATATATATTTATATATAAGAATATTTCACTTTTTTCATAAGCACACAATCCGATCGCAATAAAATATAAAAACACTTTGACAAGTTTTCCCCAAATAGATAAGAAAAGTTACCAGATTGATTTGAATTTAACTATAACAGAGCTGGAAACTATATAACTATTGTATAAAATTTTCTCAATTTTTTATTATGTCCAAAGAGCTTTGTACGTATCCATAAAACTAATTATAAATAAATTCTTTTTCTTAAGTGCTGTTTATGTAACCCAATTGAATAAAACGTCTAGAAAATTTGTAAAGGAATAACTCAAAAAATTGAGTGCTTTTCATACAAATTTCCTAGACGATTTGCTCAATTGGGTTACATTAACAGCACATTAGTTTATTTAAGTTTTTCAGATCAACTAAAAGTATACAATTGGAAATTCTAAGATTGACTTTAGATAGACGATTGTTTTTTGGTAATAATTTATATTTTGGGTATTTTTTTGTTTCATATAAAATAAAAATAATTTTTAAATATTATTTAATTATTAGAAAATGTTGTTTTATTTATTTTTTGTTACATAAAGAAAACACTACTTCTGCGAAGATTTTTGCTTGTCTGCAGAAAACACCCAGAGTCTTTGGCGGGAATCGAACCCGCATTCTCTAGACTGATAGACTATCATGCTATCAATCGGTCTAGGAAGGCACTCTTTATGAACTTATATTTAGTAGTAATTTATAACCGACTGTGGCTTTTAAAATGTAGGATGTTATTGGCACTGAAAGGAAATACAAATTACTCAAATTACGTACTTAAAATCACGGCGTATTTATATGTCTCTATAACTTAATTCTTAACAAGTCCGCAATATTTTGTTGGATATCGATTTAAAGTTGCAAGTAATTTTCAGGTTTAAAACAGTGGGAAAAAGGAAAATGATTTTTTGAGTTATAAATTGAATTAATGTATATAAACTAATACACAATTATTAAATATGAAATAAATTCTTTTTTTAATATAAACTATTTACTTATTTAGAGGCCTTCTACACTAGTCATAAATTTTAACAATACATACATATATAAACATGACACCGGTAGAGCAACGAAATTAATTTGTGCATGTTGATTTAGGTTGCGAATACGTGTTTATGCAATTTTTTGTTTTCCAACAATGTTGCGTTCAATGCTTATTGCATAGCAAATAGTAGTAGTATGGTTGAGCAATAAATGGCGCTATTTGCAAGTAATACTGTCAAACATAAATACAACAACGTCATTGTCATGTTGTAAAAGAGTTTTTATAACAAACATTAACATGTTAAGTGTAATAGCTTAAGACTAACATGATAGTGTTAAACCCCCGTCTTCATTTGCTATCAGCATGTTTTAACAAAAGTCAAACTTCATATTAAAAAACCCAGTATTAAAAATGTTTTTTTATATGAAGTTTGAATTTTGTTAAGACATGTTAATGTCTAATGGAGACGGGGGGTAATGTTTATCATTTTATGTCTAATGTAGACTGGGGATAACTCATTTAGTTAAATACTCCCAACTAAGGCGAAGAACAAAACAAAAACAAAACGTAGCATATATCTTTAGTCCATCATTTCCTTTGCTACAAAGTTTGTGTGTACATAACGTTATTTATATTTATATTGAAAACTTTCAATATATTAAAGAAAAAATTTAAAGAAGCTTTATAATTGTTTAAAGAAACTGTTACAGTAGATAGAAATCAGAAGTATTTAACTTTGGTAAGTCATATTCCTCTGAATATTACAAATTACTGACTTCCGTTTTCTAATGGACGGATGTGGAAGTGATGGTGTAAAGATATTTATGTGGTAACATGCGCAGGACTTTGAACTCAATTTGAATAGTAGAGGGTAATTTTACAAATGCATGTTATTACTCTGTGTGTTTTTGACAAATTCTATTAAATATTGAAAACTTTTAATAGGAATTTCCGCTTTTTGTTGATAGAGTATAGTTGCATTGTATATTGTTTTAGTGATGACAAAAAGTTATCGATGCTTTAACATAGTTATACAGTAGAAATAAAAAGAAAGAATAATAATGGAAAACTAAAGTTAATTGAATTAAAAGCTAAAAAGTTTCATAATGGAGTGGAAGTGATGAAACTTCATAACAATTTTTGCGATATTTGCAAACAGATTATATTTACTGAATTCACAATATTTAATACTTTTATTATTCAAAATTTTAATATATAAATATTTATTTAATTATTTAACAAAGCAACTTTTAAACAAGTCGATAGGACTAATATACATAAGTATGTATGTAAGGCTAATAATAAAATACTGAATAATAATGTAATATTTACAAATATTTACACAAAAATATCAATTTGCTACAGTGATAATTTTTTTTTATTGAGGGCCGATTTAAAATATTTTTTAAATTTATTAGATTATAAGCTTTTTATTAAACAAAAAAAAAGTAATAGTAATACAGTATATTTGTTTTATTTTATTTGGAACAAAATAAGGCCAGGATTCACTATCATTCACAGCCGTACGATTTAATCACAAAAAATGTAAGAGAATACTGTTCTAATCGAAAAATCGTTTCAAAATGGCATTGTAGGTGCTACAGTATTTCAAAAGAAAGATTTTGCAACTCTGCATAAAATGAGTTAGTTTATGAATTTTTTGAGCACATATGCCTTTTTTGACAGATCGAATGACTAAGTATGATGTGAATAATGGCCTTTAACAAATGAAATTGTACTGCACGAGTTTAGTAGATTTAACCTTTCGAACGGTTTAAAGTAGTTATTTGCATTTTGTGGTAAAAAGGCCAAAATTATTTTTAAAGTACCGCAGGACTTTCAAATATTCAAAAGTGCCACAAATTACCCAATTTTACATCACTCATATGCAATAATAAGTCCCCTTTCACAATAGGACAGAAACAGGGCAGACAGACGATATTTGATGGCAAGGTGTTGAAGAATACAGTGTGTCTTTCATGACTATCGTACTGGACATTTTCTCGTTTTTCTTTTCTGCTTTTCGTTTTTTTTCTATGTTGCTTCATTATAAATATTTCTTAAGTCGGCGTCTACTTACTTCAAATTTCTCAACAAAGTACATATACCACAGATTTTCAAACACGCAAACATGTGAAGTAAATAAATCCGAAAATAGAATGTGCAAAAATCTGTCTGTCTTGTTTATATCCAATTGTGAAAGGTTTAAGACAGAGCAAAAGAGAATTCAAAAAATGTATGCCCTATTTCTGTCTATTGTAAAAGCAGTCTAATTCTTAAAAATAACAATGCTTTTACATTTGGACAGACAGACGAGATTTGTCGGCAAGAGGTTGAAGAGTTAGAGTATATATTGCATTACTATCTATAAAAATCTCGCCTGTCTGCTTATTTTCTGTCCAAATGTAAAATCAGTGTAACAAGAAATTAGAAACTGTAAGCTAATTTAAATTAACATGCATAGGACCGGTGAAAAGATATGAAAAATGAATCTTAAAATTTAGAATTTACGAATTTACGTATTTGTTGGGAATAAATTTCTTTAAATTTAATAAAGCTGGAATGTAATCCAAAAGCCAATTTTTGACTTCGTATTTATCTTTAAGTTTTATTTAAATATGAAATTTAGTTTTTCACCACACACTTAATAAAACTTAAATGACCACTCTTGTGCATTTAAAGTCTATTGAAGTTTAACACACAACCATATGTTTTTATCAGCTTGATTTTGTGCATGACTGAAAAAATGTGTGGCCACTGACAGTATTTTTATTATTTTACATAAATTAATTAAAATATATTGATTCCTTTCTATAAAATATTAATATTAAATGTGTTTCAACAATTTTTTAAGTACATTATGTTGTTTGTATTTTTTGTCTGAAAACACAATGAACTTTTTTTTTAAAACAGCTGTTTCTGTTATCTGCAATTGTTTTGATATTTTGTGGTGCTACCATATTTTTAGTACAATTAAGTAAGAACATTTAAATAAGACTGAAAAACTGAAACTCTATTTAAATACAACTTAAGTTTAAAAGCGAATTTACATTTAAATACGAAGTCAAAAACTGGCCCTAAATTAAATTAGTTTTAAGTATATATGTATGTACATCACGTTACCTTAATATAGAAAAACCCAAACTCGTTTTTTTTAATATTTGGATAGATGATGTTCTAATACAAATGTATAAATAAAATTAATTGTTACATCATTAAAACGCTAGGAGAATTTAATAAAAAATTGCGTTGAAAAATAATTCGCGACCACAAAACTACAATTTTTATTAAGTTTTTTTTCCATCTCCTGTAAAGTAGGAAAAACATTAGTTAGGCCCTTTCGATATTAAGGTATCGATATTTCAGTTTTTTCGTTTCTGTTTCCTGTGTCGCTCCCAAGGTAAGAATGGTTTAAAATAATTTGCGAAGTTTGCGAACTATAACTGGTTGTTGTCTATCGTTATCCTTCTTTTAATTAAACTTAGCATGGTTCAGCACCAGGGAAAGTTGCCAGATTTTATAAAAAACAAATCCCTATATGCTACCAGACTGACCTTTAAAACAAATGGGCAACAACAGTATTGCCATTCTTATAGGAATTCGATTAATAGTTTTTTATGCTCTTGCCAATGCATGACCTTGGTAACTCTAACAGTTGTTGGCATTTACGAATACCTGTACAAAACAAAAACCAACAAAAGAAGAAAATTTTAAAACAAATTTAAAGAGGAACCAGAAAAGCTTGAGAAAATAGTGCGTTTATTTCCTTTTCCTTTAGTTTTATTTTTTGTATTAATTTTTTAAATAATTAACTTTCTCACCTGACAATAAGTGTTTGCGAACTATAGCACAACATAATTTAAAAAGAGGTATTCCAAAAAACTACCAAAGAATGGTTGGCGTTGGTGGTAACAAAATCGTTGCCACTTTAAGAGCGGATGGCAAAGTGTTTCCCACAAAGGATGGCACAACAACAATAGCACAATTGGCCAATTTAATGAATTATAAAATCGTAAGTTTTTATTGCTAAAAATTATAATTTTGAAATATTCATATAAAAGAAAAAATTCTAGCGTACTGAAGGTGAAATAATAAACAAGTCATTAAGTACATTGAGTGTACCCACCACTGTTGTAGATTTGGGCAAACAACTATTGCAATTTGCCAGAGATTCAGATTTGAAAGGTGTTAGAAATGCTTTGTCCCGTGGAGCGCCTTTTACTTCGGATTGGGTAAGTTTTTTGTTATTGTACACTTTGAACTAAGGCAGCAACAGGTTTCTTATTTAAACGTTTTTTTTCCTCTATTATACTTTTGTTTTATTTTTTCTTTTTTTTTGTTACTGATGCATGTTTGTTTTTCTTAACTGCAGTTGGGCATGTCGGCTTTACATTTTGCTGCCATGAACAATCAACTAGAAATATGCCAAGTATTACTTAATGGAGGCATTAATAAGGACTCCAAAACTAAAGTCGATCGTACTCCACTGCATTTGGCCTGTTATTATGGTAATGAAAAAATTGTGGAGTTGTTGTTGTCCAAAAATTGTGCCATTAATCCTAGAGATATGGTGAGTATCAAAGTTATTTTGGTAAGAGTATTTGTTTTTAAAGAATTTTAATGTTTTAGCTTCGCATGACACCCTTGCACTGGGCCGTTGAGAAACGTCACAAGTCTATAGTCCGTCTCCTGTTAAAGCACAATGCTGATGTTACGTTTACCACCAAGTTCGGCCGCACACCTTTAGCGTTGGCTGTTATAACTGAACAGGCCGATTTGTTGGAGGAATTAGAAGCAGCCCGCCAATCTCAAGCAAGTCGAAAATACAACGAAGAACATGAGGTATGTATGTGATAAATTGCTTCTTGGAGCAGAAACTTTTCAGATCAAATTTACGGAAAAGCAATCAATCATAGGAATTCTGCGTTGAGGCTTTTTTAATTTTTAATTTTTTTGTTTTAGTTTTAGGGTACTCCACTAGCACTAACTTGTTAAGATTTATTTGGCTTCAAAATTTTCATAGAGCCGTCATTAATTCCTGTTTAACACTCAGTAATCGAAAGCGATAAAGTCTTGGATTAGTAGATTTCACTATTTTTAGAGTTGATAGCTGATTATTAATAAAATGAAATTGTGATTTCTAAATTTTCATTTTTAAAAACTCTGTTAGCCGTTTGTAACTTGAAGTTAACGGGAATGAGTTCTCTAGTTGTTAAAATGCAGAAAACTAAAATTTATAAGCGATGTGCCTTTAATGATATTGCATTTCGTGCAGCTGAATGTCTGATTTTCCTATTGCGAAGAGAGAATATTAAAACTTTTTCTGTCCTTAAATAGCTAAGTGTCTAATGTAGAATAATATAATCATGAGTTTTGTTATTTATTTATATTCAGAAGGTTTCAAAAACTCAACAATTTGCTAAAAAGTTTCAATTTTAATTATTTAATATTATACTCATTACCCATAACGTTTTTTAATAAAAATGCAATTTATTTGTTGGGGGAATTTTGAGGAATTTATTTTTGAATTCGAAAAAATTATTGAAACAAAATTTAAAAATGCCAAATAAAAATAGATTGTACAAACGTGTTTTTAAATTTAAAATTTCAATATTTATTAAATTAATTAATTGTTTTTAATTGTTTATATTCACAAAATACATAAATATTTGCATAAAACAAATGTCAACCCAAAATTGGACTCAAATTTATTAACCAACCAGCAGAAGAAAAAATTTAAAAGTTGTGTATGTATTTCTGCCCTTTAAAATCTTAAATTCGGCAAAAAATGATTTGGTTTATAAAACTTATTAAATTCCAAATTTAAAAAGAAATAAAATAACAACAAATTTTGTTAAAAAAAAAACTAATTTTAAATATTTACAGAAAGAAACTTCCGAAGCTGTTAATTCCATAATGAGTTTAACAGCCGAAGTAATAGATGAACCGGAATCCACACGTAAAATAGACTTTGATGATGAATATGCATCAGCTAAAATAAAAGATTTAGAAAATGTTAAAGGTAAAAAACTTGATATTAAAAAAAAAAATGAAATTATAATCATGTTTATCTTTTAGAAACTGGCATTTTAGGAGATTCAACTATAAATTTATTGAAATCGCATGGCATTTCCATGATGCCAGAAGATGACACCTCTAAGGATATGCTAAATACTGCTTTACAAAATGGACGCCAATTGATTTTATCTGAAGGTGGAAAGTTACTATTAAATGAAACAAAAAAAATTCAAAATACCGCGAATAATAATAACAACAACAACAACAATAATTTAAATATCAGCAATTTCAATAATTCGAAAAATGTAGCGCATGTACGAGTACGTAATGATAGCTCAACTTATGGTTACTCTTTCTTAAATAATAGTGCAAATTCAGTAAGTAAACTGAAACCGAATATTATAACAAAAGCTAAAGATAATACCAACATAGGGAAGAATAAGGTACGATTTTCTATTTTTTACTACAGTTGCAACAAATACATACAATGAATTTACTTTTTATTTATAGAATATACGTATTATTTCTCTGAATGACTTTAAGAAACTTTATGGCCATACAAATTTAAAAGCTATGCAAAAGTTACCTCAAACTTTATCAAGGTATGTAAGATGTTTTGAAATTAACAAATATTTTTTTTAAGTAATACAGTTGTTCGTATTCTTTTTAATTTCTTAGCCAACGTTTGGTCAATGTCAGGCAACAAGGACATGCTAAAGTTCAACAGGTAAGTTTTATTCCATAAAATTAGTTTTATTTTTTACAGTCGATAATTAAAAAGTCATTCACTATCAAAAATGTTTTTCAAAGCAGGCCTTCTTTCGAAATTCATGAATTCTGTTAAATTATTAAGTTATGACCTACCAAACTGTTTATTTATTTACTAGCTGTTTCCGCCATGTCTTAGGCAATTTGTTCGATTTTGCTTTGAAAGTAATCCAAACCATAACTAAGACTTACTTTTTAGTACTTCAGTTATAGTTTATGTATTTACATTATATAGAAGTACCCATCCCTGGGTAATTAATTGCTCAGGAACAAAGGCTTTATATAAAACTAGCTGTGCCCACCACGTCGTGGGCGTCCTGACAATATTTTGCTCGCTTTTGTTTTGAAAGTATTCTACACCAATTGTAAGACTCTTACTTTTATAGTGCTTCAATCAGGATAAAGTTCTAAAATTTATAAAAATTCTAATATTCTAAAAATTATTGTAAACCTCTCTAAGAGGTGTTTAAAATATTTTAATAACAATGTAATTCAACAAAGTAAAAATACAAATCAAATACAAATTTTATTCCACTGGCGCCATCTGATCGCGCAATTTTGTTAAAAATATCCCACTTTCAAAAATAAAAGTTGGCCAAGCGTGTTTAAAATATCCCAATTTTAAACCAAAAATTTTAGTACCTTTAATGTGGAAATTGCGTATTTTCACTGCTTTTTCTCCACTTTCTCTTGGAAATGAGATATTTTTGTGAGAAAAAAGTATCCCATATTGGAACAAGGATGCTAAAGTACCTCACAAAATTTTGTTAAAATCCATCCAGTAGTTTTTACGTGATGCGAACGCAAAAGAAAAGCAAACAGACAGACAGACAGACGGAACTGAGTTACTATTTTATTATATGTAAGATTATAAAATTTATATAAAATTCTAAAATTATTGTAGAGTTCTTTAAATAAAGTTAAAAAATTTCCAATTACAAAAATAAAAGGTGCTGCCAAGCTGGAAGTACCATTGAATCGGTAAAACTGCGCACTTTCACTACTTTTTCTCTATTTTCTCTTGGAAATGAGTTATTTTTACGGGGAAAAAAGTATCCTATATTCAAATCAAGATACTAAGGTACCTCCTTGTAAAATTTTATTAAAATTCATCCAGTAGTTTATACGTGATGCGAACAGATAGACAAAAATTCTAAAAATTGCGGTTTTGTATTCCATTTCGATTACTAACTGTTGGTACTAATTTTTAAAAAATTATTACATGTATAGAAATGGCCCTGTTACAGTTTTATTATGTGTAGAGATTAAAGAAAAATTTGTGATTGTTAATTTAAAAACAACAACAACAATTTACTACCTACCTACTCATTTAAGCTTTATTTATACTCTTTTTTTAGGTTAACTTAGAAACAACAGCAAACAAAATCACCAATAATAACGATGAACTAGTTGATGATGAAAATATTTCACACATTATAGAAACCGAAATACAAGATAATGAAGTTGATATATCAGAAACTCTATTTCAAATACAACCAGTACAGCAGCAACAACCTCAACAGCCACAGCAGCAGCAAACTCTGATAAAACATGATCCAAGTGTAGCTAAACAGCCGGTACGAATTGTACCCGCTAAACGAGTAGAGCATATGGGTACCGTGCAACATGTTCGTCAAATGCCAATTATTAATTTAAACGTAAGCACCAGCAACAGTAGCACCACTCATTCAATTGCAAATAACCAAGATGTAAATACCCATACAAAACCTGTTACCACAACATCGTCTTCCAATTCATCTGTTATACCAATATTGACAACCCCGGAAATATGTCGACAATTATTAGAGTTGCGTAAACAAAACGAAGAATTAAGACGTAAATTTGATTTGGTGCAAAGCGAAAAGGAAGATTTGCGGCAACGGTTAGAAAGATTGGAAGAACAGCTGTTGTTAGAGCCTACAGATGACGATACAATTTAAATACAACGAGTATATGTAGTATGTAATAGAAATATCATTTTAAAGCTGCCTTTTATTATAACATAAAAACAAAAAACAAAAGTATATAAATTATCAACTAGTAATAAAAACAATTTATGAATTTCTTTTTAAGTTCTTTTTTTTTTAAGTTTAACTAATAATTTGTTTTTTAGGAACTTTATGAATTCGGATTTTCCTGTTATTTTACTTGTAAATAGTAATAAGCGAATAATTATTTTTTAACATTTCCCCTGTTTCAGTTTTATTTTCATTGTTTAATTGAATTATTTTCACTTCTATTTTATTGTTAACTATAATGCATTATTATCTGTTTTTAGTTTTTCTTTTTCAATACATATTACAAAATTATTTATCTATACATAAGTAGATGTATGTATAAGTGAAAGTTCCATACATACGTAACAAACATATATATTTAATATTAATAAATATTTTTCTATAAAAAGAAATGCAATATTCTGGCATTTGTTAAAACTATACATTTAAGAAGTGTTTCAATGTAAAGAAAAAAATGAAACAAAAAAATCTGTTACTAATTATATAAATTTTTAATATTGATTCTTATAAATATTAAATTAATGTATGTAAGTAATTTTTTATATATTGTAAGTAAAATGTAAGAACTCTAATAAAAAAACTAATCTGAAATTAAATTGAGCAGTTATTAATTAAGGGAATGGGGTTTTAAGACAAAATTCCCTGGAATTTAGATAATTGATTTTAAACTGTACTTTGTGCTTTAAACGATAATGACAATGACGCGAATTAGATGAATAAAAAACAACTTTTGATCTTCACTCATTTATTAGAATCTTAAGACTGACTTAAATGTATTCAAAATAATATTCTTAAGCTATGCAACGTTAGCAAAAATGATTACGTTGCACTCCAACAAAATGTATTCAAAAATAATATTCTTAAGCTATGCAACGTTAGCAAAAATGCTTACGTTGCATTCCAACAAAATGTGGGAACAAAAATGTAATTTAATATTTAGTTGTTACCCTACATATTGCTGGACGATAATTAAAGTTAAAGGTTTCGGACGTAACTCGCGCGCACGTGTTCCTCCACCCAGTGATAGTTTCGAATCCCACCTACATATATGCTGCATATATGGCTTGTATATTTACTTAGTATAAAAATAACCAGCTCTGGATAATTATTCAGTAAGTCGCAATTTACATAGGACAGAAACAGGGCAGACATTTTTTGAATTCTCTTTTGCTCTTGCTTAAACAACAACACTAGTCATGAAATACACACTCTACCTCTTCAACCCCTTGCCAACAAATCTCGTCTGTCTGCCCATTTTTCTGTCTAATGTAAATTGCGACTAATAAGGTGCCACACCATTGTTGGGATCTAGCAATTTTTAAATTGTACCGCCAGAATGTACCAAATTAGCCTCAATTGTACCAAAATTTGGTATTAACAAAAAAAAAACTTACACTTAGACTTAGACTTGGCAATTAACATAATATAGGACAAATGGAGTGAAATTGCAGAATATACTACAATGAATAAGACCTTATTTCTCCGTATTTTAAAATTGTTCATTAAAGATAATCGCTACTTTCAATATAATGGATAAATATACACCCAAAGAAAAGGTATACCAGCGTCACCAATAGTTGCAGACATACTCTTGTTTGGAAAAACTGAAGACACGTTTAATAGCTTTTACCCTAGTAAAAAATTCGAATCAAAACTTCTACTGATGATAAGGGATAGAGAGTATATTAAGATAGACTAAAGATCTGAAGAATGTGATTAACCTAATTAAGCGAGTTATGCATTTCCAAAATAGAATTTTCTATGAAAATTTGTGAAAATAAAAAAAATTATAAAATAAAATAAGATTTTAAAACCGCACTAAAATGCAGCTAAGGGCTAGTTATGGTTTGGTGGACAATATTAAAGGCCATGACTCACTCTCATGCTCAGTCGTTTGATTTGCCAAAACTGGCAAGTGTGCTTAAAAAGTATGATATTGCGAACTAGAAGTATATGTGTATGAAATATCTTTTGACAAGTCTGAACGATTTGATAATTTTTTGAAAAATTTCATAAAATACTTTTCTTTATACGATCAGAGTTGCAAAATCTTCTTCGCTATTTCGAAAAATTTTTGAGTAGGACAGAAGTCTATTAGATTTTTTTTGTTGGCCTTAACCTCTGTACCAATAAATCTTTTAATTTTATACGAAGTTTTAATTGTGGAGTTTAAAATTTGAACATCCATTTAAATTCCTGCAATAAATATTGTATGATAGAAACTTAAAGAAGAAAAAAGAAAAATTGCAGATACAAAAGTTGCCGCAGCTCATTAAAATACAGCTTTCGAACTAATGAAAAATTGGATAAATCAAAGTAAAAAATAATTAAAATTATCAGCATAAATACACACAGGGCTAAAGAACTATGAAAATAGAAATGTATGGAAAAGTTATAAAAATATTTTTTATTTATTTATTTAATTTAATTTAAAATTAATTAATTTATTTTATTTAATTTGAAAAACATGGAGAAGCTTTGAATTATGCATCACCAGTATATACCAGTATTTTAATTTAAACTTTTATTTTTTAAGGTTATAGACGAAAAATAAAACAAATCCCCATGACTGATTATTCGAGGCAGATCAATGCTGCAGTGAGACTTAAATCGCCCGAAGGTCGAAAAGCAATGACGGCCTAACTGTCCTTAAGCGATAATAACAAGTAAGAGCGCGCATTGTTTATAACCTCTGAGAAACTTTATGACAGATCAGTTATATTAGCTCTTATTAATACATAAAGAATTTACAAATTAAATAATTAATATTTTGAGCATAAATCAACACAGGGTTGAAGAAGTATGAAAGTGGAAATTATGATTATTGTTAGGAAAAGCTGTACAAATGTTTTTTGAATACAAAAATTGTAGAATTATTAGTAAAATTATACCAAAAAGCATGAAGTGTACCAGTGTGCAACTAATGTTGGGATGATCCACAAATCCCAACTATGCATCCATCTTTATTTCGTATTTTACTTTGGAAATATTTTCTAAACAAAAACAAGTATTCAATTTTCCTTCCTCTCCAAATTCGTAGCACCAACAACAATATCTTCATAAATCAAGCTACCAGATGGAAAACATTTTTATTTAACTGAAAGTAAAAATTCTTTTTAATTTGAATAAGTTTAGTATTTAGTTTAAAATACATGATAATTACTATCATTATAATTAAAAAATGTAATGTGTTAAAAATTTTTGCATTGTTTATATTTAAAATTTATACGTACATATGTCAGTCGGGACATTTATCGAAGTTTTTTAAGTCTTATCTGGCATCTCTGTTATATATAAACATCATTTCGAGCAACAACACGTGCATTGGTGGGTTCTCTTTGCATTGGTTGAGGTCTTTATAAAAAAATAATAGAAATGGTAAGTTTATTTTGTATATTTTCCTCATTAGGAGGAAAATATAAAAAAATAAATAAATAAAATATTTTTTGATTTAGGGCAAAAATAAACTTGATGATTTACCTGGATTTCCATCGCTGGATAAAGGTGGTGGCGATAATAATGAAAGTAATTTGGTAAAATCAAAACCTTCGGCTAAGGCTAAGAAAGGTGGCGGTTTCCAATCGATGGGTTTATCTTTTGAAGTAGTCAAAGGTATAACAAAACGTGGCTACCGAGTACCCACACCAATTCAACGTAAAACCATACCATTAATCTTGGAAGGACGTGACGTTGTTGCTATGGCTAAAACTGGTTCGGGTAAGACAGCTTGTTTCCTAATACCTCTATTCGAACGTCTAAAACGTCGAGATCCCACTAAGGGAGCCAGAGCTTTAATATTGTCACCCACTCGTGAATTGGCTGTGCAAACTTATAAGTTTATCAAGGAATTGGGAAAATTTTTGGATTTGAAGAGTATTTTGGTATTGGGTGGTGATTCAATGGACTCACAATTTTCTGCTATACACACTTGTCCAGATATCATTGTGGCTACGCCCGGTAGATTTTTGCATTTATGTGTAGAAATGGATTTGAAGTTAAGTTCAATTGGTAAGGGTTTTCAATGGAGATCATTGTCATTAAGAAATACCTATTTAAAATATTTTATTTTAAAGAGTATGTTGTGTTTGATGAGGCTGATCGTTTATTTGAAATGGGTTTCGGTGAACAGTTGAATGAAACTTTGCATCGTTTGCCTCATTCTCGTCAAATGGTGCTGTTTTCAGCCACATTGCCAAAACAATTGGTGGATTTTGCAAGGGCTGGTTTAAGTGATCCTGTTTTAATTCGCTTGGGTTAGTAAATTCTTATTTTTTTGTGATTTTTTACTTAACAAACGATTTTTTTAGATGTTGAATCTAAGTTACCTGAAACCTTAAGTTTGAAATTTATTTATTGTCGTCCGGATGATCGTTACACAACATTGATAACCTTGCTGAAGTATGTTATACCACATGATGCTCAAACTGTAGTATTTGCTGGTACCCAACATCACGTCGAGCTAATATCATTTGTAAGTATTTTTGCAACACAAAATCAATAAAAATAACAATAGAAGAAAACTTCATCATTTCTGTGATTTACATTAACTGAAAGAGAAAACTCTACCCAAATCTGTTGTTTCGTCGATTTAAAATTGCCATGCTGCTTATTATATTCCCTCTGTTTTTAGATCCTAACAGAAAGTGGTATAACCAACACATCAGTTTACTCCAGTCTAGATCCCTCAGCTCGTAAGATCAATACTGCAAAGTTTGTGAGTAAAAGAGTTTCTGTGCTGATCGTTACCGATGTGGCAGCTCGTGGTATTGATATACCCAGCTTAGATTATGTGGTTAATTTACATTTTCCCGGAAAACCTAAATTATTTGTACATCGTGTTGGACGTTGTGCACGAGCTGGTCGTACTGGTACTGCATATTCTATCTTTTCGACAGACGATACAGCACATTTGTTGGATTTACATTTGTTTTTGAGTCGTGAATTTAATATAAACGATTCTTCGGTCATTGGAGCAGTGCCACAAGATTTGTTGGAGGAAGAACATTTGACAGTGACGGAGATAAAGAAAAATACAAATATTGTAAGTTGTAAGGGAATTTTTAAAAAATTTTTTTACACAATTTTCATTAAATGTAATTTCCAATTTTTTTTAGAGTGGTGTTTTGCGTACTAGTGAAAATGCGTACAAAAAATATCTTTCCTCTCGTCCAGTAGCCTCTACCGATGCAAATGCTAGAGTAAAGAAAATCAAATTCTTTGCTTTAAAACCTTTAGAGGATTTTATAGTTAATGCTGTGCCCAAATTAGCAGCTGCCAGTGATATAAAAACTACAAAAACAATTGAAGAAATAACGGAAGAGGAGCGTCAACTACAAAATCAAAAACATGATTTATTATTAAAAATGCGCAACTTTAAACCAAATACGGTAATATTAAATTTAAAATAATATCTATTTATTTACCATAATTAATTTTAATTTTATTACTTTTTTTAGACTATATTTGAATTAAGAAATACCCAAAAATCTGTGCCATTTAGGGTTATGAAACAAAAACGTTCTCAACATTCAGATGTTATTGAAAAATATCGCACTAAAATGGAGGAATTAGATAAAGAGGTTGAACTACAGGCCACAAAAGTTTCAAAAGAAAAGGTAAGTGTCGGTTTTATAAAAATGAAATAAATCATTGAAATCTTTTTGCATTAAAAACAGGATTATTCGAAATTTGTATTTTTGTTGTCATATTTAATTAATCTTCATTGAAAAATTAATATTATTACTGATTTATATCATACGTTGTTACTAACCTTTTTCCTAGATTCATTAATTTATTAAAAAAAAAAAAAACAAAACTATTAAAGTACCATTAAGAGTCCTTCTGTTAGATCATTATATGTCGACATTAATTGAAATTTAGAAACTGAAACAATTTATAAACTGCTTGTGAACTTAGGAGCATTTAGAATTGTGTTGTTAGAACTTACGTAAGCGAATGTTAAACCTAAGGTTGATAAACTGAAATTTTTTATATTAATATTAATAATTAATAATAATGGCTGGTTTATTAAACTATTTATTTTTAAACAAATAAATTCATACTTATTTTCTTTGTAGGATCATTTAGAATCCTTTTTACAAAACTCATTTTGATTTATATTATAAACGACATTGCCTTATATTCAAAAATGAATGAATAGAAATAACTGATCGTGATTGTGCATGCCGAGTAAAATAAAATTTTACTGTAAAATTGGGCAGGCGAAAAAACGATACTTCTATAAAAAATTGGCCTTCAAACTAACCTTTTTCATACGCAGTTATTACCTAGTTATCTCACATACACGTGTGTGTATGTAAAACAGTAGTATACTTGACTGTGCATGCTCGATCATGACTTCTATTTACGCTTAGTATTAATACTAGAAAACAGGTTTTTACAAATCAAAATCACTTCTTATGTAAAGCTTGTATGTACGTATACAAATAAGCAAGACGGTACATGCTTGTGCATGTATAATGTAACTTGCATAGTAAGAAAATTTTTAAATGGAATCTTTGGATACGTTTTCAATTATTTCCAGTCTGTCCAGTACTAACAGTGATAACAAATTCTGAAAATAATTAATCTTTTTATGTAAAAAAAAACAATATCATCTTGATCCCATCTTTTTTCTATTCATCTATTCTTCAAATTATGAATACTCGTTACGAAAATTATACATAATTTATTTTTATATGAATATACATACATATGTCAAAAACACAGTTGATTTGAATGAGTCTTAAACCCCCGTCTTCATTAGTCATTGCCCTGATGAATTTATATCACGCTGAATGTCAAACTTCATATATAAAAACGTATTATTAATAAACTTCAACATATCGAGTAAATAAGCTTTATCGGTATTTTAGATATGCACTGGACATGTTAAGTACATAGACAGTGAACAACTTTTCATTATGAATACAGCTGTAAAGACGCCCATACAAGTCCTTCTTTTCTGTCAGGTGCAACTCAAATGGTAAACTATTTCAATTTGTTTCCGTAAATAAAACAAAGAAAAACTCACAAAACCGTCCTTTTTAACTGCGTAATCACACACACGAGCAGTTATGAACGAACACGTTTGAAAACCGACAATTATAATAAAGGACAACATGCAACAGATATTTTTTATGCGCACAAGAAGGACTGGTTTTGGCCACACACCGACAGTTTTACCCGTACAGTTTTAATCGTACGGTTATAACTGCCAAAAAAGAACGAAGTGTATGGGTGCCTTAAGACTCTTACGTATTCACTTCATATAAAGCGGATGGGGTACCTAAATAAAATTTTAAAATTTATATAAAATTCTAAAATTATTGTAAAGCTCTATAACAGACAGACAGGAAATTAGTTAGTCATTTTTTTAAACAGCGCCATCTGTTGCGCAACCGTTCTTAAAATAGACTGCTTTCAAAAATAAAAGATGCCTTAAAGTATGCAGTACATTTAAATCGGTAAAAAAATCGGCGTACTTTCACTACTTTATTTCCACTTCCTCTTGGAAATAATATATTTTTGCGGAAAAAAGTATCCTGCAATCAGGACACTAAGGTACCTCCTCATAAAAATCCATTCAGTAGTTTTTACGTGATGCGAAAACTAAGAGAAATAAAGTCAGATAGACAGGGAATGAGTTACTGTTTTATTAAATGATTTCTTAATCAGCTGTTTAGGATTTTAAAGAATAAATAATAAATTTAAAGAATAAATAATAATTTAAATTTCTCCTACTAGTTTTTGTAAACTGGTAAACAACACTTATTTTCGTACACAAATAAAGTTAAAAAGCAAACAAAAAACACATTTAGTAGAAAAAAAAAAATACAAAACAAATTGCTACATATTTGATTATTCTCTTGTTGATATTTCATCCTTAAAGTGTGATCTAATTTTCCGTAATAAGAATTCAACAACATGATAAAGTGTATGTTTTAACTTAATTTGTATTATTTGTTGTTCTTGCGGCAATACACCTGTGAATTTCAATTGCCTACCTATTGTGGTGCAAGATATAGAACCCTTTATAAGACGAACAGTCGATCAGAAAGACATACGTCGGAGCGATATTTAAAGGGTTAGAATTTAACCCTATTAAGAAAACATATTTTCAGTTTCGAAAAATAGCTTTTTTAGTGAATCTATTTGAAACAATCAGTCATTCAGTCATTCTTTTAATAACATTGCTATTTTGTACATATAAAAAACACATAATTTTAATTCGTTTCCATTTTTACACAAAATAGAAGAAAAAAGACCTGAATAGCGATGCCAATGAAGATGATATACATTCGACATTTAAAAAAGTTATTGCCCCCAAAAGACCTCAAAACATGGATGATCTATATAAAGAAAAACCTAAAAAACAAAAGAAAACAAGGAATACAAATGTCAAAGACACGGAAAATTTTATACCCTACCAATCAGCCGATAAACATACAGAAGATGGTTTAGCGATAAATTCGTTTGAACGACAAGCAAAGAATGCAGAATTTTCAGTTATTGATCGCGAAACAAATGAGGTACGTCATAAGCCGGGCTTAAAGAAATGGGATCGTATAAAGAAGAAAATGGTCTCGGTACAAGATCCTAGAGCTGGAAAAATTCGCACAGAATCGGGTGCGTGGATACCGTCGTCATTTAAGACCGGCCGTTACACAACCTGGAAAGAGAAAACGAAAATCGAAGAACAATTGGCAACAGAAGCGGGAAGTGATGATGACAGCTTTAGACCATTGTCGAAAGATAAACGTTATCCTGTCAGCAGACATGCTAGACACAATATTAAGATGGAGGAAAGGAAAAGACTCGGTACTGGTAGTGGCAAGGACAAGGAATTGCGTACCCCCGAGCAGATTGTTAAATCTCGTATGCGTTTGGAATTTATTAAAAGACGTATTACTGAAAACACCGAACGTAAAGCGGAAAATCGCAAACGAAGCATGCGTAAAAATCAAAGACCACGCATGGCTGCAAAGGCTAAAGGTAAAAGCAAATAAAAATTTTCGTTGTTTTTTTTTTTCTTTTAATTTGTTAGTTTTTATGTAAATAAAAAATTAAAATGAAATGAAAAACTGTATATATTTTGTGTATTTTTTTATTTAACTTTTGGACATTTAAAATAAATTATACAAAGGGGGATGGAGGAAGTGGTATTTGATATTAAGTTTGAGAAATTGAGACTTAAAAATGTGTGATCGGAGATCACAGCTGAATTTTAATTGTTAGAAGATGATCAAGAATTCTAAATTTTTGAATAAAATTTTAATTGATTTAAATAATAGTTCGTTAATTAATTTTTTTTAGCAGAGTGCCCTTTCTTTAGATTTGGAAATGCATAGTTATCACTGGGAGTTAACTCGCATCATCGACTAAATTAAACGTGTTATTCCGATTGTGATTTTTACAGGGTGATTTTTTAGAAACACTGTTTTTGGCAGCTCTGCTGTTTTCGTGTAACATGTTACTGTGTGAGTCGTAAAGTAGCTTCGGGTTGAGGAACATCGTGTACACGTTATTGTCATCGCTTAAAGTCAATCAGAACGTCCTTGTTGATCGTCCTTCGAGTGTTTTGCGTCTCACTCACACTGGCTGATTGGCTTCTTCGAATAGCTGTGCTGCAGTATTGTGGTGGCTGCATTAATCAGCCACGTGTATTCGTTTTGGTTATCGCGTATAACCTAGTAATTTTAATTTCTATATGACGGACATTTGTAGAGCACCATTCTTAAACTCAATTTTTCGCTGAAGGAGCACCATTTAGCTCATTTTTTCACTGGAGGAGAACTATTAAACTCAATCTTTCAAATGAATAGCATCATTAAACTCATTTTAATTTTACCTAGCTGAATTTGGTGTCTCACCTCCTATGCGAAGTTATAGGCCGCGTTGCAGATTTTGGAGGAAGATAAGAGTATCTTACCCTGGCGCTTTGGTTTTGTACCTCTGTCGTTTTAATTTGTTCATTTAGAATATATAAAAAAAATGTTAAAAAATGTTTAGTTTGTACTGTGAATGGAGAGCGGTACCGTGCGCTGATTTTTTTTGCCCAAAATGCAATAACGAGACGTTGCCGCATGCCACACAGCACGAGTAAAAATGGCCCATGTAAGAGGTGAGTTCGGTGAACAGTTTATTTCACGTGCGATTATGCCTTTGGACTATTTTTTTTTTTTTTGTGGGGCTATGTTACAACTCATGTCTATAGGAACAAGTCCGCAACTGTTGACACACTGGAAGCCAATATTAAAGAATTTATACTGGCCAATATTTACATGAAATAATCTTTAAACATTAAATTATATAGACATTCTATCGACTCAAATAAAGATTTCATACATTTCTCTAAATTTTATGCTTTTTAATTTACCATACGTAATATAGATTCGTAGTATGTGCCTTTGGTGTATGGAGATGGAAAGCTAAATACTTTTTGGGCATAATCAAGAGGGGTAAGGGATAATAATTATTTTTTTGATTCGAATATACTTTGAACTTTTATTCTTTATGTTATATATCCATAAAATATCTGTTTCCATGAGGTATGGTATAGTTGAGTATGGGTCACTCCAGATTTTTTTAAATCAATTCTGAAACCTCTTAAAAAATCACCCATTGAAATATTCATTTCCGATCCTATAAAGTATATACATATGTACATACACACATATACTAGCGATGTCTGTATACGTTGCGTTGTCTCGGACATGTTCGAAAGGATAAAGATGCTATACCAAAAAAAAAGTGTAAGAATATGTTTAAATAAGGGAAGACACAAAAGATGATGATGCTTCGGAAAATTCATCTCTTCGAGCTTATATTGGAATACAAAATCGAAATGTTTGGAAATCTATTCTGACCTTGTCACCTAAGTAAATAAATTGATCACCTAAGTAAGTAAACTGTCAGTTGTCAGTATTAATTATTATTATTATTATTATTATTATTATTATTATTATTACTATTAATTTTTTTGTATGCAAATTTAAATCATGTCTGAAAGGTTCTTTTACAACAGAAATTCTAAATAACTTTTTTAATTCTTAAAGAAAATTTACACATTTTTTTTTTGTAGTAAAAAAATGCAGTATGTGCTATATGCAAAAACTTTTAATAAATCTAATTCAAATTACAAGCAGTGCTTGAAATTTTTCTTTGATTTTGTGTACAGAATTTCAATTAATTACACTATCAAGTACTAAAAAAAAATACTTCAATATAAACAACTCGAAACACTATAAAATATTTTTGCTACAAAATCACGATATTTATTATTCCGCAATCCTTCTACCTCGTTCTTGTTCCAACGCTTATGAATTGTTTGTTTGCTTTTTTACGCATAATCAATGAAATATTTAAAATTCCAACACGTTTGAATTGAAACCATGCTCTTTGCAACAATTGTTTATTTTGCTTTATGCATCCCTAAGTATTATTTATAATATTTTTACGTTTGCTTCAAATTGTGTGGTTTTTATTACATATTTTTTGTTTAATTTTCATACACTTACACAGGCACACATATTTTAATATGTTTGTGAAGATCTGTTTTGATCGATAAATAATTGTAAAACAATTAATTCATCATGGTTTCAGATACCGTTGTAGTCCATGGCCTATTTTTACCAATTATTTGAAAGTTCGAAATTAAGTTGGAATTTTCGAACATATCAAAAACCTTATTTCTTTTAACTATTTCGTAAATACTGAAACCCTGTCAAGACATTTGAGTCATAAAAATATTTTTTGTAAATTATTTGAAAGTTCGAAATTAAGCTGAAATTTTCGAACATACCACAAACCTTATTTCTTTTAACTATTTCGTAAATACTAAAACCCTGTCAAGATAATTAAGCCATAAAAATATATTTTGTAAAGTTCGAAATTAAGTTGGAATTTTCGAACATACCACAAACCTTATTTCTTTTAACTATTTCGTACATACTGAAACCCTGTCAAGATATTTGAGCCATAAAAATATTTTTTGTAAATTATTTGAAAGTTCGAAATTCAGTTGGAATTTTCGAACATACCACAAACCTTATTTCTTTAAACTATTTCGATAATATTGAAACCCCGTAGAGATATTTGAGCCATAAAAATATTTTTTGTAAATTATTTAACAGTTCGAAATTAAGTTGGAATTTTCGAACATACCAAAAACTTTATTTCTTTTAACTATTTCGTAAATACTGAAACCCCGTCGAGATTTTGAGCCATAAAAATATTTTTTGTAAATTATTTAATAGTTCGAAATTAAGTTGGAATTTTCGAGCATACCAAAAACTTTATTTCTTTTAACTATTTCGTAAATACTGAAACCCCGTCGAGATTTTGAGCCATAAAAATATTTTTTGTAAATTATTTGAAAGTGCGAAATTAAATTTGAATTTTCGAACATACCTAAAACCTTATTTCTTTTAAATTTTTCGTAAATACTGAAACCACGTCAAGATATTTAAGCCATAAAAATATTTTTTTCAAATTATTTGAAAGTTCGAATTTTCGAACATACCAAAAACCTTATTTCTTTTAACTTTTTCGTAAACCTCGTTAAGATATTTGAGCCAAAAAATATTTTTTGTAAAGTTCTAAAATAAAGTAAAATTGTTAACGTGTTAGTTTACCTGCATTTTAAATACGAAAATAAATTTAAAATTTCGAACATTTTTCAGGTTTATTGAAATATATTTTCCATTGATTCTTTTTTGAGATGAGAGTTTATTCAAAGAAATCAAACACAAATTAATACACAGATTTAAAATTCGAATAATATTTTTCTCAAAATATTCATTGGTACTTTTACGAGATCAAATTAAAAAACATTATTTAAATTTACAAGCTGTTTATTTCTACGCCTGGCTGTCAGTCATTTTATTGCTTATGTTGTCTTAATCAAAATTAAACTGTATTTTTTCCTTCAAATACATATGTATATTCTATGTACATTCAATACAATTGCATACAATTGCTATAATTATGTTACATTTTTTTTTTTCAAAAATACTTCAACATTTAAGCTGTGTTTACATTGAGTGTACAAGTCATATGTACTGTCAAAATTGCTATCCATATGGAATTTCATGTGTATGTCAAAATCAGTGTTTTACATATGGTTTATAATTTTTGTGTTCAGACGTAAACATGTTACGTACATATGACATAACCTCCTGTTGTTGAAAACAAAATCAAATCTTTAAAACAGCTGGTCTTCAAAGTGTGGTATAGATGGATTATTTTTTTAAATTATTAGGCTATATAATAAAACTAATAATAGGTTTATTGGAAATTGCTGTAATAAGTTATTAGGCAATTTTTCATATTTTTGCCGCCATTTTATTTTATAAGAAACCCGCTAGTGATGTCAACTATGCAAAGAACTACCGTTTTGTGTTATCATTTGGGAGCTTCTACAACAGTACAGAAATCAATTTGTAAGAGAGAAATTATATAAAAACAAAAAATAATTATAATAAGTAATACAATAAGTATTAATTAATATCATTTCAACCATATCAGCATCAATTAAATGAATAACTTTGTTGATGTTAATGTCTATTTATTTTCGGTCTTTTTTATTAGGAATAAAATATTTTTTATCCCTACTCTTATGACAATAGAAAAGAATTAAATTTCTTTAAAAAGCCGTTGCTTTTGAAAACGAAAGAACTCCATTTTATTTATTGCATGTAAGTTTAATAAAGTTTTGGTATGCGCCAATGTAGTTGTCTCATTTTCAAAGGGAATGTATGATGAAAACGTTGATTTTCTTTTACTGGAATGTTACTATAATACCAAAAAATTTAATAGTTTATTTACTTACATATGTACATTTTTTATTTCAATATCATTTTATTCTTCTTTGATACAGCAAAGCAAAAAATCATAAAAAAACTAAAATTATATTTAATTTTAAAGTAAAAAGTGGAAAAAGAAAGAAAGAAATTACAATACTTATATTTCCTAGGTTACATAGCGTAGTTTTTTCACCATAGTTGCAGTATGATTGCTAAATTCTTATAATGCTTCTCAATATATTGCAATATAAAAAATAGAACTATTCAACATGGATTAAAAACATAAAATTATGTTAATTTGTAATAAGATTTAGGTTTTATTCATTTTTTTTCGCAAAATGGAGTTCTCTCATTTTAAAAAGCAAAGTTGTCCAAAGTTGTTAATTAGTTAATATTACAGTTTACACAGTTACCGTCTTAAAAAAGATTTGAAAAATAATGCACTATAGTAAAGTAAAATTTTCATTTAATTCAGTCTTTCTTAGTACCGGTAATATAGATAAGCACACCTTGCCTTTCATCACTATAGATTTATGAAATTGTGTTCTCAACTTCTATTAAAATTGAGTCATTCCTATAAAAATGTCCCTTATACCCTCCTGGCCCTAGTTTTGAAAACAGACATATCCCAATGGACCCACAAAAATAAAGATCTGTCTATGTTTTAGATATCATTAAATTCGATTTGGCCATGATTGACGTACAAATAATCAAACTTGCAAATAGATATATAATATATGTATCTATATTAGATTACATAACTTTATTATTAATATCACCTATGAGGTATCGATATAAATCTTTGAACATTAACAAAGATTTATTCTAACAATAGTTAGAATAAAGATATTCGTTAATTTTAAACTCCTTAAACTCATGATAAAAATGTATGAGCGGAATTTTTGAAAATAAAAGTGAACATCACTGAAAACAGCTGTTGTCATATAGTTTTACACATCAAATAGAGCGTGCTTTAAATAAAAAACTAACACATGTTATTGCACATAGGTAAATAACATATGTTATGTTTCAAGAGGTTTACACTATATGTATAGTTTTACATATGGAAAATTTGACATTCCATATGACTTGTACACTCAATCTAAACACACCTTTATAGATGTCGATAAAATACTAGGATTTTGAATTATTCGAGTTTACAGTTGTTCGAATAAAAGCATTTACTACATAATTATTTTTTTATTCGAGAGGAAGAATGTAATAATTTTCTATTTAAAATAATCTATATTTATAAAAATGGATTGTGATTTGTTAAAGACAACCAAGGAAAATAAAAAGTTGAAAAATTCGCAACAGGTGGCGCTGTAGGCAGTCAACCCATTTGTTGTGTATTTTAATAATTGATATGTTTTTTTGGTTTCATCTTTGAGCTGTGCGGGCACGGCAATAGTATACATTTATGAAATATGTATATCATTACGAATATGTGGATTACCTATTTATCTTTTACGTTCGTTTGCTTTTGTTATTTTGGCTATTTCAAATGTAGATTGTTGTGAAAATTATTATTTTCGATTTTAAATAACAGATTACAAAGTTTTAAAGTCCTATTGAAAGATCAGGGGGGTTATTACGTATTTCGATTCGAAAGAAATCTTTTTCGAAACACAATGTTAAAGTCATACAGATTCGAATGATTTCCTTTTCGAATCGAAATACGTAATAACCCCCCAGACAAGCTAAGACAACAACTCTTTAGATTCGTTTTAGATTTTTTATTACTTTCAAATAATAGGTATTACGAAGGCTCGAAATAAACCTCTTATCGATGAGGCATTTCATCAGGTTTAGACAATTAAACTGAAATCTAAAGAAAAAAAAAAAATCAAAATTCAGGTCGGATTTGTCTTAACAGCTGTGAATTATATTCGCCGATGTTGGTTTAAGTCTATGGCGATCGGTGTCCCCAAACTAATTAAAACATTCCGAAGGTGCCCAAAGCAGAAATGTAGTCTTCTACAAATAAAACAAACACAAAATCTCAAACTCATCTATTTTATTCATTTTAAAATTCTAACCACACCTTTGAAAGGCTGTTAAGAAACATGCTAACACAAGAATAATTTTGTGAATTGTGCTTCCAAATAAATCTGGTTAGAAGAGTTTTCAGACAAATTTTGAAAATATTTTTTTTTTGTTCTTTATGATGATAAACTATTTTAAAAAGTAATTTTGAAAAAATTTTGATTTTACGAAATAAGATATTCGAATGTATAGCAAAGTTTTTAGACAAATTTCGAAGATATTTTTTTGTTCTTTGTGATGATAAATTATTTTAAAAGGTAATTTCAAAAAAATTTGGTTTTTTGAAATAAAATATTCGAATGTATAGAAAAGTTTTTAGACACATTTTGAAAATATTTTTGTTGTTGTTATTTTTGATGATTATTTAAAAAAAATAATTTCGGAAAATTTTGATTTTTCGAAATAAAATATTCGTATGTTCAGAACAGCTTTTATACAAATTTTGAAAATATTTTTTTTTTGTTATTTTGATGATTATTTTAAAAAGGTTATTTCGAAAAATTTTGAGTTTTCGAAATAAAATATTCGAATGTATAGAATAGTTTTCATACAAATTTTGAAAATAATTTTTTTTTATTTTAAAAGTGTAATTTCGAAAAATTTGAATTTTTTTAAATAAAATATAGAACAGTTTTCTGACAAATTTTGAAAATATATATTTTTTTGTTATTTTTGATGATTATTTTAAAAAAGTAATTTTGAAATACATATTCAAATAAATTTGTTCCTTTAAATTTAAAATACAGTGAACTGGCACAAACGTGAACATCAAGTAACATGAACATCCAGGAACATGAACATTATTTTTTTTTACATTAAGTACTCTAAAAAAAAGTGAAATTTTATTAAATTATTATTTAAATTATTGTATATTTTACAAGTTGTGGAAATCACCGTATAATCATGGTAGCTTCCATGCGAAATTTAATATAAATTATTTCAAACCGCAAAATCGATTTATTTAGAAAAACAGAAAAGGCTTAATTTCTTTTAATTTCCCAATATGAATATTTTTAACTATTATAAAACTAATATTTTTTTTTTTTAAATGTTCATTACCTTTCTGATAACATTAACCAAAAAAGTTAAAACTTCACTTTATATGAAAAATGAACACAATCTGAAACGTGAACAAACTCGATAACGTGAACACCCTTGGTAAAAATTAGTTCACGTTTGTGCGAGTTCACTGTATTTATATCATGGAAAAAGAAAAAACTCGATTAAACTAATAATTTTTATTCGAATGACAGCCGTAAAAAATACCATGGAATCATAAACTACTGTATGTGGGTGTTATACGTCAATTGGCGCGTTCGTTGGCATTTATCAAATGTAAACTATAAAAATAAACGAAAAGAAAAGTATTTCTTACTTCCACACATCAATTGATAAATAAACAATTTATAAACAATCTTTAAATGTTTTGAAAGTCTAGAATGACTGACTGTCTCTACTCGGTTGTTATGTTTAATGGATAGAAATTGATTTTTTTAAACTCTATACAAGTATTCTTAAATAGATATTGTTTACAATTTAAATTAATAAAAAATAAAAAGTAGAATTTTATTATTGTTTTTTTTTTTGTAGTTATTAGTACCAGGTAATATAATATTAAAGTTTCCTATTAAATGAAAAGTAAATATAAAATATGTCTATACACATAATAAAACTATACACCATTTCTGTACATGAATTATTTATGGAAAATTTTATTGCTGGTGCAATAATACAAAACAGCAATTTTAGAATTTTTGTCTGTCCATCAGTCTGTCTGTGTTCGCATCACGTAAAAACTACTGGATTAGTTTTAATAAACCTTAGTGAAGAGGTACCTCAGTATCTTCAGATTCAAATTTAGGATTTAAATATAGGATACTTTATTCCTGTAAAAATATCTCATTGTCATGAGAAAATATTGTTATAGTGCAAAATTTTACCAATTCATTGGTACTGCAAACTAGGAACCCGCCTTTATTTTTATCAGCGGCAAATTTTTAACACTATTTACAGAACTCTACAATAATTTTAGAATCTATATACATATATATATATATAAAAAGAAGTGTACACTTTGATGTCACTACTAACTGCAGAAACTGGTCGACCGATTTTAGCCATATAAAGTTTGCACGAAATCGGACAAAATGCCTTCAATTTTCCATATTATGATTTTTTGTTGTCACTTAAAAAGTTACCAAACCATGTACCGTAATGTCTTATGTGTATAATGGACATTCGGTCTTTCAAATTGGAATGTTGAGCTGAATCTTTTCAGTTGTTGCTTCGATCATTTTATTTGTGCGCTGACCATTCGATTTGTCACTTGTTATACACCTGCATTGTATCATAGGTATGTGTTACTTTTTTCTTTGCGTTTTCTTAATCACCTTCTCGATTGGTTGAACATCGGTGATGCTGTTGTTGAGATGTATGCAAATGCTTTGTCGCGAAACTATAATTGTTTCTCCTGTGTTGAGAGTGAACCTACAGGGTGGACAAAACCGAAAAAGTTTAATCATTTCGCAAGCACTTAGAAGGGTTCTAAGGGTACACCCAGGCAACACCGGGTAAAATACACTAGTTTCATAAAAATTTCAGAATTTTATTCAGTGCTGGGTACCTTTATATAATGAAAATACATAAACCATACTGAAGCACTATAAATGAAAGAGTCTTAAAATTTAGCGTGAATTACTTCTGAAGCAAAATCGAACAAAACATTATGACAATGCTGACCAAGTGGCGGGCACAGTTAGTCTATAGATACACTAAAATGCAACTTTCTGTAGGTCTGTAAAAACTACTGGATGTATTTTAATAAAATATTTTGAGGGGGTACCTTAGTATCTTGATTTAAATATAAGATACTTTATTCACCTAAGAACATCTCATTTTCAAGAGAAAATAGAGAAAAAGTAGTGAAAGTACGCAATTTTACCGATTTCGTCTCCTGAAAAAGGACATTAGTTGAGACACTGTAACTACCCAGCAAAAAATACTGCTTCGTCGTATGCAGGTTTGTAAAGGAAAGACGAGTTGTTATCGCTTACGAACCTGCTTATGTATGACATGATATTTGTTCGCTATGTCCCACTTAGTAGCATTTCCTTTTAAGCGATCAATGCAGTGCAGTATAGATGTTCTAAAATCATACGGTATTAAGTTTGTAACTCGTCGTAACTCCTCATAGATTCGAAATTTGTTTATCTCCCTTACAGTAGTGCACACTAAAAAGCACAACTGTAAGGGAAATGTAAAAAATTCGTTGTTGTTTTAAAAACTTAACATTTTCTGTCATACAAAATTGCATTTATTTAGGCAAAATATATGTGCTTACTATTAAGAGATTTTGTATGGCAGGGAAAGATTTCACTACTTCCAAAAACCCAATTTTTTTTTGCTGGGTGACTTTATTATAATAATTTCGATACAATGAGTTAAATAATTACCGCAGGGATTTCCAGTATGTCCGTTTTGCACATATAAAGTAGACCGAAATTTTAGTAATAGTTTATAAGGTTAAAAATTGGAAAAGTTATAGGGGGCCGACCGTCTACAACACCCCTGCTTTTCTTATATGAAATTTAATTAAGAGGTCTTAATGAGCTACCGAATTAGTTCCAAAATACAACGTTTTAAACCACTGTGCAATGAAGTATTATAAACAAAGGCCCCCAACCAAAAAGAAGTGGTTAAAATGAAAATGCATTGGTTTGCTAAATATTTACCAAGGTGACACAAACCTACCTTGTTGAAAGCTGGTATGCTACTGATTTAAAATTTTTACATGTTTTGTTCTCTGTGAGATTCTCGTTGAGATTGTGTATGTGCTCACAGACCCTTAGGGGTTTGCGTGGGGGCTCTTGATTATAAATGTCTGTAAACTCTAGCTTAGGTGTAATTGCAAAAGTGTAGTATGTGCATTTCTGTATATCTTGTTAGTGTTTAGTAAAAATACTCGTATGCTATACCATTTTATAAATGCTACGATACAAAACCATTTGCACAATATTGAGAATTCGGCTAATGAATTACATACGATTTCATACATAGGAATACCACATGTTTTATGTTTTACTAGCTGTGTCCACACACGTTGTGTGCGTCCTAATAATATTTTGTTCGATTTTGCTTTGAAAGTAATCCACAACAAATTTAAAGACTCCTACTTTTATAGTGCTTCACGTATACGTATTTACTTTATATAATGGATAAAATTCTAAAATTTATATAAAATTCTAAAATTCCAAAAATTATCGTAAAGCTCTGTAAAAGGTGTTTAAAATATTTTAATAACAATTGAATTCCACAAAGTAAAAATACAAATCAAATACAAATTTTACTCAATTTTCTATTTGCCAGTAAAGGGCAGTTTAGACAGTAAGACTTTACGTACGTAAAATCTAAGAGAAAATAAAATGAAAATCAATCCGTATGAAAAAATAGAGATTAAAAATCGTATGGTTTTTTTCTTACGTTTACACCATTGGTGATGAATAAAATGAAGTAAAATTGAAACAGCTGTTGTTAAAACAATAAAAAAAGTGAAAACAAATGAATAGTGCGGGTACTTGTGAAAAATATGCCAAATTTGAAAAAAGTAACAAGGAAAAGGTTCTTGGTGTTGTACTAGCCATTGCCATAATAAAAAAAACTGGAGACCAACAACTAAAACAAAATTAAAAAATTTCACGTTCTTTTGCGAAAAGTTTTTTATTGTTTACAAACTTATTTGTGATGCTAAAATAGATCCAATTTTGCACTATATTCAGCGGTTTTCTGCTATATTGACGAGTTTTGCCTTTGAAAAGTTAGCATTAATAAGAAAAACGCAACCCTGATCTAATGATGTAGAATAGTTTTTGAAAATTTCAAAACATAAAGAGAGCCGTCAAATTTCCATCCGTATTTTCTCTCAATGTCGGACAGTTTCATTACATATTATGTTTAGACGATACTACTTGTACTCTTCTACACAAAAATTTGACATGTCGTATTACTTGTAGTATAATGTAAACCGCCCTTAAGTAATTCATATTTTATCATTATCATCTGTTGGGCAACCATGTTTAAAATATCCCGCTTTCAAAAATAAAAGATGCCCTAAGGTATGCAATACCTTTAAATTGGTAAAATAAAACGCGGCATACTTTCACTGCCTTTTCTCGATTTTCTCTTGGAAATAAGATATTTTTGCGGAAAAGTATCACCTACTGAAATCATTAACCTCCTCATAAAATTTGTTAAAATTCATCCAGTAGTTTTTACGTGATGCGAACACAGACACGAAATGAGTTACTGTTTTATTAATGTATAGATTTAATAGCAAAAAAATTAAGGAATAGGAATTTCAACTATTTTACTATAATTGCAAAACACAAAAAACCAAATAAGGAGATAAATTTGATACCGTTATAATTAAATAGATACATTCAAATATCATTTATGTATATGTAACACAGTGTTGCATCTTTTTGTTGGCAACTATTTGTTCACCCCATTTAGTTGATTATTTCTGCCAAAAACTGTGGAAATAAACTCCATTTTTTGTTGTTGTTTGTACATATGTTTAACATGCTCCAGCGAAAAATTCTTATATAAACGCCCTCTTAGAATATTAAAAACTGCTAGACAGAGTCACCAACCAACAGAATGCACTTTAAAGTTTTATGTTTTTTTTTTTATTTATATGCGCCCTCTTAAAAGTGCAATTTGGAAAATAAAAACATCACAAAACACAAACAAAAAAAAAAAAAAAATACTTTATAACGCATATTGTGAATTAAATAAAGTGTAATATCACCCGGGCTCCCTCCTTCCACCAACATACATACATACATACTTACATACATACCATATTGCTGTGTTCTACATAATTTTTATATTTTGATTGCTTGTTTCTTTTTGTCGTCATTATTTTAACTGCGACTAAAATTGTAATTTTGATAAAATGTGTGTTTTGTTGGTGTAAAGTCAGCCAGCCACCCAGCCATCCAGCCAACCATCAGTTATGCCCCAAAAATAAAAATTATGATTTTCCAGAAATAAATAGATCAAAAGCTTTTCTACCGCCTTATTTAATACGAAATGAGTTTGTTTCTTTTGCTTAAATTATGATGCTTTTTCTTAAATTTAATTGCACTGCTTACACACTGTATTCCAGAAATATTCTTTCGTTTATTTTACATATGTATGTATGTATGACGTTTGGGGAGTAAAGTGATTAGTTTTTAAGTTTAGTTTTAGGTTTTAAATATTTAACTAGAAGGATAAAAAAAAAACATTTAGAGCAAAATTCTTTATTGCGACAATTGTTTTATGGTCAAAATGAAACAAATTGAAAAAACTTCGATAAAGAATATAAGGGGCTTAGTTTTTATTATTATTGTTTTTTTATGATGAAGCTGTCACTGCTAAAAGGTCTGCAACATTATGGAACTGGGAAGTAATAGAATATTTATTATAATAGGTTTCAAAATAGTTTTGTCGATATTATGTTAACATTTTATTATTTTGTTGATACCACACTGTGTAATTTTTTAAGTCATGGCAAAATAACCATATACGGACACCACTACGTCATAAAAGACCAAAAAAAAGACCCCTGTCTCCCAGTTTTGCCCAAAGTCTTCCAGGTTTTTTTTTATGGGCCCTCAAAGATGTGGGGCCTCGATGTAATTTTTACAAAAAATGATCATTTACTCAAGCTCATATTTTGCAAACCGTTTGAAATTTTGATATACTCTCTGAGGTAAAGTTGTAGCTCTTGTCATAAAGAACAAAAATTGTGAACATATAAAATCAAAAAAACTTCATCTTCAAGGTCAAAATCGCAAAAAACTTTAAAAAATTCAATTTTGTTTACCTTTTTTCCCCTGTTCAGGTCCATAGGTAGCAAACCGTTCAAAATTCAAGGAAACAATCAACTACAAAAATGAACCTAAGATCTCAATAAACAACTTTCTAGAACATATGAACTTACTAGAAATGATTCTTAACACTGTTTAGGTAGCGCTTAGGTAGCCGCAAAAGTGAAAAATTTCCCGAAAATACCTAAACGGTGTTAAGAATCATTCCTAGGAAGTTCATATGTTCTAGAAAGTTGTTTATTGAGATCTTAGGTTCATTTTTGTAGTTGAAGTTCATATGTTATAGAAAGTTGTTTATTGAGATCTATCTTAGGTTCATTTTTGTAGTTGATTGTTTCCTTGAATTTTGAACGGTTTGGTACCTATGGACCTGAACAGGGGAAAAAAGGTAAAAAAAATTGAATTTTTTAAAGTTTTTTGCGATTTTGACCTTGAAGATGAAGTTTTTTTGATTTTATATGTTTACAATTTTTGTTCTTTATGACAAGAGCTACAACTTTGCGTCAGAGAGTATATCAAAATTTCAAACGGTTTGCTAAATATGAGCTTGAGGAAATGATAATTTTTTGCAAAAATGACATCGAGGCCCCACATCTTTGAGGGCCCATAAAAAAAACCTGGAGGTCTTTGGGCAAAACTGGGAGACAGGGGTCTTTTTTTTTGTCTTTTATCACGTAGTGGTGTCCGTATATGGTTATTTTTTTCCGTGTTGCACTGTGTACGGTCTTCTTAACCCCCCGTCTACATAAGCCATCAACATGTGAGCTGTTTTTTTTTTTGAAAGTGGTATAAGTAGACTTTTTTAAAAAAAAACTGAGTTAACAATAATTTTAATGAGCTATAGACTCCTTCTTTGCATTGTTATAAAAATAATTTCAATAGAGTTCTATTTTGACATAAAATAAACCAAAACAGTTTTGCTGTACAATGCTATCGCACAAATATTTCTTTTGAAAGTGGAATAAGTCCATTCCTAATAAATATAATTAAAACAATTTTCTTATTGCAATTATTATTTTTTATTGCTACTTTAATGTACGCTGCTGCAGATATTATTAACGCCCGTTTCGCACTATAATACTGAGTATTAAGATTTGCATTGGATTTTTTAATAAATAAATCAAATAAGAATTGTTGTGATTGTTAAAAAATCTATCGTAACATAACAAATCGTTTTCACATTATCACGACTCAAATAAAATTTAAAATCAAGCAAAGGATCAAGCCGAGTCGAAATATTGAACAGCGGAGGTAGAGAATGTAAAAATTTAAGTACGCAGCTCGACAGACAACAAAATTCTGCATCGTATAGTGAATTTTCAAGGCTTTTGCTTGAGATTTGTCGTTTTGGGACACTGTTAAAATCAGGAAAGTTGAGTAAATCGCATGCGTTTTTATTGACTTTAAACGATTTTGAGAGGTTTGCAATATATTTTTTGGTGGCTAAATGAATAAAGATTTTGTATTGACTTTTTTTTGAAAGGGTTTATTAGTAGCTACTTATGTTAATTTTAAGAAATTTTTTTTTTAATTTTTTTGAAAATTTTACATTTTTATGTTTTTTCTTATCTTGGATAGGTAAATACGAGTAAGAAACCCTTGTATATTCATAAAATGTTTTGGTTTTTAATAACTGAAGTTAGATAGATGTTTTTTATTTAAATCATTTTTTATTTAAATCATTACATCTAACACTGTTATTACCTGTACAAAAAACAATTTAAACATCAAAAGAGATATAGACGTAGATGCCCTTTCTTTCGGACTATCTACTTTACACGCCAGAATTCGCCTATTTGAGAGCAACTGACAGTGACAGTGAAAAAATGGCAAATAAAATCTGATGCGGACAAAGCCATTGTTAACGCGAGGAAAAAAATATCCAAGAAAAATTTAGGGCTAAAAAAATTAGGGCTAATAGTGGGTGTACCGAAAGCTGGATTTGGAAACACCAACGATGGTAACACTAGCAGAAGATTATTTTCCAATCCTGAATTAGCCGCAGAAATAACTGGAATTGAGTTTGATTTCACATACCGAATCAAGGTTACTATGGAAGTAATATAAAGTGGTCACAAAATCCAAATGCACGAGCTTGCCGATTATTGCTTAGATACTGCAAAACTTTACTTTTCGCTATATGAGTGGCATCCTATGACACCTACAATGCACAAGAATTTAATACATGGTGCAACTGTTATGAATGAGGCATTGTTGCTTATTGGGCTGTTATCAGAAGAAGCGTCTAAGGCACGAAACAAGCATTTCCGGCTGAGGCACGAAACAAACACTTCCGGCTTTACAGGCAGAATTTTGCTAGAGAATTTTCAAGAGTTCAGTGTAATATAGATATTATTCATAGGCTTTTGCTAAGTTCTGATCCACTCTTTACTAGAGCCACTCCAAAAAACGGTCATTACCTTTTACGAAAGAAGCAATTTCTTTCATGCTTCCACCTGTACTTATTGCTAAAAAGGATTCATTTCGGAAGAGGTCTTTTAAGAATCAGATGAAGAAGAACCATGGTACTCATCATCATCTTAGTGCAAAGGAGAAGTTGTTTTAAATAAATTAATTGTTATAATTTTAAATAAATTTTATCGTTACAATCATAATTAATTATTTTCAGATAAATAAAATACTATAAAGTAACAAATTACAAAAATGTCTTTTTAATAATATTCTTGGGAGGCGGGGATTGGCTAGGCATTGGAAAGCTTAAAAATTAATATTTTTAGGAAATTGGCAATAAAATAAAAAAATTTTTTTTTTTCACAGGGACGTTTTGGGGGTGGGATTGGAGGAAGTATGTAATCCATTTCTTTTAATAATTATAATATTAATATTAAAATCAACGAAGTAATTTTTATTTTAGATTTTTAATATAACTGAAATTAACTCTTAATGAACTTGGTTATTCGTGTATTTAAATGTCTTCATTTTACCTCTTATTTTTTACATAAAAATCCACTTTAGTAAAATATGGACTTAAATTTGCTCTTGTTTTTATTTCTTGTAATATGTTATTTTTGAAAGTGGTATCAGTCCTTGTGGAGCTACAAAAAGCCTGGATTTTTCCAACTTATTTTAGTTATTATTTTTTTATAATAAAATTTAAAAGGTGTATAGTGTAAAAAACATCACTCGAACTGACTAAAGGTGACCAATATTTTTTTAAATTGATTCAAACGCAAACCCTTAAATATCTTAATATATAAAAAAGTGTACTTATACCACTTTCAAAAAAAAAAAAAAAAAAAAAAAAAAAACAAAACAGTTCATGTCTTAACAAAAGATAGTAACTTTTGAAACATTAAATTAAGTTAGAATATAATTCGAAATTGTATTAATTAAATATAAAACAAGTAAAAGTGCTATATTCGGCCGTGCCGAATCTTCTATACCCTTCACCACGGTGATTTTATTTATACAGACATGTACAGCATTATCCATATTGTTGACTCTTTACTTAAATAAAGTCGTATGAGAAAAAATCATTATTCATGAGTTAAAGAAATATAAGACAAATTCCGTTTGCTACAATTGTCGCCGTGTTGTCAGCTACTTAATGATATTGAAGGTGACAGTTACATCGTAAACTCTGACATTGTTGTAGAAATACTTATTTTGCTTTTATAAAATAAAATAACTTTTTCAAAAAATTATAAATATTTCCTCCAATACTTTTTGTTTGGATATGAATTTGTAATTTACAATTTTGTGACATTTTCTTCTGTTGAATAAAATAGAAATTAGTCTAAGTTGACGACAGCCACAACGGTGGCCGTGTAGCCGTGTAGCCAGGTAACTTTGCTGACTTCAAAATAATCGTTTTATTTTTGACATTTTGTAGTCGGTATCCTGATGATGTCTATGTGTTTAATGCACCTAGGTTTTAAAACAGAGATATCATCTATTTAAAAATCAAACGCATTTAAAAAAATCAAACGCATTTAAAAAAATATGTTACTCTATATACACACATACATACATATGTATATTCTTATATATTATGTTACAGTCATGATTTTCATTTTCAAAGAAATATTGAAATTTTTATTTTAATTTTTCGAAAATTGTGTGTAAAAATTTTTTGTAAAAATATTTTTTTAAAAATTTTTTGTAAAATTTTATTCGACAATTTTTTGGAAAATAAAAAAAAAAAATTTTCGAATATTTTTCTGTAAAATATCTTTTTGAAAATGCTTTGTAAATTTTTTTGTAAATATTTTTGAAAAAAAAAAAAAATTAAAAAGAAACCCTTACAAAAAAAAAAAAAAAAATTCATCATATTGACACATGGGGGTCCTTTTAACTGCTCCTATTTGTCAGTGGGTACCCTGTGGGTCCATTGGCTACCTCTATGCGTATTGCTTTCTATTAAGGTCTCTAATACAAATCAAAGCAGAAAAACCCTACCAATCTAAAACAAACAAAAATCGCCCCTCGCAGGGGGTTATTATCCCCCGAGATCTGTATGCACTCCTTGCGATCTACCTGTCGCAGTCTAATATTTATTTGCCTAAAAAAGGCAAAACAGAATCATTAGAGCCGAAAAAAATTAAAAAAAAACGTAAAAAAATATAGGTGGGCGTGGTTTTTGGCCCGTAGCCTCCAAAGGAATGATCCGATGTTGCAAAATTGCAATACCAAAATTTTCGAAACTATGCCTGACAGATTGGTGTGCTTAAATTTTTTGTATCTCTTCTGGTGCCTTGGCAAATGACATTACCACACTAACACGGACAGACGGATAGACGGAGAGACGGGCAGACGGGCAGACGGACAGACGGACATCGCTTAATCAACTTCTCTATGTATAAGGATCCAGAATATATATACCTTATGGGGTCGGAAATGAATATTGTAGAAATTACACACGGAATGACAAACTTATATATACCCTTTCCACCTGTGGTGAAGGGTATAAAAAATTATCAATATATTTTGGTTTTAAGCTTTGCTTATTATTCTTTCGGATACTGTCTAAGTTGCAGTTATACAAAAACTAACGTAGGTACGTAATTTTCTAAACGACATCTGATTAGCGTTGTTCTATAATTCTATTTAGTACTGTATCGAATTTTTGACGATAGTATCGCTATCGGAAAAAAACTATCGATAGTCCAATGGAAACACAGCTATCGATAGTACTATCGACTGTTTGCCCGCTCTACCCCATATATCAGTAGGGGTTTAACCTACATTCCGTTCCTAACACCACTTTAACAATTAGAGCCAACTTACACCATGACATTTTTCATGAAACTGGTTGCATGCAATTTTAGTTTGTTGGCAAGAGGTGTGAGAAGCAAGCGGGGTAAACAAAATGGCATGGCTTGAATTTTGAGGGGATTTTTTGACACTTGCTTTGTGCAATTTTCGTTCGTTCAGAGTTGATTTCAAAAAATGAAATTGTTTGGTTTAATTATGAATACATTTCGGTATGATTTTAATAATTTCTTGTAAAATTTCGTTATTTGCTTGTTTCATTTTTATTTATTTTGTATTTCAGTACGAGTGCATATATTTTTTTCAAATAACGCATAAACAATAAAAATTACGAATATGAAATCAAAAGAAAATGTCAAAAACAAATTCAAGCCGATTGCATGCAAAAATTCATCGTAAAAATGTGCCATGAAATTCGATGCAACTTTAAAAGAGACATGAAAAAAATGGCATGAAAAAATGGCATCGTATAAATTCGGACTATCTTACTGGACATTTTTTCGTTTCTCTTTTCTGCTTTTCGCTTTTTTGCTGTGTTGCTTCACATTATATTTCTCAAGTCGGCGTCTAGTTGCTTAAAATTTCTCAACAAAGTACATCTACAACAGATTTTCAAACACACACACATGTAAAGTAAATAAATACGAAAATAGAAGCAAAAATCTGTCTATCTTGTTTATGTCCAATTGTAAAAGCCCAAAGACCAAAAGAGAATTAAAAAAAAGTCTGACCTGTTTCTGTCTTATCGTTAAAGCGGTGTAACCAATCGATAACTCCAGAGACGATACTTTTTAACCGGTGAGGTGGATGGTCCCTACAGGCAAGAACTGAGGTGACTGTTGCAGATAGTCTGCAAACCCACAGCTAGAGGTAAGAGCATGGTATAGGCTGCAATGATTTTCTAAGGGTTACATTTGTCAGAAAAGCACATATAAAATCTGGCGTACGTTATGTTTTTACCTGGTGGTAACACTTCTATAATATTTAATCATTATGATGGAAAGTAACGTTATATAAACACATATACCACTTAATTACGCATGAAACTAAAAGAAAAAGATTTTCATGGTTGACTACTGATGTGTATCAGTGGTATTAGGGGAACCAGTAGTCTCAGTGACAAAATGGCTCTAACTGACAACCACTTTAGGTAGTTTTGTGTTTTAAACCTCAGTCAATGGGTGTACATATTACGAGCTGAGGTATTGCATAACAACATATGCCGTCAAAAATAACTGAAATTAAGATCTGTTAGTATGAGCATGGTAAGCCTATGAGCTGTCGCAGACGTCTAAATTTTTGTTATTCCTCCGCCGCCTTGCCTAAGGAGATACCAGTCCTCTACGATTGCCTAGCTAAAAGTGGTAGTTTATGTTATTTTCGATCTTAAGTCCCTGTCTGATTGTTGATGGGGCTTTTACGATCAACTGACGTTGTGGGGTTAGGTTTAAATGGATCCAATGCATCATGTAGAGCAATTACAAGCTGCTACTGCTACATGTCTTACATTATTGTCAGGTTAGTACAGCAAAGCTGTTACTCAGATTTATAAATGGTTTTTCGAGTCAAGGGCTTTCCTTTGCCCCTGCAGCGCGACCTATATCTTCCTATTGGCAGTCAAAATCCCTTAATACAACTTTTATTAATTTACTTAAATTGAGTTTTATATGGTGCTCCACCCATGTATGACTTTTGATTTGAAAATGTTTAGGTTATAACCGATTATAAAAAGTACATTCATAGCTGACTCATGCAACCACTAATAATAATGTGAGAGTGAGAAGAAAACCACTCGAAGGCCGGTAAACAAGGACGGCTTGAAAGCTCTTAAATGACAGTGACGCGCGCGCCTTGTTTATCCACCTTGCGACCGTTTCCAAAATTCAATTAAATTCTCTGTATACGAGTACTTTACGTTCATTTTTTTGTCTTTAAAAATGTTGCAGACTGAGTAAGAAAAGAAAGGAAGGCATGAATCAGAAATGTAAATGTTGCAGACAACAGATGTTGTGGAAAGTTTCCATCGCAAAGTAACTACATACATACATATGTATGCATGTGTTGTGGCAGAATGTTGTGCCTAATTTAAATCTTACTAATTATCTGAATAATTTATTAAATATTTCCCCTTTACAAAGTATCTTCGAAACATACATTGTAAACATAGACTGCCAATTACAACCATGTTGCATGTTTTGCACAGTATGTGTTTGACAAGACAAAGAAAAAATCCAACACTTACATCAATAAGGCTGGTAGTGCTAGTAAGGATTGATCTTGTGAGTCTTGTATTCAGGTTAAGTTTCTATATGGAACTTGTAATCAGCCGTAACGTTGTCGATACAATTTCGATACAGTGTTTACGACTAAAATGTATTCAGGAAAATTTGTAAACGAACAAATTACACATTTGAATTATTTTATTTTGCTTTTTTATTTTATTTTGTTTTTTCTTAAGTTCCTTTTGTATAGGGTAATTTTAAAGAGCACGTTTCTTAAGTTCAAATAAAAAACAGGAAGTTCTTAAAAGTAATTGGAAAATTTTTGATTTATGTTAATGTTAAAGTCAATATCACGCTAATTACACGAGTAATAATGATTTTTAAAAGGTGTGATAATTTACTTGCCGTTCTCGTCTCATCAGTAGGTATCATCTTGGTGAAACCACATTTCCACCAGATTAAGATCTTAAAAAAACTGATCGAAATATTCTGATGATGGCTCGATCAACTGATGTTGTGGCCATCAGGCCAATGATATCATCGTTCTAAAAATGTCACCAAAATAATACTATTGTTGTTATTTTAGCGAAACCGCTGAATCCGTTGTGTCAAAAGTAAACAATTAGTTGAATGCTCTGTGTTTAAATAAATGTCTTACGGATTAAAATTAGTACCTGACTATAAGGTCTTAACCTGAAAGTGGTTTTGCAACTGGTAGAAAACGTGCGCGCATAACGGCACAATGAGTAGCAATTTTGGAATATGGACCATGCTCATACTCCTTGCTTAGGAGTAGTTAAATACCATCTGAAATCCTCCACACCAATTGGCGACATAAAAATCTAATTTCCTGCAAATTGAGTGCACAGCCATCACCATATTCTTTGAAAAATGAACAAAGTTATTAAAAAAAAAACAAATAGAAGAGAGTGATTCCACTGTGAAAACCCTTCTTAAAATGCTTAAAATATCTTTTAGAAAACAAGAATAAATCAGTCAACTGCGAGTCAGACTCCTTCTTGTAGGCAGGGTCCAGAATTTTTCATTTATGAGCATTGAAATTCCAACGATTATAATATTTTTCATAAATGAGATTCCTAAAATTTTATGTTTTTTTTTCACAGCAATAAATGAACAATGAATTACTCATTCTCATTGATGCTCTCGTACAGAATTGTTTGTACATTTTTTTCATTTATGAACGTTTTCATATACTATATGTATATAGTGATAGTGATCATTTATGAAATTTCTTATAAATGAGATTTCTAAAACACTTTGTTACTGCATGAGCCGGCAGTTGCTCATTGCAATATATTGCATATACATACACACATGCGAATGTTTTTCTTCGATTTTTTCATTTATTCATTTTTAAATACAAAGGAAAGAATACATCATCTCACTCATGAATGAACAAATACAAAATATTTTCTAGTCTCTCACATATGTATGAAAAGAAGCAGAAAAAAACTAAAATGTAAATTCTCACACATGGTTGAGTAGTGAGTGAGCATTTTGGTACTTTGCTCGTAGGTTTTCGTACTATGTTTAATACAAGGCAAATTCTTACCAGGTGGAGGCCCTAGCCGGGCTATTTATTTTGGGCTCTCGTTTTTACTTATGTCTTGTCAAAAGCACATTATTTTATATAGGTATATGCTAGTAGAATGTCAAAATTGTTGTTTTGTTGCAGTTGCCGTAGTGCTCTCACCTACTATCAATTTGCCTTGGTTTAACCCAACTTTAAAAGTGCGGCCACAGCAATACACCTCTTGTGAAAATTATAAGAGTTTACCTATAACGATTTAAAAATAAGGCCATATATATACGTGAAAATCAGGTCACTATCGGAACACCCTTTAATTTGACTTATTAGTACAGCGAACATAGTGTCTGCATATTAAGGTTAAAAAAATAATGCCATATACGTAAATTGAAATACCCATTAATTGTTAGTATTTGTTGTTATAGCGCCCATCGTAATACAACTTCTGTAAAAATTTCAAGAAACTAGCCAACACGGTTCCAGAGACAGAAGACGCTGACAGATGAACAAACATTGTAGCAAATAAATAGGGTTACGTTTTTAGCTTTTGGAATGAACACTACACTGCACAGTGGGGCAGAATCAAAATATTTTGGCACTAACCTAGTCATTTATAAAAGGGTAGTCCGATTAATCCAAAATTTGACACGAACATAACAGAGGAGTATATGAACTAACGTTTTAGAAGAGGGTACCTCTAGAGGTGACTTTATGTGGTCGCAAAGTTGGGAATCTCGCACCTGAAAATTATTTTACAGCTTGTCATTTCTTCAGTTTTATTCTGATTTTTAAAAATTATACATGGTATCTAAATTAAATTGATTGAGTTATAAGCATTTACGGAAATACAATTTTAGATTTTTCGATTCTTTCGATTCTAGTATTTTTCAAAATATTGCGTAAAATTTTTACCCAATTTTTCTAAATTATTAATAATAGTTAGCGAGCCAAATTCTAAATATTTTTGTTGAATTTGAAGATTGTATCTTTACTAAATCAAAAACTAGACGATTTTCAATTTAAAAAATCCAAAATTGTTGCATTTTTGTGTACTTTAGCCCAAAAAAGGTCATTAACGTTTTTTTTTTTAGAAAAATTTTTCTTAAGGAATATATAAAAATTTTATATTTTTGTGTGTGCATTTAAAAAAAATTCGTATAAAATTGATCATCCCTGTAGAAGATAGAGGTCCCACAATATGACCTATTTTACATCGAAATTTTGACTTTAGCCTATATGTATATTCTAAAAGCTAGGATCGAAAAAAGAAGACTGATGTAATAAAGCTATATATACTCCAAATTGTTTTTGAAAGTATTTTATGAGCCCTAGTCCGTATGTAGACTTTATGGGCCAAAGAGTAAAAATCCCAATTTTGGGATTTTTGGTCCCTATTTTGGGATTTGTGGAATTTCCTTTTTCTTAATATTGCAGATTTTCTTCCATTTCATTTTACTTGATCAACAATACTGGCACAGAAAATTTTATTTGATTTGCTTAATTTATAAAAATTTTATTGCATATTTAAAATTTTTCCTTCCCTCAAATTTGCCCGTTTTTACCATAATTTTTCGATATCAGCAAAAAATTTTAAAATTTTGTTCTAATAATTAATTTTTTATATAAATAAATATAAATGATGCAATTTCCTATCAAACAAAAAAAAAAAGATTCACCTTTTACCATTTTATGTTACTGATTTATGTTATTGGAACTGTCAAGTATTTCTAAGAATACCACAAATAAAATTAACAAAACATAAAATAGTTCTTGCAAAAAAAAACCGACTTCAAAACAGATAGAAGGGCACCAATTCTAAACTAAAAATGTAAGAAGTAATCCGTAAGAATTAGATTTAAACCAAATAAAAGATACGCCAAAATTAGAGGGAAAAAAAATAAAGACTATTTGAATGTCAAGCCAGTCCCTATTACTGTTCAAAAGTTAAGCTATTTTCACCAGCATCCGTCTTTTATGGGGACACCATTCAAGCCTCTGTCTATAACGGTTTCAAAGATAGGGGCACACAGATCAAATAACATCACCTATTCGGACATTTACAATGTTAAATTAAAGACCTGTTGTTATAGAGGACTTGGCCACAAAGATTCTTTGTAAATATCAACTATCTGTATATAACGGTTAAAAAGTTTAACCGTATATATCAAATTACATGAACTATTGGGACACCCTTTACATTATAATTCCAAATATTTATACTTTTTATCATACCAGAGAAAGTAGTGGAACTTCTGCCTAATTTTTAAGTGTTTGTGTCATATACATAGATCAAATTACGTAATTTATTGGGACACCCTTTAATTTCTAAATTCAAATTGTATACTTGCTATAGTGGACTTTGCACTACAGGTTCCTTGTAAATTTCAGCTGTCTGTCTCTAACAGTTCAAAAGTTTGGCCACATACATAGAATTACATTAACTATTGGGACACCCTTTTAGTTCCAAATTCAAATTGTATACTTTTTGTTTTAGCTGACTAAGCACTACAGGTTCTTTGTAAATTTCAGCGGTCTATGTACAACTTTTCAAAGTATGGCCATATACATCAAATTAAATGAACTATTGGAGCACCCTTTAATTTAAAATTTTGAATATTTATACATTTTATTATAACGGTTATAGTAATTTTAATTCTGTCAATCTATAACGATTCAAAAGGTAGACCCAAATAGGTCATATTATGTCACCTATGGGGACACCCTTTAAATTTTTAATTTATTTTTTTATTAATTTCTGCTGTTGGGAGCTATAGCGCCACGCAATTTTTTTTAAATTTTAATTTGGTGCCCTTTACGGTTCTTAATACATGTAAAAAACATGTATGTTGTATGGGGACACCCTTTAATTTTTAATATAATGAACTGTTTTTAAAATGGGACCAACCTGAAAGCATAACCTTTCAAATAAAGAAAAAAAAATCGGTTCAGAAATGGCAGAGTTCTGCGGTTACATACATAAAAAAGCAGCATTCAGACGAATAGATAACCTCCTTCTTTTTGAAGTCGGTTAAAAATTACCCTGTATTAACATAAAAGGGGTTGTGTGTGCGAGAAACAAATAAATACAAATATTATTTTTAGCTGTAACTTTAGGGAAATAAACTTTATATACATACATATGTATTTCGAATTTTTTTTAAATTTATTTTTTATTTATTATCTGTCAGTAGCAATGCATGGTACAATTTGTATACATATTTCAATAACATGTTGATTGTCTTCTTCGATAAGTGAAACAAAATATTTTTGTTGTCTTTGAGAAATTATACCCTTGATAGCAATTGCAGAGTATTTCCTTGCTCTTAAAACAAAAATATTTATTTTATTTTCTCTTCTCTTGAAGATAACCTAAAAAACACTTTAGAGTTATTTCCATAATGGTATTTTTCATATTTCTTTTTTTGAAGATACATTTGCTGCTGTTGATAATTTTTTATCACTTGTAATGTTTCAAATGGTTTCAAATTTGTTATCGCAAAAAAGAAATCGTTTATGGTTATAGTTAAAGTTAAAACACAAATTTTTATGAAATATTTCACACATTTCCCCAATAGTTTTTAACTGAAAGAAATTTTATTTGATGCTATTTTTGCCTCAAGTGGTCTGGAATGTATGTTTTATAGTTTTGTTTTTTATCTTTAAAATGTGTTTATCATTATTGTCGGTTCACACGCAGCAAGTTATGGAGAGATATAAAGAAAAATAATGAGACGGACGGGTTATATATTCAAACGTAAGTAACCCTTTCACTTTATGCAAAGGTTTATAGGCTTCGAAACTTCGAATATCTTTTAAAAGTGAATCAAGTTTTCCCATAAGCGGTAATTTTAGATGTTGGTTAGGCTTTTAAATTAGATATCAAAAAACCGTATGAAACTTATTTGTCTTTCTGTTCAAATTAAGTTCGAATTTTCAAACATAATAAAATTTGGAAAAGGTCCACTTCTTGCTTAGAAATTTTGGACTTCGAAATTTTAAACATTTATATTATTATAAATTAGCATAAAACAGTAATTTACTATGGCAGTTAGATTTTAAATAAACATATCGAAAATTTGAAATAAGTTCGAATTTTCAAAAATTCTCAAAAACTAAAATATTTTCTTTTATTTTATTAAAATGAAATTGGGGATGTTGTGAAAGTTAGTTTGTAAAGACAATTATAAATATTTTTAATAATCGAATTTTCGAACATAATAAAATTTTGCATTTTTGGCAAAGTTTAGGCTTCGAAGTTTTAAAATTTTTTTAAAAAGTAAATCAACTCTTGCCTAAGCAGTAATTTTTTCTGTCAGTTAGACTTTAAAATTAAATATCGTAAAATATCGTAACTTCGAAATTAAGTTTTAGGGGTTTTAATTAAGTTCGAATTTTCAAACATTCCCAAATACTAAAATATATTGTTTTATTTTTTTTTAAATGAATTTGGGGATGTTGTGAAAGTTAGTTTTTAAAAACAATTATAAATAATTTTAGTAATCGAATATTCAATCATAATGAAATCTTGCACTTTTGGCAAAGTTTAGGCTTCGAAATTTTAATTTTTTTAAGTGGTTCAACTCTTGCATAAGCAGTTATTTTTTCTATCAGTTGGACTTTTAAATTAAATATCGGAAATTCGAAATTAACTTATATATGTGTTTTTAATTATGTTCGAATTTTCGAACATAATAAAATTTAGAAATTGCGCAATTTTTAAACAGAAAGTATAAAATTATACAAAATTACATATTTTTGGATTTTCATTTTCATGTCTCGTTACTTTCTAAAGCAAAATATCGTCATTTCGAAATTGACGAACGGGTTACATATTTGACATATTTTTACTTACAATTCATATGATGTAACAACTAATTGCCGAAAGTAGTTTGCTGGAGTGATCGCAAATGCAAATGCTAGGAAAAATCAAGAAAACGAAAAAAAAATTTTTTTGACTAGTCTGAACGAGCACTAGCAAGAATTTATGTAGTAAAACATTTGTTTCTAATGTTAGATCAAACAAAATGTCAATTTTGTAACAAGTAATAAACACGTAATTTATGATAGTTTTGAACAAAGAAAATCTGTCCAAATTTCCTCTTAAATTTCTACATTATCTTTTGATGTGAACCAGTGAGTTTTAATTATAAAAATAATGAATTCTTTTATCTCAACAATTTTGATGGGTCTCTATTGAAATAGCGAGTGTGGAAAAATATATTTTATAATGAGGATGTGTTTTGACTTCTATGTTTCAAACACATGGCTTAGTTAACAATAAGAAGTTTAGAGACATCCTCTTAATCTTATTATTAAGTCGTTTGCTATAAGTACCAAGGCCCATGGAATCTTTTGTGCAGCCTTTATATTCGCGGGCGATGTCTAGGTTACGAATAAAGTCATTAACCCTGTCCATTATTTACATCCTCTGAAGTTTGCAGTGAATTTCCGACATATTTTATTCTATTAGACTTCAAGGAAGGTCACGCACAGAGTATGAACTCCAAAGTCTCATCGTATATAAAAAAACATGCCGTAAGTAACTTATTGAGTGAAAGTAGCCTTTAGAATGATCCCCAGTATAGCGTAATAAAACGCTTTGCTTTTCTGAGATTTTCCCTGGATTCGCCCCAGGAATAAGTTTTCTTCGCAGCAATATACCAAAGAAGAATGGTTCTGGTCCTATAAATCTGCGCCGAACTTCTAGGTCGGCCGTTCGTTACCAACACGACCAATAAGATTGGGAACTAAAAATAATCTAAGCCTGTTGTACCAACTTCATTACTTCTCAGCTCAGTTTGGCTATCTGGCATCACACAAAATTTTAAACTAAATAAATCTACGTCGAAAATCTAGACGGTCGGTCGCTCCTTACCAACACGAGCCTCATGGTTGGGACCAAACATAATCTTAGTCTGTTAAACCAAGTCATTCACAGATGTTTTACTGTTCATTTATACTCCAGACCTTACGTCAAATCAAGTTAAGACCTTTAGCTCAGATTGGTTATCTGACATGACTAAGGCGCGTTCATACTAGGTGGAAGCAACAGCCCAGCTGATTATTTTTTGCTCTCGTTTTTTGCTAATGTCTTATCAAAACTACATTGTTTTATATCTACACGTCTAATGCCAAAGTTGTTGTTGTTTTGTTGTAGTTGTTGCCATACTTCTCACACCTGGTATCAGTAAACCAAACGTTACAACAAGCGTAGTTGTCGCAACGGTGCCACGACCTCAAAATTCGTGGGCAACAAGAAGATCATTTGAATTGGTCATATACCCTAAGGTAAGGGCCATTCGCGAAGAGACGATGTTTACGCAAGTGTGTTACTAGATTTTCGGCTTTAACCAACCCCTGTTCTTTCAAAATGCAGAGTTATTGTTATTACTCATTGGACGAATTCCTTGCCTGTTAAAAATTAGGGATGTCAATCGGGAGTCGCATTTCAATGTGTTGGTAGCTCCGCTGCGTCTTTCCTTAAAAATAAAGAAAACAATTGTAAGAAAAATATTTCCAACCTTGAACTCGAAAATGCACGCTATTCTTACAACAAAACCCATCCCTGAATAAAATTCTGCATCCAAAAATTATCGTAAACCTCTGTAAAAGGTGATTAAAATATTTTGATATCAATGTTATTCCACAAAGTAAAAACACAAATCATATAGAAATTTTATTCAATTGATTATTTGGCAGTAAGTAATTCATATTTTGTCGTTATGTTTTTAAAACAGCACCATCTGTAGCGCAACCGCGCTTAAAATATCCCACTTCCAAAAATAAGAGGTGCCTTTTTAAAGTATTTTTCATGTTTTGTCATTTTGTATTTTAAAACACCGCCATCTGTTGCGAAACCGCGATTAAAATATCCCACTTTCAAACTCGAAATTGCGAACCTTTACTGCTTTTCCTCCAATTTCTTGTGGAAATGAAATATTTTTGCGGAAAAAAAGTATCCTATATTGGAAACAGGATGCTAAGGTACCTACTCATAAAATTTTGTTAAAATCCAACCAGTAGTTTTTACGTGATGCGAACACAGACGTAAATTGAAAATAATAAAATTCAATTCTAAGGAATTTCTGATGATTAAATAATTTGAAGATTTTTGTTTAATTGGGCAATTTTGTACTAATTTAGTTTGAAAGCTGCAAAATTGTATTATACTTTTAATAGCATACTTTTAGGATGTATAAAAATCTGTAAGATAAAAGACGTCTGTTGCATGCAGACACTGTTTACTTTTTATCTTTCTTATATTTTTTGTTATTGCGGCCATCGTATTACATCTTTTATCATCTTTTACAGTTCAAGAGATACAGATGCGTGTCATATTTTTGTCACAACTGTACAATAGCCCACATAACCATAACCTACGAATTTAATTTAAAATAAACCCCAACAAATTGGAAGAAACAACAAACCCAAATTTAATATTTTCACGTAATAAATATAAATGACATTCCAGGACAAGGAGTGACACATTAAAAGCACACGCATTATAAAATATATTACATGAACATGACCTAAATATTTGTTAGGAAATTAAGCCAGCACTAGACGACCCAAATAGAAAACCTTTAACACGCACATTCTATTCGAAACTGAAAAATTTTCACAAGCAATGGTCGTGAACGCCGTTATTTAAAATGAGAACAAAATATGATAAAAATAATAATTCAAGAATAATGATTAAGGTTACAAAGGATAACACACACACACATACACCCATACTTACATGTATTAAAGAATGTTAAAGTGGAACAATTAGGGGTTGTTCGATAACGAGAGTTTAAATAAATATTTAACTTTAAGTAGTTTTAAATGATTACACATTGTTATTATTCACGCTGCTAAACCATTCGGACAGGAATTCTAGCAATAAAGCAATAAGGGATTACAAATATATTCTCTTAACTACCACCGTTAGCGGTTACCCTAAGCATTCTGGATGGTCGCTTTTAATTTAACACTATACTTTACAGTTTAACATCGGAATTATTTAGGTCCCAGGGTGATACAAGTCTGATACAGATTTAGGTCAGTGCCCCTGTTGTGTTGTCTTAACATGGCGGTGGTCTTACCACTGGGTAAAAACATTGGAGGCTATCTAAACTCCTAACACGATATTGGTGCCCCTAATGGATTGAAATAGCACAGCAAAACAGCGACCAAATCGACGAATTATATATAACTAAACCACAGCCTTTCTGAAGGGTCTGACAAATAACTGATCATAAAGATTTGAAGAAATACTTGCGGAGCTACTGGTTCCCTAGGAACCAGTTGTTTGAACACTGGTCAGATTTCGAAACTTCTTAGCTTCAAGTTTTAGGCCCCCTAGAGGTTTCGGGAACTAGAGCCCCCATATACCCAATGAAGCATCGACGTCAAGGTGTTAGAAGTCAACAAGACAACATTTTCCCCTGGGGGAACAGTGTGGTTCAGAGGGGATTAGACGACAGATATATAGTAGCGTCAGCCGACGATGTCATAAACATACGTATATGTATAGCTTCTGACGACGCTACTATATATCTATATACAGTCAAAAGTGCAACTTGCAGTGCAGCCCCGTAGCAGGCACCAGTATATGAATTGTTTTAATAAGTCGATCGGAGAGAAGTAGGTTAGATGGAGAAGGGTTGTGCCCACGAAATGACACCTCCACTCTGTGAACCAGAGTGTTCATTGTGATTCCCTTTAAATAGATAAACAAAAAAGATATGTCTATTTACTTAGCCACCTGATATCGCTGATGAAGCTGACATCATCTTCTAGATTACACTGCTTACCCTATCGTTAAATCTTTCGTCTAGGCATCTAATTGCAATACCGGGCAGTGACACATAATGTGTTTGAGAGTTTCGAACTTCTCTTCGTCCTGTAAAAATCCGATATACCGTTAACCAAACTACTGGTTTGATCTCTAATGAGATCACACCTACAACGGCTCTTACAGTTAAACGTAAACAAGCGCGTAAGGAGTAATGACATTAATAAGAGCGCAACGCTATGTAGTGAAATCTAAATTTAAATGCAAAATAGAGCTAAAATCTAAATTTAAATGCAAAATAGAGATAAAATCGCTAGATAAAGCGGAAAGTAGATAATCACTAGATAAAGCGGAAAGTACAAAAAAAAAAAAAAAATAAATGCCAGAAAATGGGCAGACAGACGAGATTTGTATAGATAGTAATGCAATACATACTCTACCTTTTCAACCCCTTGCCGTCAAAATTCGTCTGTCTGCCCTGTTCCTGTCCAATTGTAAAATGGGTATACCTAACGCTCTGTCAAAATTGGATTTACTAATTGCCAATTGCGTTGAAGCCGCTATTTGGGTTTGCCTTATACATTTTGTATGTACATGGGAAATTTTTGACAGTTATTTTACGCCTTTCGCGCTTGTTTAAGTTTAGTTGTTAGAACTTTCATTCCTAAACCCGGAAACAGTTCAGTTTTTGCCGTGTCTTTGGCCTGTAGGGCTCTGCAATCTTCCCCAGCCTCACAGGACTAATTAACTCATCTAAAGAACTCTTCCTACTACCCAATTTGATAGAATTTATATAGTAGTCGGTGGTTTCACCGATTCTACTCTGTTTGAATTAAACCCCGCCTTAACACAGCAAAGACCCGGAACCCAACATAATGTAACTTCATACATGTCCGTTAGCTTTTTACACTCGCCTACTGGAGAGAAGTAAACTCTTAAAAATATTTATTCTTTAGTGTCAGAATACCAGTCGATTTTTAACTTTAATATAGTCTAATCTGCTTAATATGGAAATCTGCACAGAGGGAATTTCTCTCCTCTTTACCTAGGGCTGAAGGAAATCTAACGATATAAATAATGAAGAGAAGGAGATTATTAGAAGAGAAAATCTAGTGGAAAAGCAGGTTAAAGTTAGCGAAAAAACGAATCTTTCCAAGAAGGTGCAAATATGTGACTTCTAACACGGAAGCTCTGGATGTGGTAGAACTGGGAAGGAGTTTTAAACACGAAGACTATGGAAACTCCAACCCAGTATAACCACGAAAGAAGCTCTTCATGTATACCTATACCCAGAATTGTATTATTATCCAGGTGTGGTGGAAGGTCTTGGTATAAGGCTGAACAAATTGCAAAGGACATCTTTAAGCCAGACTGGCCCTTAAGAAGTCCTTAGGAAAAAAGGCAAAATGCTTTCATAGATGCAATTGGATTAGCCATATAACTGCTCTGGTGACAGGATATAAACACAAATTTGAACGATATATAATGCGAAGTAGGTGATATTTGTAGGATGTCCTTTGCTAAATGGCATTGAACGAAGAACTTTAACAGCGTCATACAGAATTGGAATGTCAGCCTAGTGATTACACATACTTAGTGGTGAGAAAAGTGATCGACATCTAACAATCGAGAAACTAAACAGAAGTAACAATAAACAGGTCTATAATCGGAAATCTCTAGAATATAAACCAGAATTAGAATGATGGTCAAAAGCATAGCAATCTTGTCTTTATCCCTCCTATACAGTCATTGTGTACTTCAAGCAATGTTTTACACAAAATCTATTTTGCATGAACAGTGTTCTCCTTCTTTCAAGATTTGCGATAAATTTATAACTTTAAATTTCCCCCCTAACCCCTTCTCCCTTTTACAAAAGCGCCTCTGATTCTTAATACGACCAACTGGAAATATCAATAACCATAAAATAATAACCATCTTTTGTGAATCGCTGAAGCCCTTTTATTTTTATTAAAACAAAAAAAAAAAAAAAATAAAAAACATGTTACAATCCCGCACGAGTCTATATAAATGTATTTTCGAACTACTCACCCTTAATTTAAGAGTTAAAGAAGAAATTACATTCTCACTGTCAAACAATGAATCCATTGAAACAAAAATTTAACCACATCCATAAATAAATGACTGGCTGACAGACGGCATAACAAAAATAAAAGAAATGTATTTTTTGTTTGGATTTTAAGTCATCTCATATTGTAACCGTTCATTTTTTTCCGTTCTTATATCCAGCCAGCCATCCAGCCATCCAGCCATCCGTCTATCCAACCAAAGCCAAATAAAATTTTAAAAATCCAATATATCAAAAGCAGCAGAAAAAAGGAACAAATAATGAAAAACCCATATGTCCTATAAAAGTGGTGGTTTAAAAATTATACACAGCTCGTGAGTGAGTTGAGGGTGTAGTGAGCTCAGCCCAACATTTAAAAATTGTTTGTACAGGGGGACTGAAAAGTAAATGTTTCATGGATCAAAGAAGAAAACATTCACAAACACATGAAGTATTAAATTTATCTCAGGGTCTGGTGATGGATGGCCGATAATCGGTAATGATTTTTTGTTTGATGTTTTTCGAAAATATAAATTTGAAATTTTTCACAAATATTGAAATATTGTTGTGATACTTTGGATTTGGAAACTTTTTGCGTAGAAAGCTTAGATTTCGAAATTTTATAGAATTACAAAATTACATCTTTGCATATATTAGTAGTTTTTCCATGTCATTTAAAATAAAATAGAATATCGAAAATTTGAATTTTCAGAATTAAAAAAAAAATAATATTTTTGTTTTATTAAAATTAGATAATAGATATGGTAATGATAATATTTAGGAGGAAATTCTCAATATGTATGTTCAAGAGATGAATTTTCAAACATAATAAACCCTTTTATTTGTTTGCAAATGTTTAGTAGACTTCGAAACTTTCAATATTTTTTGAAAGGGAATTAAATTTTCTCATAATATAATTTTTTCCGTCAGTTAATCTCCCACATTACATATCGAAAAATCGTATTAAAGCTATTTGTTATTTCTGTTTAAATTAAGTTCGAAATTTCAAACAAAATAAAATTTAGTAACAGTCCACATTTTGCATAGAAAAGAATCAACTCACGCGCAAGGATTTTTTTTTCTGCCAGTTAGACTTTAAAATTAAATATCGAAAATTCGAATTTAAATTATTTTTTTTATTAATTAAGTTCGAATTTTCGAACAGAATGATATTTGGAAATTATATACTTGTGTGTGATTTGAGAATCAACTTCCGCTCAAGCATTTATTTTTTTCTGTCATTTAGACTTTAAAATTATATATCGAAAATTCGCATTTAAGTTATTTTATTTTTAATTAAGTTCGAATTTTCGAACAGAATAATATTTAAAAATTGTGTACTTTTTGCATAGAAAATATAAAATTATACAAAATTACATATTTTTGCTTTTTGTATTTTCATATTGAAAATTCAAAATTAGGTTAAAATATTTTAAAAAATTCTCAAAAATTTAAATATATCGTTCTTAAACTCTTCACCACAGGTAGAGGTTGTTTCTTGAATATTCATTTCCAATCCCATAACAAATTATATTTTTTTTATATTTATAAAGTTTTATTTTTATTTTAACTATTTTATAAATTGAATTAATAATTTAAAAAAAGGAATTTTAAGATTAAACCAGTTATATGTAAAGAAAATACACAATTAGAAGAAAATAGAGAAATAAGTGTTTGCGTGTTAGTTTGTGTAATTTAATTTATAACAAACCACTCCACCTATAAAATATAATGCATAATTTCTCGTATTCTCCTTCTCTATGAAAATTTATTAAACAGAACAAATTATTATAATTAAAACAACCTTTAGATGGATACGAAGAATGCAGGGAGGTCCTTGTGTATTTTGATCGAAGGAATTCTTTTTCGAAATACAATGTTAAAGTCATACAAATTCGAATGATTTCCTTTTGAAACAAATTACGCAGTAACCCCCCTGAAGAAAGATGTAGAAAAACCAAAAAGGCATTGAATTCTAGAAACAAATTTTCTTTATCTCTTTATAACAATGAACTTAAGCCTGAAAAATGTATAATTAAATTTTTTATGTTTTTATTTTCCTATTTTAGATTTATTTTGTATTTTTTCTCATTATTTCTCTCTCTCTCTCTGTTTGCTGCTATTCCATTAAAAAATAACATCTCCTTTTGAAATAACCATTTTCCAAATATTATTATGACCATTTTTTTCTATATTTGTTTTATTTAGATTTTATACTTTTGGAAAGTTGAGTGGTTCCTTTTTCATTGTCACTTGAGCATGTGTTAAAAACGTTCAATTTCATTTGAAATGTGTGTTGTGTTGTTTGCATTAAAAGAAGGCACTCTGCCATCGGTCATACGCGTACTTATCCCGTTGAGAGCACCAGAATAAGGATGTACAAGGATCGCATGCTTACGTATGTATGTATGTAAATTGGATAATGCGTCCGTCAGCTTGCTTGTACTGTAGAAATTAATCATTTAAACATGCGTTTTCCATTTTAAATTCAAATTGTAAAATATTTCAATTAGTTTATTAAAAAAAAAGTATTTCTGTCATGTCATGCTTATTGAGTGATAATTGAAATGATGTGTGTTATAAGAGGGAGTGGTTTAAGTACTTTAAACTTGATTTTTATTTTATTAGTTTTTAACAAATAACTTAATGGAAATTCAATTTGAAAAAAATTTTATCCTGCTTCTTTAAAACAATCCCCCTATCTTTTAAATTACTTTATATTAATTTTTGGATATGAAGAAAATCATATACAAATTAAAAAAAAAAAAAAAAAAAAAAAATAAATGAAGTTCCAAACTTTTGTAGAACTTTCCTTAGCCAAAAAGTTCTCAATGTAGAACCAAGCGCTAGAAGATATCAAACAGATTAGATCCCATTGTGTTACCTATTTTTTCAGAAATTCATGACAATGACAAAACAATATACATTTATCTCTTTATATCATAACTATTTTTATATTCACTTTTTTTAATAAATTAGTTCAGTAGTGCTGGTAAGGTGTTGAGTAGTGGTTACCGAGTATCGAGTATTTTATTTTCAAAAAGAGATAATAGCACAAAAAGTAATATTCATTTATATCATAACTATTTTTATATTCACTGTTTTAATAAATCAATGTAGTAGAGCTGGTAAGGTATTGATTAGTGGGTACTACGTATCGAGTATTTGATCTTCAGAAAGAGATATTGTCATAAAAAATAATATACATTCATATCTTTATATCACAACTATGTTTATATTCCCTTTTTTTTAATAAATTAGTGCAGTAGTGCTGTTAAGGTGTTGAGTAGTGGTTACCGAGTATCGAGTATTTTATCTTCAGAAAGAGATAACAACATAAAAATAATATACATTAAATTATAACTATTTTTATATTTAATTTTTAAATATATATATGCAGTAGAGCTGGTAACATATTGAGTAGTGGGTACCAGGTATCGATTATCTGACCTTCTGAAAGAGATAATGTCATAAAAAATAATATACATTTATCTCTTTATATCATAACTATTTTTTTAAAATCCCATTTTTTAATAAATTAGTAGTGCTGGTAAGGTGTTGAGTAGTGGTTACCGAGTATCGAGTATTTTATCTTCAGAAAGAGATAACAACATAAAAATAATATACATTAAATTATAACTATTTTTATATTTAATTTTTGAATATATCAATGCAGTAGAGCTGGTAACATATTGAGTAGTGGGTACCAGGTATCGATTATCTGACCTTCTGAAAGAGATAATGTCATAAAAAATAATATACATTTATCTCTTTATATCATAACTATTTTTATATTCACTTTTTTTTATAAATTAGTGCAGTAGTGCTGGTAAGGTATTGAGTAGTGGGTACCAAGTATCAGTATTTGATCTTCAGAAAGATATAATGTCATCAAAGATAATATACATTCATCTCTTTATATCATAACTATTTTTATATTAATTTTTTTTTTTAATAAATTAATGCAGTAGTGTTGGCTAACTATTGATTAATGGGTACCGAGTATCGAGTATTTGGTTTTTTTTGAGTAAAAACACACAAAATTAGTTAATCGATACTTTTAGGGTAGTATTTTTAGAAATAAATTGAAAATAATATTTGAAAACTACAACTAATTAAAATTTCGTTGCTATTATGTAAACGGAAGTATTGAGTACCCAATTAAATCGTGATGAGTAATAACGAGTAATTAAAAGTAGTAAAAATACGAATAAAAAAAAAATATTATTCCTCAAAAGTTGCATAATGTAAGAGGGTCTCAAGAGTAGGTTTCTCTCACCACACCACCCTGTCAGCGATAGTCTCCGTTTTTGGACAACCCAAAAAAAGGGTAAAAAATTCATCAGTGTTGAGCATTAGGTAATTTTCATTTGCAAGGAAAAATAATATTATACGCACTTCAAAGTTTTCCAAACGTTGTCATTTACCATTTATTTTGTGAAATATTACCTTCTTTGGAAACTGGATGCAATAGGCATCCATACGGCTGCGTATGCCGAAAATCTGGTACTTATGGTTGGTGGAAAGTTCATCGATACCATCCCAGGATGAGCCCTTTGGTAGGAAGGCTCGTAAAGCGCCTTAAGCTCGATAACGGCGTTAGTTAGACAGCTCATGGAAACTTCAAGTTTCATCTAGCTGAGATGAAAGTCGAAGATCGGTAGCGCACATTGTAATGTTCAGCACTGACTAGCATAAGTCTTAGGACCTAATATTGTTATTGTATTGTAGTACCTGTTGTATAATAATGGAATCTTAATTTAGTAGACAATAACTACCTGAGTGATACATCTCTCATGATTATTATTTCTTTATTATATTGATGACAACTTGTCATTAACTTGATCTCTATTTGTTATTTATTTAATGTCTGTGTGTCATTGCTTGTATGACAGAATTATGATCCTTGCCATTGATCATAAAATGACCAACTGATGTAAAGTTAAAATTACAAGAATAGTGTCCCGGGGTCATAAACGAATACACTTGTCATGGTATTGATGTCAAATTACATCGGCGTTATGATGGTTTTTCTATCAGTGTATAGGCAATTAAATAAGTTGTAAAACAAAAGTGTCGTTCTCTTACTACGAACTCAATTAAAGGACCTTTACATTTAATAATGTCTAGAAGAAAAACATTTTAAAGTCCACTAGTCTTTGTGCCCTGAAAACTACGTGCAAATGGCACTTTTTCTATCTCTAATACTCGTATGTCAAAGGAAATTATCGATCCTACAAAACTACAAAACAAAACAAATTAAAAAAAAGCCATTAAAGTGTCAGTTAAATGAAGTTAAAATTTAATTGATAAAAATGACAGTTATGAAAGCCAATGAACGAAAAATCAATTAAAAAATTGAAATTCGTCTTCAAAGCGGCAATGAACGTTCTAATGAAAGAAATGATTTACCGCCCTAATTTTCTGTTGCTTTTATAAAAAGAAACAGATGCTTTTGACTACAAAACAAAAAATGGAAACAATTAAGCAAAATGCTGGTATTTTAGGAAATTTTTGACTCTACACCATCCATCGATATAAATTATAAAGACAACAACAAACTGAAAGCTACTCGCACTATTTAAAATGTTAAGATGGAGGAAGGGAAAGAATTACAATAAACAGACACATGTGTGAAAGAATAAAATTTTAGCTGGAATTTACTAAATTAAAATTGGAAAAAAATGTGTGTTTTCGATAAAAAGAAATTCTGTGAGTTTGTTTATTTTTTGTGAAACATTTTTAGCTGAATGAATAAAAAACTTAACCTCGTCAACACCTTCGTTGGAAGATTATTGTAAGGCAGAGGATTTATTTTTATTCGATTTAGAGTATTTTTGGTACGAAAGCAGTACCAGAATTACAAGACCAGGCAAATAAAATGTAAATAATTCGCAATGTTTATTTCATTCTACCGGTATTCATTGTCAGACCAAACATAATCATCATTCTAAGCGTGCTTTTCAACGAATTTTTAAAAAAAAATTCACATCACTTATTAACTAATAGTACGTTTCCACGAACCCCAATCAATACTCATGCTTCGCTCTCTAATTCGTGATTCACACTCCAATCATGTTTGAATCAACATGCTTCGCCATATAACATTTTCAAGCACCTTGTTTTGAGATGATTCAGTTTTTATTTACTTTTTTTGTATTCTAAATAAAAAATTAAAATTGTAGAGATACAAAACCAAAGCGCCAGGTTATGATATCCTTAGTTTCACACAAAATCTGCAACGCGACCTATACCTTCGTATAGGAAGCTATGTAAACGAAAAATGAGTTTAATGGTACTCCTTCAGTGAAAAAGGTTCTTGCACGTTGAGTTTAAAGGTGCTAGCACTTTTCCACGCAGCTTAATATTCATGCATTGCTCTCTCATTCGTGATTCACACTCCAATGTTAAAGTGCTTCGCCATATCAAATTTTGAGAGCGAAGCACTTTGTTTTGAGATTATTCAAACTGAATCTACTTATTTCTTTATGGTATTCTAAACAAAAAATAAATATGGCAGAGGTACAAAACGAAAGCACCAGAGTATGATATCCTCAGCTTTCTCTAAAATCTGCAACGAGACCTATATTTTTGTATAGGAAGTGAGACTTCTAATTCAGCTAGGTAAAATAAAAATGAGTTTAATGGTGTCGCTCCAGTGAAAAACTTGAGTTCAATGGTGCTCCTCCAGTCAAAAAGTTAAGTTTAATGGTACTCCTCCAGTGAAAAAGAGTTACAAATCACCAATATCAGACTTATTAAAAAGAAATTACTAGATTATACACGATAACAAAAACGATTACACATGGCTGATTAATGCAACCACCAATAACAGTACTGCAGCACAGCTTTTCAAGGATGCCAATCAGCCAGTGTGAGTGAGACGTAAAAAACTCGAAGGCCGAGCAACAAGGACGGCCTCATTGACTTTAGCCGATAACAACAATGACGCGCGTACGATGTTCCTCAAGCCAGAGCTACTTTACGACTGTTGCATCTACTCGTACTTGCGTAGCATGAGTAATTTCTCTCTTCTCTGATTTTTATCGCAAGTATATTTGAGTCTATAGTAGTGACGAATCGGTGGTTTCACCGATTCTTGTCTATCTAGGTTAGTCTCCTTCGAGCCTAATATTGCGATTAGGCAGCGATTTCCTTAACGTTGCACAATCTGACCCTATTCTTGTTCGCGAGCACAACGATAGCCCTTTTGCATTCACCTAATAGGTTTGGTTCTAAACATAAATAAGATAAACATCAACAACTTGTAGTGTCAACAGGTTGGTGCTACGTGTGGTACATCTTACGAAACCATCGATTTAATTAAATATTATTTTGGTGATAATGTTATTTTACGAAATGAACCCGAGTCTTAGCCTCCAAGATCGTGCGATTTTTTTTAGAGTACGTCAAGTGCATGTTACGGTGACAACCCACAACTCTTGACCAATTGGAGGTCAACATAACTCATTTCACTTATGCGCTATGCAACAGCTATTTATTATGAGATATCATTTTTAAAACCTAATTGCCATTGGATTTCCATCCGAATAGAATACATTTTTATATAAAAATAGAGCTATTTTAGATAAACTGGCAATAAAAATAAGAGAGAAATTATTCATGCTTCGCAAGTGGATTCAAACTAAATAATCTCAAAACAAGGTCCTACGCTCTCAGTATTTTTTTATTTCGAAGCATGATGATTCAAACATGATTGGAGTGTTAATCACGAATGAGAGAGTGAAGCATGATTATTGGGCTCCGTGAAAACGTGTAATTTTAAAAATACTCCTTCCAAGTTGAGGAATTCATTTCGGATGTTTAATTATCGTGACTGCAAAACGATTGCTCTCAAATCTACTTTATATTCACAAATTTTATAACCAATTGAACTTATGAAAAGCAATCATTTAATAATCTGGAACACCGATATCTGTAACTAAGATCGGTGAGTTCTGGAACCAGCCTCGTATGTTTTGGGCCGATTGTTTGATTTGTGCAGGCCTACCACCTAACCCAATATATTACATGTTCTTTTCTTTTTTTTTCATTTCTCTTTAAACACAAAAAGTAATGCATAAATTCAGTAACATGCCACTCCATTCATTCATAAATACCGGATGTATTGAAATGTTTACTTTTTTTCATTCATTTTTTAACTTCACGTTCTTCTGTGTCTGCACGAATGTTTACCTTTGTGACACACGTATTATATTTTGTTTTGTTAAACATTATTATTGTTTGTATAGCCTGCTTTTCTTTTGTTTAGAAAAATCCTTATGACTTATAAGGATGCGAGTGTACCTGCCTGGGGATATTGTTGTACGAATTGCATCAGTTGTTTAAATTGAATAAGCTTAAGGAAATCACTGTTTTTATCTTTCCAATTGAGAATATTTTTGTAATAATTACGTTACAGTCTGTTCTTTTGAAAATTGCATTACAATATCTATTCGAGTGCACGTATTGAACATGAAAACAAATTTTTATTCATTGTTTTAAAAAAGTTTTTCCAATAAGGCCGCTAGATTTTTTTTAAAGACAATACTACCTGAGCTAAGCTTTTTGCTTATCTGTAGAAAATACCCAGAGTCTTAAGCGAGAATCGACCCTGCAACCTTCAGGTTTATTTATTTTTCTCTTGTCAACTTTAGATGGTCACCCTTCCTGTTTAATATTTAATGACCAATTATAGTCGATGCTTCTTTGCAGTAAATAATATGCGAACAAATGCCGAAATCTGTAAAAAATTATGTGCAAAAGAATGCTAAGCAGTTAATGCGAACGACATTTGATCATGCGACTTAATTTTTTATGGTATGGCAACCCCTGGGTTGAAATTGCATTTGATAAAAATTGTTACACAAAAATGCGTGTTAAATAAAAATTTGTTTTTGTTTTATTCTGCTTTCAAATTAGTGTTATGTATGTAATGTAGTTGAAATTTCGAAGCAGACCACTTCCATAATGGGTTCCTTTTCGACCCACTTCTGTCCTCTATGATTACAGGCAACCGAAATGTAATTTACTAGCATTTGTTCAAGGCTCAGGTCCCCCATGGCAGCCACCAGTGGTCCTGAGTCTTATGCTAGCCATTGCTGGACATTCACACATAATGTGCGCTGCCGTCTCAGCATCTTTCCTTTCGCCGTCTTCTCTTCTGCCTCTGCCTCTCACTTTTAGGCATAAGCTGTAGAGACTCCGACTCGACGTTGAAGAAACGTTTTGAGCTGCCTGCTTCCGAAAAGGATTTGCCTAATCCCACAGGGCCAGGTGCGTCCAATTCATCCACATTTACTTCCATAGCCGTAGGAGTATCTTCATAGACTGACCAGTCCATCCCTTGCGAGGTTTCTTTCTCATTCTATTTCGATATCCTCCCCTGGCCAGTGGCAACCGAAGTTCCTAAAGGGATTAACCTCTCCACCTCTAACGAGACCTCCTTGTACATCCCTAACGAAATATTCCGGTTCAACGCCATAGGAAAACCTTTAGAGATTAACCTGCGAGGCATTTCTGTCCATCCCTTCTGAATTCTTCCCTAGTCCATTATTGGAGAAAACGTTGTTCACCCACACAGAGCTCCTTATATAAAGGTAAGTCTACAATGAAACCGGAGGTCGACTGGTATCCAGAGTTCGCATACTAACGGCCAAGCACCCTCCTGACCACGCATCCCTGGCGTATGCTGTTCCACCGTATATTAGGGTGGGGTTCTTCCAGATTAAGGTTCAAGGAACCCTGGCGTCTGGTGCCCCCATTTTCCCCATAGGACTGCGTCAAAGCTTTGAGAATGAACCACAATGACAATTAGTGCCCCAGGGGCCAAATTAGTGTTAAATTTAATTTAATATATATTCGAATAATTTTTATCCGAATAAGTTTTTTATTCGAATAATTTTAAATTATCCCATAAAGTAAATATATAATCTCATAGGTATTGAGTCGATTAACCAATGTCCGTCCATATTTGGATAAAATTTGATTTTTCGAGGAGAGCAAGAGCCATATTCTGTAATTATTTTAGCTGAAGCTATCGCTAAAATTATAAAAATGCATAAACAATTTAATTCTCATTTTATGTCCTTAAAACTAAAAATGTCAAAATATGTACGAATGGACGCTGTTTTTTGCACGTGAATTATGGCTGCTGATAACTAAAACCAACATAACCAAAAAATCACCTCAAAAATAGAGATTTTACAAAAAAATTAAACACACAAAACAATTGCTTGCTCACCAGACCGATTATATTGACCTTAAAATGGACGGATGAAGTGCTCTATGAACTTCGCGAACAGATTTATTTTTTTCAAAGAAAATTTTCACTATTTGGAAGCGTTGTTCTGGCGTTAAACGATTCATGATGACCTTACTGAATAGAAACTTCAACACAGTTTTGATAGCTGATAAACCATAGTTATCGATATCTACCATTCTTATGCAACTAAAAAAACACCCGATATATACATACTTTCATATATACATAGTTGTAGAGAAATTAATTTTTAAAATTGCATTTTGGCACTTAAATGTTCAGAAATACTTAAACGTCAACTCAAGGCTCTTGTTCGGAATTCTTGCAAATAATTATCTACACAAATCATAAAACTGCAACAGGATCATCTCTGTACATGAAATATTTTTGGAAAATTTTGCTTCTGGTCCAGTTACTAATCGAAATGGAATACAAAACAATTTTTAGAATTTTTTTCTGTCTGTCCGCCTGACTGTCTGTGTTCGCATCACGTAAAAACTACTGAATAAACTGTAATAAAATTTTGTGAGGAGATACCTTAGTACCTCGATTTAAATATGGGATACTTTTTTCCCGTAAAAATTTCTCATTTCTAAGAGAAATTAGAGAAAAAGTGATGAAAGTACGCAATTTTACCGTTTCATTGCTACGGCAAACTTGGCAGCACCTTTTATTTTTATGTTAGCGGGATATATTAAGCACTATTTACGGAACTCTACAATAATTTTAGAATTATATATATAAATTTTAGAATTTTATCCAGGGATGGGTACATCTATATAAACAAAATACATATAACCCATAACTGAAGCATTATAAAAGTAAGAGTCCTAAACTTTTGTGTGGATTAATTTCAAAACAAAATCGAATAAAATAATGTCAGGACGCCTACGACGTGGCGGGTACAGCTAGTTTGAATTACTGATTAAAGAAAGTACGCTGTAACTTATAACAATCAGCTTGCTATCCCAATTATTAAGCAGGATCTTAAATTCTCGAATTAAGTTTTTTTTAACTTGATAACGGAATTACCTTTAACGCAACAGTATAACGGTTTAATTTTTATCAAGTTTAAACTTTTATTTGTTTATTGTCTAAAACCACAAGATTCCACTTTTGTGTAAATGTTTTTAAGTGTTGCTTTTCCTTTTGATTCTATAATACTTTAAAATCAAAGTTTCAAATGTTGTGGCCTTACAACCCTACTCTTGCTGGCATTTATAATGAGTCAGGTATTTTTTTTTAATTCTTTGATCACTCACATACACATCTTACCAAAAAAAGAAGAAGTAACTATCGACAAAAATTATTTTAATTGTTATTCAAGCCCAAGGCAATAATTAAGTTGTTTTTATACTTATCGAAAATAAATATCGAATTACCTACTTTTCAAATTCTCAATAATTACTTTAAAGTGCCTCAAACAATAAACGAAAAAAATTCTTCGAGCATTAGTAAAGGGTGCCCCAATGATTGTGCAAGATTTCAACTTGCCGCAATTCGCACTGTACATTAAATTCACACTTCCCAAATGGTGAGTATTCAAACCAAACTGTAATAAATTTACATGAAATTAACCATGAAATAAAATAAAGTTCATTCAGTTCAGTTTGCGAAATAGAGTATGAGACTAGTTTTTTTAAATCCTTCGTTATTAGACAAAACAACCCGTTCATCAACAATAATTCATCATAGTTCTAAGGAAATAAACTAGCCTTGCACTCCTCTTAGTATGTCTTTCACATAAAGAATCCTCTAAGAAGGGTATTTGCCACGAATGACAACGTAATAATCGAACTTATCGAACCTTTTTCGAAAATCGAATAACCAGCCGAAATTCTGATGACGATTGGATTTTTTTGAAAAGCTATTTAGGTTTCACTTACTATTCAGAGATGATTAAGACCATAAAACACTAAATCCTAGCAGCCATTCATGAAATTCAAGCCCATATAATCAAAAAACTACTTCACAACGCATAGGTAGCAGTCGTAATGATGGTTATTGACAATAAAAAACGAAAATCCAAGTAAAAATAGTAACGAGTGTAGTTAGCTATAACTCAAACACAAAACAGAAATATTGTTTCCGAACTTAAAAAATTCGCACCAATTTGAGATGGAAACAACAAAAAATCCTAGAAAATAAAGAATTTTCGTATTTATTGTTGCCCAGTTTTATTAATTACTAGCTATTGCCGGTGCGCTTCTCTATACCCATCCACAAAGTATAAAATAAAGAAGAAAAGTATGGCTAACCTTTAATTCGAAAGCGCACGCTATTCTCACACCAAAAATGTTTTAGTTTATATGCAAATTACGACGCGTCGCCTACTGTTTCCAACCTATTTGTTTTTTGATAATAATTTTTTACTTTTTATGGGAGGTACCACTCCCACTATCCTAATCCAGTTTGTATTTTGCTAGACAATGCAAATTACTCTGAGGGTTACTGGTGCAAAATTTCAAGGCGTTACCTATTACAGTTCCCTAGATACAGGATAATAATTTTTCACTTTGTATGGGAGGTACCACGCCTACTATTCCAATTAAGCCTGTATTTAGCTTGACCATCTACGTTAATATGGGGGTTAATTCAGTTCTCTAGGTACAGGATAATATTTTTTCAATTTATATGGAAGGTACCACGCCCACTGTTCTAATCCAGACTATCTTTCTCTAGATCATAGGTAACCAAAACTCTCAATAAATGAAATGCGTCTGTATTGGAAAAGATAATATTGCCAGCAAACACAAAACTAAGCATTTCAAAAACAATAAATAATTTTGTCATTAAAAATGCTTTTGGTAACATGCAATGCATTTTATGTTACCAAACATTTAAAACAAAGAAAACCTTTTCAATTAAAAGGCATTTTGATCTTTTTCACAAAGAAATAAATTAAAAGAGGAAAAAAGGAAAATGTTTTTCTATATGCAAAAAATTAAAGAATGGGTTCTGCAAGAAGATCAAAATGAGGAAATTTTTCAAAATAAAAAATTAAAAATGGATATTTCAAGCCAAATAAGCTTGGAAATCGCCCACCAAAGCAGTTACATGTCCATAAAAGGTTTCCAATGTCAACATTGATTCAAAAACATTAAAATGTTCATCAATGCATCTTACACAGACAACCAGTTGACAAAGATCATTGATATCTGTATTTTCATGTAAACAAAACGAGAGAAATTTACAATTTATCAATTTTTCTTTAATAGAAGACTCCACCGAATTTCCTATTTGGGCAATACGCCTAGCCACTGTTTGAGGTGACAAGGGAATTTACTTTATGAAATCTGTTCTATAATTTAACGTTTGAAAAGTTTTTTGTAAAATATTTTTTGCTAGCATTCCATCTATAAATGGTATGCCTTGTTGAGCGATTTCCCAGCTTATGTGGCTTGAAATTTCCCATTTTTAATTTTGCAAAATTTCCTCATTTTGCTCTTCTTGCTGAACCCATTCTTTAATTTTTTGCATATAGAGGTTTTTTTGCTCAAGAAAAAACATTTTCCTTTTTCCTCTTTTAATTTATTTATTTCTTTGTGAAAAAAAAAATCAAAATGTCTTTTAGTTGAAAAGGTTTTCTTTGTTTGGTAACATAAAATACATTGCATGTTACCAAAAGCATTTTTAATGACAAAACAAAAATATTTTTTTTCCATTATATAATTTTGTTTGCTGGTATATTTTGAAATTTAATAAAAGCTGAAAAAACAATAAAGCTGAAAAGAAGCAGTAAGCATCCGCATATATTCATTCGTTAACACTCAATTAACGACTGAAATCAAACTGAAATGAAGAGAACAAGCGTCGGTGTAAGTTTTTTTATTGTTTTTGTAGCACAATTGTGCATTGAAAATGAAGATTTGGATTCCACTGCTCTAGATTATGAAGGTTCATATAGAGGTTACGGGTGAAAAATTATAAGGCGGTACCTATTATCGTTACCAAGCTACACGATGATATATATTTACTTTGTATGGGAGGTGCCACGCCCACTTCGAATATAAAAAAGTAACATATTTTACCAACCGTATATCCAATAACAAACTGTGAAAATTTCAGAAAGATTGTTTCTTTCACTGGTGTAGGCAGGCAGACAAACATATTTTGTTCTTTATATATGTATGCACATATACATATGTATAGTTAGATTGAGTTACTCACTGTCTCAATTTTACAAAGGTTATTAAATTTTACAAAGGTTATTCATGGGTTGAAGGTCGTTTTATATGTTACTAGCTGTGGCCGCACATGTTATGTGCGTCCTGGCAATATATTGTTAAATTTTGCTTTGAATATAATCCACACCAAATTTTAAGACTTTTGCGTATTTACTTTATACAAAGGTACCCATCCCTGGATAAAATTCTAAAAATTATTGTAAGGCTCTGTAAAAGGTGTTTTATATATTTTAATAACAATATTATTCCACAAAGTAAAAATACAAATCAAATACCAATTTTATTTAATTGGCTATTTTGTCATTATGTATTTTAAAACAGCGCCATCTGTTGCGCAACAGTTTTTAAAATATACCGCTTTCAAAAATAAAAGATGCCTTAAAGAGCGCTGTACAGTGTTGGGATCTGACAATGTTTAAATTGTACCCAATCAATATCAATTGTACCAAAATTTGGCATTTTGGATGTTTCACTAGAAAAAATTTAAAAATATATCAGCCGAATACTGCCGAAAACTGATATAGTTCAAGAAAAAGGTCCTGCAAACTAAATAACCCATTATTTATACATAAAAAGGTTAAAAATCCTGAACATAAATCAAGAATGTTGTAATTTCGAATTGTTTATTATTCTAAGAAAATATACAACAAATATTCTGTGGCAATAAGGAAAAAGTGCTTAAGTCTGATTTTTAAGTTTTGTAGGAGAGCAATTTTAAACTTTAAAATAAATTTTTCAAAAAAATAACTTTTCTTTAAAATTTACCTATGGGAGTCAAACGTATGATTTAAAAAATATCTTATATCTACCAAAAGTACGCAGGCGTTGCAATTAATAAGTTGTGAAAAAAGTTTTTATGATTTCGAAAAATAGCTTCTAGTTTCTTAAGATTTTTTCCAAATGCGATTCGACATTGAAAAAAGATAAGCAGAAAGTTATTTTGCTATAACTTCCTGAAAAATTTTACTAAATAATTAAAAATTTGCACATGGGTACTTTGAAGTACGCAGATTTCAAAGGTGCCAGTAACTAAATTTTTGCTTAAGTCGACTTAAGCACTTATTCCTTATTACCACAGTATTGATTAAAAAATAAAAAAAAAATATTAAATAAATTTTATATGATATTGTACCAAAAAAACATTAAGTGTACCAGTGTACCACAGATGTGTCGAATGTATCAAATTTGGTACAATTTTACCACAAATCCCAACACTGGTTCAATCGGTAAAAAAATCGGCATATTTTCACTGCTTTTCCTCCATTTTCTCTTGGAAATAAAATATTTTTTGCGGAAAAAAGTATTCTATATTGGAATCAGGATACTAAGGTACCTCCTCACAAAATTTTGTTCAAATCCATCCAGGTGTTTTTACGTGATGCGAACACAAAAAAGAAAGACAGATAGACAGGAAATGAGTTACTGCTTGACTATATGTATAGATTAGACTAAGTGAAATCCCAAGGAACTTTTGTGTCCATCCTCTTTCTAAGGAAATGAACTTTGTATGGACATAAAAAATACATACTTATAGTTTTTAATTTTATCTAACTATTATAAGCTGAAAATATTACCCCATTTTGAAATTGCTTAGGTCGGAAAGGGCTATGTATACGAAGGGGGAAGGGATACTCCCCATTAAAAGCAATAGTGACACTCTCTAAATTTGATACACGATATTTTAAGAATAACGCACGTTTCAGAATTAAAGCTTGGGAGGGACGAGTACCATACAGAGCAATTTTCGAGGATGGGAAAGCAACGAAGCGATTGGGATATGGAAAGTTGTTCAGTAAAAAGGTAAAAAACAAAGAAAAACACATCAAACAAGAGGGAAGGAAGCCTTGGATAGTGATAGACTTTGTTCTCACCAAATGACGATAGATGATAGATTACAATTTCTCGATGTTTACAACTAAACACTACTCAAAGTAGAAAGATAAGAATAATGCTGTAGAAGGATGTAGCGATCCAGAAAATTTATTATATTCTGCTAGATTCTAAATACAAATTTTTCCCATTTTATCTTAAAAAATTCATTACCTAATTTGTAAAAAAAACTAACTTAAGCCTTACTACTAAAATCGATTTGTATGTATTTTCAATTTAAATCAAATTTAGCGTAAATATTGGCTCACCTTTTATATAAATAAAATAAATTGTTTTAAAGTTTTTATCCTTTAAGGAGATAAAATTCTTTTAACTTTACTTTTTATTCCTTTCTTTCCCTTTTTTCTTTTAATCTTTTTATACAAAAGTTCATTGGCTTTTGAACCGCTTGTTTTGTTGCATTTGTGTCTTCTGCATACATTTTTCAATTAAATATAATTAATTAATTGTGATTGTTTCATTGCATTGAAAAATGAAAAACCATTTTCCATGCCATTAGCTTGAACACACAGACTCAGCTAAAAGTAAAAATTGACATGACAATTTAATCGTCCATTCTTTCCATGACATTCATTTAGGGTAAAATATTGATCATTTAATACAATCAACTTTTTTTTAAAAATCCTTAATTAAAAATTAGATAAACACAACAATAAATCACAATTAAATTTAACAATTTACTGGCATCAATGAAAAAATTGAAAATTCGAAGAATTCGGTTTTAAATTGAATTAAAGCTTTTAGAATTCTACTGCAGTTGTAAATTTGATCAAAAACTGTATGTATCTAATAGCCTTTACTCATAAAAATTGCTTAATAGCTTTATGGTATAAACACAACTGAGACGAACGACAAACTTCGCATAGCGAGACCAACTCGGCGATACAAATTAGTCGACTATAACCACAATTAGGACGAGAAAATTTTAAAGAAGTGCCAATATTTTGCCAGATCATTCCCATTTTCTGGACATTTTTATATCCTTTTGATAATTTTAAGACTCTTACGTATTTATTTTATATAAAGGTACCCATCCCTGAATAAAATTCTAAAATTTATATAAAATTCTAAAAATTATTGTAAAGCTCTGTAAAAGGTGTTTAAAATATTTTAATAACAATGTAATTCCACAAAGTAAAAATACAAATCAAATACAAATTTTCTGATTATTTTAAAAACAGCGCCATCTATTGCGCAACCGTGTTTAAAATATCCCGCTATCGATTCGGATTCTGCGCAACAGATGCCTTAAAATCAGTAAAAGAAATAGAATTATTGTAAATCTCTGTTGCGCAACATTACTTAAAATAAACTGCTTTCAAAAATAAAAGATTCCTGAAAGTATGCAATACTTTTAAATCGGTAAATAAAAAATCGGCGTACTTTCCCTCCTTTTTCTCCACTTTCTCTTGGAAAGAAGATATTTTTGCTGAAAAAAAGTATTCTATATTGGAATCAGGATACTAAGGTACCTCCTCACAAAATTTTGTTAAAATCCATCCAGTAGTTTTTACGTGATGCAAACACAAATAAAAAAAGCCAGACAGACAGACAGACATACATACATACAGGAAATGAGTTACTATTCTATTATATGTATAGATGATAATGAAAAGGACATTAATAAGTCTACTCACTAATTTTTTAGACTTAAGATATGAGTACTTATTGCTGGCCGAATTTCAAGATACAACAAATAGGAAAAAGAGTCAGTATCCTTATTTAATTGCTGTGGGCCCTTTACGAGTCGATTAAACTAACACAATATTAATTTTCCAACGATTAATATCGTTCTAAGTCCGATAATTTTGCTATTTAACACATCCGTTTGTTTATAGCAAAGCCTTTTCTCCATAGACGATCTCTTTCTGAAATCAGCTTCTCTTTCCAACTGCTTTAGAACACAGACAGAAGCTCTTACTTTTACCTACTGAGTAAGCTAGGTTTTCATATATGATTAGAAAACCTAACTTATGCCCGAGACACGAAAAATCCCTTAAGTTTATATCTGCTAAAGATGGAAACTTTGTGTGAAAGCTCAGAATCATCGGCGAAAACAGTACCTTCACCACACAGTGATTGTCAATGTATGTGAATATCTAATTCGATACGAGTCGAGTAAGCTAATTATGCCATTCGAAATGTATCGAATCGTTATTTTTATCGAATTGTAAAAGATTAATAATAAGTCAACAAGTGAACAAGAAAACACGGTTTAAAAAAATTTCCTTTCGAATGAAATTACGATACTTTTTATTCGACATCGAGTGCCATAATACCAAAATGAAAAATTTCGAGTGATTTTACTTGATATCGAATGCGGTGATTATACGTCTGGTGTATACTGATGTCATTTCAAATCTAGAAATATTGCTTGTTGGGGTACCCTTTAAAGAAAAAAAAATTTGCTGTTTAGGTTTCGCTTAAAACGGCTTCAAAACAGATTAACAGACAAAAATTCCAAAAGTTGATATTTTGTATTTCATATCGATTGTTATCTACACCAACAATAAAAATATATTTTATGTAAAGATATATTTCATGTAAGAATATGCCACGTCGTAGGCGCCCTGACAATATCCACATCAAATTTTAAGACTCTTACTTTTATATTTATATATTTTTTTTATATAGAGGTACCCATCCCTGGATAAAATTCTAAAATTTATATAAAATTCTAAAATTTATATAAAATTCTAAAATTATTGTAAGGTTTTGTAAATAGTGTTTAAAACATTCCGCTAATAAAAATAAAAGGTGCTGCCAAGTTTGCAGTATCAATGAATCGGTAAAATTGTGTACTTTCATTACTTTTTCTCTATTTTCTCCTGAAAATGAGTACCCTATATTTGAAAAAATATCCTATATTTGAACTAAGATACCAAGGTACTTCCTCACAAAATTTTATTAAAATCCATCCAGTAGTATTTACGTGATGCGAACACAGACAGACAGACAAAAATTCTACAAAAACCGTAATAGGTAGACTCTTGAAATTTTCACACATGATTTATAGCTGTTGCCGCTATAGCAACAAATACTAAAACTTATAGGGTGTTCCGATAGAGAGGTGTTATTCACGAATATGTGCCTATTTCGTGAACTGTAGGTGGGATACACTTGAAATTTACAAATAGTAATTAAAACTTAGTTCACTATATAAACAACTATAAAAAAATAAAACTAAAAATTAAAGGGTGTTCCAATAGTGGTGTGATTTGCATGTATAAGGCCTAAGTTTTGAACCATAATAGACAGACTCTTGAAATTTTCACAGAAGGTGTATAACTGTAGCCGCTATAGTGACAAATATTAAAACTTATAGGGTGTTCCGATAGAGAGGTGCTATTCACGAATATGTGTTTATTTCTTGCCATGGCCGCCATAGTGAAAAACAAAATTAAAGGGTGTTCCGACAGAGACATGATTTGTACGTAAATACAATTACTAATATCTAAAGGGTGTTCCATCAGTGACATGTTTTTCACGTATATTACCTTATTTTTTGAACCGCAATAGGCAGGCGCATGTATATTTTTATAGATAGTGTGTTACCATGGCCGCTATAACAAAAATTGCTAAAATTTAAAGGGTGTTCCAACAGTGATGCTATTATGACTTTAATTTTAAAATTAAAGGGTGACTCATAAGACATAAAAAAATTAACAACTAGAATTTTTAAAGTTGTACATAGTACGGAACCCTACGTGTGTGAGTCTAACTCGCACTTGACTAATTTATTTTACTAACTGCACCAGCAACAAAAAATCTTTCATGTACAGAAATGGTCCTGTTTCAGTTTTATTATATGTATAGATGTATAAACGTGATATTGATATAACCAGAACATTAATTAATCCTGTGTCCAATGAGTGCAGTTGCTCTCCCACCTTTTTAAATTTGAAAAATTCACCACCGCAGTAACTCAATTTAGAAACATACAACGTTTTAGCTTTTACTCTGAAACGTTGTATGGTTTTCCTGGTTAGACTGAGTTGAAGGGTTTCTGCAGTTTTAACCATTTTCCCACCCTACTACTATTGGAGTCATCTACTCGTTAGCTGGAGTTTTATTTATAGCAGAAGATTTGTCCATTCGGTAAATATTTTTATTCTATACGCCCTTTACAAGCCGAATAAATAAAGTGACATTAAAATAAAATTATTATCGTCGTGTGTTATCTTGCAATTAAAAGAACCCAACGGAAATAGGTAAAAGTAAAAATATTTGGTATTATATTAAATTCTTTATTTAATTCAGTTCAATACGATACAATAAAATACATTTTCCTGAATTAATAATAATTCGTTTTTTTTCAAAACAATTGATTTCTTTCACTTTTGGTCCTTCACACCCATAAACAAGAATACAAAAGACACCCAGGCAGACAGAAACTTTAATATGCTGGCTGCTGGTATTATTGTGCAATAAAATATTAAACTAAAATCTCATTTTAACATTTACTCGAATATATGAGTATGTATGTGTGTATGCCATAAACCTTGTAAAAATGCTAACAAACATTATTTAATTTAAATTGATAAAATAGAAGTATTATTTGATTTATTAAATACTCATCCTCAAACACATAAATTACTCACTGTGTAATGAACTCAGGCAGGCCCGCAGGCAGGCAGGCAGGCAAACAAATGAAGAATTTGTAATTCTATAACAAATTTCCCCTATTTAGAGTAATAAAAAAAATAGGATGTCATAGGGTAATTTTTCAAGCGCTTAATTATAAAATATGAAAAAAAAACTTTCCAAACTGTATGAAAATTGTAATTAATTTTTGAATATTTTATGGCGTTGCAGATTTTTTTTTACTAACCAAATCGAAGAAACCGTTGCCGAGTTATGTTCTTACATATACATATACAGCGGCAGTCAGAAAAATAGCACCAAGCCTAAGAAAAGATGTCTCCGGTACATATTTTCCTACAGGTTAAACTGATATATTTCAAAATTTCTCATAAGACGCTTAGGAAAATGTATAACTACGTAAAATAATAAATTTTTCTTGTGCTAAATATTTTATTTTGAAATGATTTGTATATTCTAATTAATACCTTGTTGCATGTCATTTATTTGCAATAACGTCTGCACAACGTTTGGCATCGAATTTAGAAGATTTTGGCATATTTTGGAATTTTATTACAGCGCCAAAGCGCTCCGTTGTTAGTTGGTTGCATTTGAGACACTCTTTTTTATATCTGTCCAAAAATTCTTAATTGGTCTGGGCTCTGAGCGTGTCATTCCATCACATTGACTTTATTGTCCCGAAACCACTTTGTTGCAAGCTTGCTTGTGTGCTTCGGGGTATTATCTAGCTGGAAGACCCACACCAATGGCATTTCTTCAGAAGCAGGGAGCATTACTTTCCCGAGTTTCCCAACATAAATGTTCTTATTTTGGTTTTGTAGGTCCTACACCATAGTAAGAAAAACTACCTCATACCATTACGCCAGATCCACCGTGTTTTATGGTTTTAGTTGTAAGTTTTGGGTTGAATTCTACGTTTGGGGATCTTTTTACGTAGGAACGGGATGTCTTGCTTCCAAATAATACAGTTCTGGACTTATCTATCATTTATTTTTCCATTGGATTGAAACTACATTTTGTCGTTGATGCTATTTTTTTGACCGGCACTGTATGTATTTTACTCCACTTTTTTACATAGCGATTTATCCCGAGAACCAAGCAAATGTAAGTTATAGGCTAAGAACTATACAAATACACATATGTATTAGTGTTGACTCTTAAATCCCGTGCCGCAAAATCAGTGTTGCCTTGTGAAATTTTCTATAAATAAATTTAAAATAAATATATTTCGATACGAAGGCAATTTGATAATTCCATAACTTTATTAATAAAAGACATTTTTTTTTTTGCAAAATAGCTATTTGTTTTTCAATATCAGTCTCCTTTTAGCTCCATCCATTTAGTTCTGCATCTTTTTTTATTTCTTCCAAATAATATAAATTCTCAAGGCCCCAAAAAAAAATGGGCGTTTGCTTAAATGATGACTTCTTCGCTTGTCCCAAATCTCTTACCGCCCATTCCTTTTTTCAAATTTGTAAACAGAAAATAGTCGCAAGGAAATAAATTAGTAGAGTATGCTATATGAGTTAGCAGTTCGTAGCGCAGTACATGGAATTTTTCTATAGAGACTAAAAACACATGCTTATGGTACACAAAAATAAATTCTGACATCAATTAAAGGTTTTAGTTTCAGATACAAGTTAAATTTATTGATTCTCTTACCTATTGAGTTAACATGTTATTTTCCTTTTTTTTTAATAAAATACGTAATTAAATCAATTAAAAAAATAATTAAAATTGTATCTGAAACTAATGAAAACTTTTAATTGGTGCAAACATTTTTTTCTGTATAGATTTCGAGCAATGTCGGCACAAAGAGCTCAGATAGCTTTTTCATAAGCAAATATTTATGCAAAAAATTATATAACCGCTCAATTGAGATGGCTGCAGCCTCTGCCACCTCACGCACTTGCATTCTACAGATTTTCCAAAATCATTCTGCTAATAACGTAACGACCTATTTCGGGCGACTTGAGAGTATGTTTGTGCTTTCGAAACGGAACATAGTAAACCACTTTTTAATCATTAAGTTGATGGTTCAGAGTTCTTTGGTTCTGGTGAGTGATGAATTTTGTTGCGTAAAAAATATTGTTTAATCAGCACAAGAATATCACTTTTTTCCATTTTCTTTAAAACTGTCTGCATTAATTGGCGTCATATTAATCAAACTAATTAAATAGGCTCGAAATGCGACACAAGTCCAGTAATAGATAACGCAGAAGCAGTGTCACATTAAAAGTTACTGCGCTGGGATTACAAAAATCGGAGAGTACAGGTAGTTGAAAAACTGGTCTGGTGAAACAACACAGTAGCCTAAAATATCATCTGATCACCCCTATCGCATATAATTATTCCCATGAAAAACTCCCAAATTTTCTATAGTAAATGATTTCTACCGTAAAATACACGTTTGTTATTAGAATTATTCACGATAGACAATTTGGGAATTTTTGGGAATAAATTTTGGCGATATTATGTCTGGAATAGGTTCAGAGAGCAGCGCTAATTGTTTTGTGAATGTATAGAACTGGGGGCCATTGGGCTTGCAAATACATACTAAGTGAAGCAAGTTTTTAGTCTGCTTAATTGCAGCCGAGCGACATAGCGGAATCATTATCAAAAATAAAGTTCGAACACGGCAAGCTGAAGGCGAGAAATCACTAAATTGTAATGTGGTAAAAGTCCCTTGATAATAACCAGTCGACAACCGAAGATCACTGATCTGCAAAGGGAATTTGAAGGGAAATTCGAAATAGCATTGGGGTGCTAAAGTGGACCCTTTACAATTTCTATAGACATTTATACCAATATTTATACCCTAAATCGATTACGTTTTGACTTTGACACATGTCTCAAAGAATAAAAAAAGAATTATTTAACAAACACCAAACAGCAAAAAAAATCACTCTATATAAAAAGGAAATTTTATAAACTCTTCGTCAATTGAAAGAGAAAAGAAGAAAGATTTATTATTGTGAAATAACAAACAAAAATTACTTATCGACAGAAAAAAATGAAATAATTTAGATTTATTGTCCAGACGATATTGATCATATTTTATTTCTTTAACTTTCACATACAAGAAATCAAGAAGTGAAATGGAATCTTAATAGAAGAGACGGCGATATTGATGATTGCATTGTAAATATGTTTTTCTTATAGCATAAGAATTAATAAAAGGGTATATTTCTAACTATCGATACAAATATGTACCAAATTCATTTCAAAAGATACGAGAGGAGATCAAAAAGGCTTTACAAAATAAATTTTCTGAATATACATTTTTAATTTTCATCAGAGTCTTCTTTTAGCTTGCTACACTTTATCAAGCGATATTTCAGCTTAACCTGAAAAAGTCACAAAGAAGCAAAATTGACTAAGACGTAACTTACACCATGAAATCGTGTCATGAAATATCTTCAATTCTCTTTTGAACTTTCTTGTTTTTCCTTGCCTCTCTTCAGCTCTTACCATCACAAGACCGGTTTCATGCAACAGATTTCATGAAAAATGTCATCGTGTAATTTAGCTATAACTGGCAGAAATTCGACGCTAAGTCTAGAAATAAAATATCTACTTTATAATCGATCCTTCAAGCAATATGGTGTTATGGTATTTAGCTATGTCTTATCTTCAAACTTAGAAAAAATCAGAAGCTCAACGATGGGCCTCTGAATTTTTCTTAGTTCTGACACAATATTAATTTTTACCGATGAGATGCCACTTTGCGAAGCTGGTGTGAGTTGATATCGTCCTAAGTCCGATAATTGCTTTTTAACACATCCGTTCGTCTGTGACTTAGCCTTTTCAGGCAATAAGCGGCGCGGCATTAGAGAGCGTTTTCTTTTTATTAAGATAGGTCTGTTGTTGTCTGTTAAGGATTAAAACCAGAGGTCTAAGTCGCTGAGAGACGCCGCCGTCTTTTTTTTGAGTTTGAGCCGCCGCCGATGTGACCGACTTATTTCGGCTATCATTTGTCAGCCGACTCGCTTAACTTAGGTGGTATATTTTTAACTAAATTTACACTTTTAGGTTCATATTTATAGAAAAATTAAAAAAAGGAGTGAAAAAATTTCAAAATTTGTTTTAAACACCTTTTTTAAATCAAAAAATATTTTTAAGAATATGGGAATAATACTTTGCGATAAAAAAAAACCGATAAATTAAACGTGAAGAGCTATTATGTTTTTTAACTCATTAGATTCTGGTTAAGGTCGAAATTGAAATAAATTCATCCTGATCTTCTGAAGGACAAAATTTTTAATAAATTCATCCTTCTATATTCTAGGGATATTTTACATTACGATGATCTTCTGAAAAGAACAGAACAAATACATTGGTCTATAAATAAAAATTTCTTAGAAATATTCTGCTTCAGCCGACTTTAAGCCGCCGCCGACATCTTTTTGCCCAGCCGCCGCCGCACAGTGGTCAATTTCGCGAGATAGCGGTCAAAACTCTATAACTTTTGACCGGATTGGTATTTTTTTACGCAATTTGTTTTGTTCAATAGGAGGGACTTTAAGCTTTAATTTGCGTGTTCAAACGTAAAAATCGACTGATAGGAACGTAAGTAATGTGGAGTTAAAAATGCATTTTAATTTTTTGTTGAGTTTCCATGTAAAAGTTGAATATTTTGACATTTTAAATAGGTATTTTTTATAATTTCTTATTTTCTTCAATCGTATTTTACAATCAATACTTATTTATTGTTCCTAAACTTAATTTTGGTCAGAAAATGCCAACATTTGGCCCCTGACATTTATTTAGTCTCAATATTCACAGGGGCCAAAGATTGGTTTTTTTTGGAAGAAAGCTAATACTTGTGAGGATTAAACTGAAAAATAACACTGCAATTCCCAACAATATCAATACCATTTGGATTTATTATATACAGAACACAACATCGATAAAATTTTAAGTAAACTTTTACTAATGATTTAAAGTGCACATATATTTTATTTAAATGTATTAATAAAAATTTATACTAAAATTAGAAACAAATTATAATCTTTAAACTACATAGTATTAATTAAACAATATTAGTAAAAATTTCTTCCAAATAGCTTTGATTTTCATTTTGCAGTAGTTGTTTAGCTTCTTCATCTAACTCTAATGAGGTTGATTTCCATTTTTGTCGAATACTGGACATATATGGGTCTGATGTGCACAACAAAATATTAATAAGATCTTCATTAGTACAATATCTGAAAATTTTTCTTGTATTGTGCTCGCGAAAGAATCTGTAGTCTTTGTTCCTTTTTTCTTGCGCATCTTCTGAGAGATCTCCAATTGGAAGCATATTGTGCTGAATTATTTGTTCCCCATTGAACAAAATTTTGTGAACTGTGGTTGGCATATGTCTCCAAGAATATTTTTGGTTATAAAGGGTTGCTGTCTCATTAGCATACTGGCCAAATTTTTTTGCATCTATCTTTTTGCTACATGTTATAACTTCTAATATAATTTGGAATCGTCGTATTAAATCATAATCTACTCCAGTTATAGAAGCTGTAGTTTCTGGATCGGAAAAAAATCTCCTTGCTGTGTTTCCATCCTTCTCCTTGCGGTATTTTTCTTGAATATCTTTTTTTTTGCTTTCTTTGTTGTTTCTCACTGTTTCGCCTAACGGGCCAAATTCCAAATCGTATCCCAATTTAAGAATATGCTCCATAAAACGAATTCTAGCATGAAGAGGTGACATTCCAAATTCATATGCTTCATTAAAACTATCGTCTTGTGATGGTGGTTGGCTCAATTGACTAGATGTTTTTTGGCATATGATGCAGCTTGACGAAGACTTTGTTTCGGTTAAAGCTTGTGCAACTTTTCCATCGATCATTATAAGTGACATTTTAAAGTTAACTTCGATGCATTGCTCATTAAATTCAAATATCACTGGTTGAAGTTCTTTAATTTCATCTGGTATTTTGCCAACTTCTTCAGTTATGACATCTTTAGTTTCTTTTTTGTAAGCAAACTTTATTGGTCTACAAAATTTTGTTGACGAGGGAATTTCATTCTTCCATCTATCTATCTCTGAAGCTCTACTAGTTGACGGCTCTGAACCAATATAAGTTTTTGTTAAACGTAATGGAACGAAAGAAATCATGAATAAATGGCATCTGATTAATTTTCCGTATTACATTGTTTGTATTGTTTCTGGCCAGAGGACCCATCACATCCCCAGTTAGAAATTAAAGTCATGCTGCAATTTTTAAACTTCTTTAAATAGTTAGCATCAAATGTGTTTAATAATCGTTCTGCAGTGTGTTCAAGAAGATCCTGCAATTTTATTTCTGCTGAACTTGAAGTTACAATAATAGCAGTTGGTGAAGGTAAGCAATCTTTTTTGGCAGAAACTATATCTCGATATGATGGAAAAATTTCACAATTTTTTTCATTGGTTCGCTTCCGCAATTCTGTATATTGGTTTTTAGTCATTTTCAAATCCAAAAATAGTGCAAATGCTTCTTTTGGAGTAAATTTATTTTCTTCAGTTGGTGTCGGCATACTTCCTAAAATCCTTTTTGTGCGTCTGGGGCTTGCTTCCACTATTTTTTTAATGATAGCAATTTTACTCTTTTTAGTTTTCGATGGTTGAATTTGATTCAGAAATGAATCCTTTATGAGGCTACAAGAAACTTCTTCATTGATATGTTTAAGCTTGCGTCTTCGTGATCTTTCACTACAATTATCAATTGGTTTTGCTGGTCGACCACCTTTTCCAGTTTCCGTGGTAGTTACTGATGGCTTTTTAAAAATAAGTTTATTTCTTAGCCATTCTTGGTGCGGAAGTAAAACAATTTCTTGTTCCTGCAACATTGATTGTACCGTTTTCTTAAAGTATTTAAAAAGGTTTTTTTTTTTTAAGTTATGAATTTTAATTTCTTGTTTGTCGCATATTTTGAAGAATGGATTATTCATTATATGTAAAATAATGTCGTTTTCATCTTTCCGTTCAAAATATATATCAGATAGAACACTATAACTGAGTTTAGCCATTGTTTAAACAATAATGAAGAAAAAAATGAATGCATGGATTAATATACTATTGCTCGAAGTTTCAACATGATCTTTTTTACCTCTTTGAAACATAATATAACAGGTACTTGGTTTTACCAGTTATTTCCATTGGTTTTAAATTTATTTGCAATTTTCAGGTATTTAAGTTATGTAATCTTAGATGGCAATAAAATCATTTTTTACCTTTTCCAAATGAATTGCCAGATACCATATAATTTGAGAGTTCTATTGTCATTTTTGTCAAAATTTTGATACACCCTTCTATGTGGACTAGGTCCAAATATGGGCCAACTTCTCCTAATTTCAACAGAATTATTTTTTGGGTCAATAAGAACTCTTGTACAAAATTTCATCAAAATATATGCATAATAGCCACTTTCACATACAAATAACTTCTCAAAAAATATGACGTGCATTTGTATCGAATATCTTACCTTAGGTCAGAAAAATTGGTGTAGCTCAAAAAGTGCAGTCCCGATGCATGGACATGTATACATAGGTATGTAGGGGAGAGTTAGGACTACAAAATAGTAAATTTGTGTTTTGACTCAGCTTGACTCACAGGAGTTGTGCTCTATGAAGTAGGAGATTCCCGAGAAATTTGACCTTTTTTAAAAAAAATATTTAAATTGTTCTGAAAACAGTAGAGCTTAAATTTTTTTACCAGTAATAGGAAATAAGTTGAGTTGCAACACAAAATTTATTTGGTCCAAAAATCTTGAAAAACAAAAAAGTTATGTTCATTTAAACTTTAAAAATTAACTAAAAATATCATAAATTTACTAAATTCTGAAAAAGCCCATTTTGGACCACCCTGTACTCAGTGAAATAGTTGAAATAGAGTTCTAATTTTTTGGCTCCCGAGGTTTACTACTGTCTACTTTCATATGAGTCTAATAACTTTAAAATCGGAGAACAAAAACCAAAAGGAGTTTTGGCCGCTATCTCAAAATATTGACCACAGTGCGCCGCTGAGAATTGCACGACGAATTGGATCTCTGATCAAAACTTTGTGTGAAGCGCAGAATTGACTGCCTGATAAAGCTCTTTTCATTGATAGTGAAAACAAATTCATCATCGTTTTCTTAATTATACAAACCAAAGAAACCTACCATACAATGATTATTTACGAATGTATTGTCTCTTATTGAACCTGGTATCATTCCAAGTCTAAAATTTTCGCTTGTTGAGGTTGAAGAGTTTTGGTTAAAATCTGGTTTCGCCTTGAAACTGCTTCAGTGTCTAGTGATCTAACACTCGGCTTTGCCTGTCACCGGTTGGTTTCAGCTTCCAGTTGCTGGACAGATAAAAACGTTAAGTTGATGAAAGACTCAGATTGTAGGCAGAACGATATTATAGGACTCAGGCAGTATAGTGAGCTTACAGCCATAGGAACGCCATTATCGTTTTCGAAGTAATACGAATCGAGGTAGATTTGGTGCGGATTGGTATCGTCGAAAAATCTTTAAACTTTGCTTGTTTTCGTACCCTGTTTGTTTTAAAGTGGAACAGTAAACTGCTGCAGAGCCTATTTAGAGAATACACGGCATAGTCTATGATTTGTTCTTCCATGTCCTGGAGTAGATTTTCTTTTAACGGATTTAGAACTAAGACCCAAAAAGCTAATGTCTTCCCAGCTCGTAATTAAAAGAAGAACCGACGCAGTTCTTGTTCACAATTTAGCGAACAGCATTGGTGTTTCAGAAGGATGTTTAGTTTAGTTAAAGTCCGGTTGTTGCTTTATTACGATCACTGAATCAATTGACTTTAAGTTTAAAAAAAAAAACACACTCCGTCAAATTCGAATAGACAACCCTTTAAAATTAGCCAATAAATATACCTTTTATTAAAGTATAATTAATTACACTTTTGATTTTCTTCCACTGTAAGAACTTTATTTTAATGTTCATTTAGTAGCCAGTTCTTCATTATGCCAGTCATTCAGTCAGATATGACCTACCTGTAAATTACCTGTATGTCAGTTATGTCTCATGTCAAGTTAAATTAAACAATAATCACTTCAACTGACATTGGAATGTCTAAATGGTGTAATATGCCGTAATGTGAGTGTTAATGGGAGTGTGTCTGTAATAATCCCACTCACATGTGTGATTATAGAAACCGACAAACGTAACTTGACATTGTTAGCAGGCATTTAATGTCAAAAGTAAATTTTTGTTTAAGGTTCACCTTTTCGTAACAACAACAAGATGTAAGATGGTGTTTGCATTGCTGTATTGTGTTGTAACATGTCATAAAACCATAGGGTTCATTTATTACCACTTTTGTGGCATTTTTGTTTTGTACAAGTCATTTTCTACTTGTTACTTGTCTCTTATATTTTTTATCTCTCAGCAGCAACTTTTTTTATCCTGTTTGCTTTGGTATTCAGTGGTCAGTTGAGTGAAGCTCTCATTTCCTTTTCCTTTTAAAACAAAAAGCAATGATGACTGCTATTATATCACTGCTTTATAATTAAAATATTTCTGCCTTGATTAAGAATTAAATAAATAGGAAGTTCTACATGTAAAATTTACAAGAGCCAAGGCAAGGCATTAAGGAAAAAAATATACCTTGTTAAAACTATATTTCAAAAATAATGAAAATTTGACGGCCATATTAGATACAGCCCGAAAAACAATTCAATAATGCCATGAGTCCTTGGTTGTACTCATTTGCTTTGAAGATCACTCTTGAACACCCACCGCCAAATGAGTGGTTTCACAGTTACCCAAGCTTTGAAGAAGGAAAATCAACGCTACAACAACAACAAATTTTATGGCGCCAGCGATGCCATTTGCCTCTTTCTCCTATTTCGTACATTTTAGTTTAGCGGATAGGATGCTAAACTTAATGATTCAATAAAAATTACAATCTAAAGAAAAAAGTTGTTTTCGAACATATGAGCGCCTCGCCTCGTGGACCTAAATGCATCCCCGGGGGTTCCAATTGTCACTGCAGGAATGGCAAATGCTTTGACGCGGTTCACTCGGGAAAATAGGGGCACCAGACGCTATGGTTCCTAGAGTCTAAATCTGGAAGAAAAGGTCTGCGATAAAAATTGCGGGTCCTTTTCGAGGCCCGACCAGTGCCCAAAGGACTGGTACCACGGGAATCGGTGGCCACACAGAGAGCCTATCCTCTCTGTGACCGGTTATTGGTGAGTTCCCCTTCGGGGGTACACGTGGTGGTTGTGGTTTAAGATCGATTTATGTAGATGTGGTGCAAGGTCGATCAAGTGTGCTGTTGCACTCTTTAACAGACGGAGTTTGGATAGTCTCCAAACCCCTAAGCAAGAGGTTATAATGTGGATCTAGGCTTGCCTTGGAAAGGCTTGCCATATTATATAAATTGCTACTTATTGTGACTGTATACACACAAATTGCGATTGTTGGCAATCGTAAAGTGTTGTTATACTACACAATGGGGGCGCTAGTCTACGTCTTTATTTCACTCGGTGTTTGGAGCACCATGGGATAAAGCCACCGTGGCAGGAGCCCACGTTAATCTAGAACACATCTGGACCTAAATGCAACGCATTGTAGGGGTCGTATCTAGGAATTGCAGTCTTTCAAGTCGTCGAGAATTACTAGTTTTTTCGCATAAACTGATAAGTTTACAGAAGGCTATAGATTTTATGTTCTGCATAGCATATGGCTCCATATAATCTGCGGCAGATTTACGTCTGTGCCTAGAGTGTAGCCTTAACCTACCGGTGGTCTTACCACTGGATGAAAAAAATGCATCTACCATAGCCCCTGTTGCGCATAGCGACACAATAAGAAGACTACCTAATATCCAAACATGTATCTGTCGAAGTGCAACAGCAAACCGGACTAAATCGCCTAACCTGCGATTTAATCCGTCACATGGATTTGGAAAAGTCCCTGAGGGGCTACCGGTTCCCGCAGTACCAGGCGTTTGAACACTGGTAAGATCTCGAAAATTCTTATGTTCCAGTTTCAGGCTCCGTGTTAGTCTCGGGAACTGGTGCTACTATATACCTGGTAATAATTGGAGTCAAGGTGTTTAAAGTCAATAAGACCCTGTTTGTTGGTGTTTAAAGACAAATACCCCCGGGGGAAGCATGTGTCGCTATACTGTTTAATAATACAAGTTTTCAAAAACATTTCATCCAATTAGGACTTCAAATAATTGATAATCTAATGGATCACTGAGACCTGAGAAACGTATGATAGGTTTATTTCTGTCAAAAAATGGAATATCAAAAAGAGACTCCTCCCCTAGGAATGTCGCTAATCAGGCAAATTATACTTTGTTATGCCTTATCTAGATATAAAAAAATTATTATAATTATTATATTTATTCTTAAATGTCGAAATTTCCATATTTGAAACAATTTTTAATTAATTATACTTCTAAAGATTTTGCATTTAATATTAAAATTTAAATTATTGACAGAAATGGCTATACGTACATACGTATGTATGGGCTCTGTACAACATCTCGCATTATTTGAAATACCTCTTACCTTTAGACCTACATTTGCGCTCATAAATAATTTGTGTTTTTCTGATTTTATTTTCCAATAATACCGCATAAATTTAGCAATTTGCAATAAACCTATGAAGTTTTCTCAATTCCTGCATAAAAGATTTCCAAAGCAACAAAAGAAAATAAAGAAAATCTCTAAAGGTAGAATCGGAAACGCGCCCCAATTTTTAAGTGAAATGTAGAAATGCTTGAAGTGTATGAATAACTGAATGAGTAGCAAACATAAAGTTTAATGTTTGAAATAAGATAATTAATAATTATTGCGAATTATTTTTTAAGAATAGGCAGAGGTTTGAATTTTTTATTTAAATTAAAAATGGTGTTTAATTGAGAAAAATAAAACATTTGAAATTAAATATTATTTTCAAGTCTTAAATATAAAATAAGGTTGAAAATGGTGTTTTTAAAATTTGATTCTAATTGTCAATTCCCATGGATTTAGCTTTATTTGAAAGATAGTGATTTGTAATTTTTATTAAAATATGTTTTCCGGCATATGGCCACCTCGGCTGGCTAGGAGGTAGTCCTATTTTCTCTCCCGGAGATGCAGGGCGGTTATCACTGTTATCGTCGTAAATATTTTTTTCCAAGACAAAAAGACTTTTTAGAGTAGACCAGAGATTTCGCATAGATCAAGAAAAAAATAGTATAGCAGTAGTGTAGTGCTAAACGGCCTGAACTCGAAGGTCAATTTTTCCTTAACCCAACGCGTCTTTTAATAAATCGCTTGGGGTATGCGCTGTGGCATGTTACACTGTCTTATTGATAGCACAGGTCCTCCACACTAAGATTACTCAATTGCGGTACAAAAAAGTCGGTTATTACGGCTCTGTAGTCGTCACCATTAACTATAACCTTTCGGGTGGATTATTTTTTTTACATGCTAACCAGTTATTCCGACGACCAATAAACTATTACATTAAAGATGTAAGAAACTATTACATAAAGAAACTATTACATTATATACATTAAGGATGTAATAGTTTCTTGGTAACGGTATGTGGATTATATTCTGTCCAAATGCTTCAGTTTTGCTTAGTGAACTATGAACGAAATGAGTGCAATGAGTTTATCGAATTGAACTATATTTATAACGATCCGAACTTACACGTGTCAGCCATATTTGACATTTGTGAACTAGAGAGAGCTACAGTACATAATCACACAAGCAATAGAGCACTATACTCCGCAAGAGCGTAGAATAATTGTGTCGATTTTTTTACGAATAATCTGTCAGTGGTGTTAGTACAGCGTGAATTTCGATGTTGATTTCCTTAACGTGTCGCGCTAACTGGGCAAACAATAGGCCTCTTACCTGCTCGATTTGAACGGACTGGAACCACAAAAGACTTTGCAGAATGTGGCCGCCAACTGGTCGTTCTGTCGAAAATATCGCATAAACATCAACCAGACGACGTTCCATGCAATTGGGCATCACCAGACAGACAGTATCTAGAGCGAATTACAGTGAAAAATTTACACATGTTCACGTACAAAGTGTAAACAAAGTTTTTCAGCTAATGCCTCAATCTCAACAAGGAAGAGGACGATTTTCTGTCCAAAATCATCAGGAGCAACGAAGCGCATTTTTATTTAAGCGGTTGCGTCAATAAACAAAATCTTCATTTCTGGAACAGTGAAAGTTCGCGTGTAATGCACGAAAAGTCGTTACATCCATTCAAAACCTCTGTGTTATGCGGCGTTTACGCCGTATTGTATTTTTTGAGCACGCGTCAGCAATAAGGTTACTATTTCAGGCGAACGCTACAGAGCTATGCTAAAAAATAAGTTATTACTGCCAGAATTGAAAAAACGAGGCTTGGTGAATATGTGGTTTTAACAAGACGGTGCAATTGTACACACAGCAGGAGCCACAATGGATGTTGTAAAGGAAGCGTTTCCTAGTCGCGTAATCTCCCGTTTTATCGATATGGCATGTCCCGCAAGATCATCCTATGTAACCTTCCCAGACTACTTTCTTTCGGTCTATTTGAAGTCGCGGGTTTATGCCCAGACAATTGTAGTCCTTAAGGAGAATATTCGACAGTTATCACAGGAAATCTTGCGGAAAGTTATGGAAAATGCGATGAAACTGGGTCAATTCTGTATCAACACTGGTGGACCCACTTTAGTTTTCCACTTAACAGATAAAAGATGGTGCAACTGTATACTGTAATCCCCGTTGTTTTCTATATAACATGTCCAGCAAGTTTTTCCGATTGAACACTCCCAGACTTCTTTCTTTGGGCCTATTAGAAGTCGCGGGCTTATGTCAATCCAGCCCCAGACATTTGCAGCCCTTAAGGTTAAGATTCGAAAACAATGTGAACCGTCATCCACGAAAATCTTGCGGAAAGTCATGGAAAATGGTGGACCCAATTGATTTTTCCACTTAACAAATACAATTTTAAAGGTCCAAATAAAGATTTCCATCACTCATGTGTATGTGTTTGCTGGGTGGAATCAGTATATGTGTGTGTTGTGTATGTGAACTAGTTGGAATTCATAAATGTATAGAAACTGAATTTTATTCAAATTCAATGATGTTGAACGAAATAATCGATTTAGTGCAATTCAATACTTATTAATAAATAATACATAAGTGTGAGTATGTGTATACGAGTATATGTATGTGTAATGAAAATAAAAGGATTTTTAAAAGCTAAAGCTAAAATGAAGTGTAATGAAGTGAAGTTAAACATCCTGGTTAATATTTAAAATGAATAAATTTGAAAATTAATCAGGGAGAGTTAAGAGTTGAAATACCGAACTGTATTTAGGGTGTGGCATGACAAATAAATATAAAAAGTACTTAAATTTTTCACATACAAAAAAAAAAGAAAAGAATGTCTCTATTTTTTTTACCTTTTTTTCCTTTTGCTGTGTGGTCAATGACCACCGTTCCCAGCAATTACTTACTTTTTCATTTGGTTGTAAAGACTGATATTTTATTAACTTTTCTTGTAAATATGTCTACAGTTTGAACTATTTTCCATTGATTGCTTATCTTAATACCACAGGAGATTTTTAAAAATAAGTTTGCAAACAACAAGGATTATCACATTTTTGTTTTGTTTATTTTTTCATTTTGTTAAAATGACTCTATTTGATGACATTTACTATTTCCGGTTGCCAAGTTCATTTATGAGGAATAGGAAGCATTTCATTGACAAACCCATTAATGACAGCCAACCATTACACAAACATAAAACTTTTTGTTATTGTTGCTTGCTATGCCCGCTAGTTCATTTGGTGTAAGTGCCAATTTAAGGTTGGTTGTACCTTAATTCCCAAAAAGCTTTTAAAATCTCTTAATTACCGCACTTTTATAATTGGTGAAAAGTATGATTAATGATCATCTTGAGAAGTAACTGGAGTCCAACAGTTTACTTAGTCCCCTTTTATAATGGCCTATTGTGGAACAAGATTAACATGAGTACCTGCCTAGTCGGCCTAACCTCGCGGTGGTCTTACCACCGAGTGAAACTTAGGCGTAGACTAGCACCCCCATTGTGTAGTATAACAACACTTGACGATTGCCACCAATCGCTTTTTGTGTGTGATACAGTCACAATAAGTAGCAATTTATATAATATGGCAAGCCTTTCCAAGGCAAGCGTAGATCCACATTATAACCTCTTGCTTAGGGGTTTGGAGACTATCCAAACTCCCTCTGTTGAGAGTGCAACAGCACACTTGATCGACCGTGCACCATACTTACATAAATCGATCTTAAACCAGAACCACCATGTGTACCCCCGAAGGGGACCTCACCAATAACCGGTCACAGAGAGGATAGGCTCTCTGTGGGGCCACCGATTCCCGTGGTACCAGTCCTTTGGGCTCTGGTCAGGCCTCGAAGAGGACTCGTGTTATAAAACAACAGACCTTTTCTTCCAGATTTAGGCTCTAGGAACCCTAGCGTCTGGTGCCCCTATTTTCTCCGAGTGAACCGCTTATAATGGCCTATGAAAGAATTCAGAAGGGATGGACAGGAACGCCTCGCAAGGCGTGAACAGGTTAATCTCTAAAGGTAAATCCTTTTCGGAAGCAAGAATTTCAAAACGTTCCTTCAACGTCGAGTCGGAGTCTCTACAGCTCATGCCTAAAAGTGAGAGGCTGAGGCAGAAGACGAGACGGGGAAAGTAAAGAGGATGAGACGGCAGCGCACATTGTGTGTAAATGTCCAGCACTGGCTAGCATAAGACTCAGGACAACTGGTAGAAGCCTGTAAAATGTGGATGTCATGGGGATCCTGAGCCGTGAACAAATGCTAACAATTACTATAGGCTGCGTGATGAGAAAGAAGGCCGACAGTTACCAGTCCACAGTCTGAAATCACTAAAATCAAGATTAAAGGCTGTTTGTAGCACGTGACTCAATATAATTAGGTTGCAGTAAATTACATTTCGGTTGCCTGTAATCATAGACGACGGAAGAGGGTCGAAGGGACCCATTAAAAAAAGTCCCCTTTTACATTATGGAACTCTTGTTGCTGCAATTCTTGTTATTATTATTTTGTAGGAAGGATACCGAAGCAGACCTCTAACTTAATGAATACCTTTTGAACCCCCTTCGTTCCTCAATGATTTTGGGTATCCAACTGTAAATTTACAAATACCTTAATTTCATTGAGTCTCGTGCCTTTTACTCTCGATTGTGGTGATTTCAGACTATGGTAATTGCTATTAATTGCTTAAGGCTAAGGTCTCCACAGCATCTTCATTCAATATGTGTCTGCCCCATGGTCTAAAGCCTATTTCCAAGTACAATCTGCATGTATCGTCTTACTTCGATTTTGAACTTGGCCGGATAATAATTGACAGTCCGTGACCTGTCACTAACGCAGTTACCCATTGGTAGGCACCCAGATTTTATCCAAGCTCTTTCTTGATCTTCCTGCCAACATGTAGTGAATAATCCAGAGTCTTTGGTGAGAATCGAACCCACAACCCCAGACAGATAGACTAGCACACTACCTACTAGCCCACTGCAATTTTTACTTATTAAGCGAAAGGGGAGAGACGAGATACACACATGTATGTACTCTTTTTGTGAATTCATTTTGTGCTCTCATTCGTAGTTTTAATTATGAAGTTTAAAATGTAAACAAATGTGTACTTCCTTACAAATGGCTGCAATAAAAATGTCACGATATAAACACAAATGCAAATTTATAAAAGAAAAGAGAAAAATTCCCAGCGATAGAAGTTGCATAATGTAATTGGAAACGCTATAAAGGTGACTTTCCTTTCGGAAAAATTGTACCACTGCACAATTTGGTAGAATTAGGCATAATGTTTCGATGATAACGTCTGTTGATTGTGTCGATGTTAACTTCTCTTGATTTATATCGATCACAGTATACGAGTTGTTATGGATGGAATTTCATCAAACGAGTTCTCTGTTCTTTCTCCTACCTAACTTATGGTTTCTTTTGACTTTGAACAACGAGCGTTCTTGCCGTTTTACAAGCTTACTTTGTGACATTTCTTTTTAGATTCATATTATCACTTCGAAGAAAGCTCTTTTGGGCGATAATGCTGATGGCGATTCAAAAGTCGCCCCATAAAACAAAGGTTTTGATGACGATGATGATTAGAGGAAGTATTGGAGTGTGTGAATTGCTCGAAATAGAGATTATATTAAAGTGACAAAATAAATAATTTAATGCTTGTTTTTTATTGACAACTTTTGAAAACTTTTGATTTAAATTTAAGCTTTCTTTACTTTTAAAACATGTAGTTCTGTGCTCCTGGACTTCTATGCAGCCAGTGAACTATAGGATTTATTCAAGTTTTATTTCAATACACTCATACACACATACACATACAAACACATTCTCAACCCCCAGAAAAAACTGTCTCTGTTTATTTTGTCGGCCTAGTTTTCGATGAGTCATTTTATTGGCAAGTGTCATGGATGGCTGACGAAGACGTTGACAATGGGCTGTAACCGAGAAAGAAAGTCAAAAGGATATTCATATAACTTTGTTGTTGTTATTGTTGTTGTGGTTGTTAGTTATTACTTGCTTATGCTTAACTTGCAACGACCTAACGCTGTTTATTGAACTCTTCATAGAAAAGAATATTTTCATAAGATGTAATGGAGTGACCATTGCTAGTAATAATTTTTGATTTTATTATTAATAATTATACTTAAAAGACTACATCGACTACACAGCTACATGACTACAAACGTAGTTGGCTACACTCCTTGTCATGTAGTAAGCTTTATATTGAAAACGACAGCTACATCGTTAACTCTGATATTGTTATGAAAATATGTATGTACAAACATATGTACATATTTTACTTTTATAAAATCAAAATAACATTTTCGTAATATAATTTTATCACGTCGAAACAAATAAATTTATTTCTCAAAACCTCTTGTTCAAGGTAGATTTATCTTACTAGGTAGTGGCGTCTCTACAACAAATACAAAAACAACATGGCATTTTATTTTTGCTTTGTAGTTCGAAATGTCAAAAAACATAGAAGAAAATAGAGAAGATGTGTATTTGTTTTATTACTTTCTCACTTCTGCACTATAAAATTTCTAAACACATACAAATTCGGACATTTCGAACTAAAAAATCAGCTGGGCAGACGACACTGCGTAGCACGATAAATCTAGCTTGCTCTTGTTTGTAAATAAATTTACAATTTTTTTAACTTTCTGATATTCTCTTCTGTCATTACTCATTGTCGCTTAGAAAAAGAAATTGACCTAAGGTGGGTAAAGCCACAACGGTCATGTATGTCATGTTTTCATATAAAAGTTTATATTTTAGCTTTGACAGGTTTAAGACGCTATGTGTTTAATGCTTTATTGTATCAAAATAAAATAACGACATTCCATCACTACCAGATCTGATATAATGATATCGATCATTATTAAATTTATCGATATAAAAGCCACGCAACTTTCTTCTGGTTCAGATACCCTACAAGAATCATTGAATTACGTGATCCACACTTGCTAAAATGATGTGACAACATGAGTTGTTAGCATTTGTCTTAGACTTAGATCCCCTAGAGCATCCCCATTTATTGAATGTCTGCCCGTCGTTCTGTGTCTTAGCCAGTGCTGGACATTCATGCAAGATGTGCGCTACCTGGGATGGTCTTCCAGGAATAGTTTGCAAATATCATCCTCTTTGATTTTGATATTGGCCAGATGATACCTAAAGTTTACTTGAGCTATCCAGCTTAAGCCTTGATTTTATAAAAACAACTTTCTGGACTTTTTGTCTACAAAGGCTGTTACCGCGGGGGATCCTTTATAGATAAACCTGTCTACCTGAGAGGTATTCTCTTGTAGCTCAATATGACAGCTAACAAATCGGTATATCAAAAAATATCCGCACGATCTCTAGTTTATAGAGCATAAAAATCCCACTTTCATATCCACGGACAGACGGACATCGTTAAATCGACTCCTCTAACATTAAGGGTTCCAGAATAAATATACTTACTGAGGTGGCAAATGAATATAGTAGAAATTACAAACGGAATGAAATATTTATTTATAACATTTCTATCCATAGTGAAGGGTATAAAATGTACTTGTTTGGTCTAGGGGTATTTTTCTGTACAAAAAAAAATAAAATAGTGAATTTTGTATGTCTCACCAGAGTCTGGCCACCCAAAAGCTAAGAAATTAGTTTTGGCTCATCTTAAACTTAAAATCCCTGAACAGAGTTTTTAAGAGTTCAGTTGAGTTGTTTGACCGATTTTCGGTGGTGTATTTTCGTAAAGTATCATTAAAGATGTTTGCGGTTGTTTATTAAATGTGTTTTTATTTGCGGAATGCTTGAATTGTTTGTTCTCTATGCAAAAATGTTCATTCAGTTGTAATCTTAACGATGACATTGTCGGTCCCATTTGCCAGACACAACCAACCACCCACCACCATTCGTTCAATAGTTTTTAACAATAACAACAAACTTTCTTTTAAAATGTTCATTGTAAATTTTGCACAGTGGTTAAAAAACTTTTCAAGCGTCAAAAAATAGGAAGAAACCACGAAGGAGCTAAATTTTATGAGGCCACCAGTTAGAACTACAGCAAAGTGGTCATATTAATTATAATCAATTAAATGTTTTCCTTTTTAATTATTGCCATGAAAAACTTCTAAATTTTCTATCGTGAATGATTCCAGTAACTTGTAATTTACGGTAGAAATCATTTACGATAGAAAATTTGGGAGTTTTTTCATGGGAATAATTATTTGCGATAGGGGTCATTATTTAATTATAGTTCCGGCTGATAAATATGTACTATTGTGAATAATAAAATTGAGTCAAATTCACAATAGCACAATTTTAAATTCGTTTTCAAATTCGTTCAATCAGCTCTTTCGACTACAGGCGATCGAAAGTTGCTTATAATAGTCACCTATGTTGTCCTCTCTGCTAATTGGACATGAATGGGATGTTCTTGCCGATAATTCCGTGTTTGAGATCACCAAATCGGCAAAAAATTCTTATTATCTTTTGCAGAAACCTGTTGAGCCTTTAAATCGTTCACCGATGTGTTCCATGACTCAGAACCGTAGAGTATTACTGTTCGTACATTGGAGAAGAAAAGACAAAGTTTGGTTTTTAAATGGATTTGGGAGATTTCCACATCTTTTGTAGTGCTACGAAAGTTTGGTTTGCCATGTTAATGCGATTTGTAATATCCTTTCGTGAGCCTCCTCCAGAGGATATAATGCAAAAATTACGCATGGGAGAAACTTTCTTTTTCAATTATGGAAAAGAAGAACCTTTCTCGGGTGAAGAAAGAATACTCATTCCCTCACCAAAAGCTGCCCAAGTACGTGAACCATTGAACGTTTTCAAGCTCGATATAGTTTATTTTAAACTTCGAGGTGTTGGTGGTGTTTAGGCTTTGGTCTTTGCGATGTTAATATGTAGACTAGCGTTATTCGAGAAACTATACATATGTTGTCAGCATATTCGAGGTCTTCGAGGAGTCCAAACATGCCCCTTTGCTTTGCCTCTGTGAAATTTCAGTAAGTTAAATTGAGTGGTTCATGAGCAAAGGCCCCCAACCAAAAAAAGTGTTTAAAATGAAAATGCATTGGTTTGCTAAATATTTATCTAAGCGACACAAATCTTCCTTGTTGGTATGATACTGATTTAAAATTTTTACATGTTTTGTTCTCTTTGTGATTCTGGTTGAGATTGTGTATATGCTCACAGACCCTTAGGGGTTTGCGTGGGGGCTCTTCTTCATGAGGTTTCGAATTATTTCCAAAATAAAAAATTTTTAAACCACTGTGCGTTGATTGTTTAACGTAAAATAACAACAATAATATAACAATAAATATAGAGATGCAGTTGTTGCTGTTGTTGTAACCTCAAGAGTAACAATTTTTGTTGTTCATCGAACAAAGTTTCTTGCTTTTCCAAATAAAAATTTCATCTTTATTTGGATTACATCAGCGTTTTAATAATTTTTGTTTTAACATTAGAAGCGGGGTGGGTGAAGGGAGTGGCGCCGAGCCGAATATTTTTAACAACAGTTGCAATATATTTTTTTAAATTTGTTATTATTTTTCAAACTATTAATATTGTTTTGGACTTTATTTAAAGCCCTTATTTTATCTTTTATGTTCTGTTAAGACGATAAGAAGGGGGGAGTATTGTTTAACTGAAATTACTTTCAATCGCTTTAGTTTCTTTTCGCTCTTGTTATCTTTAATGATGGGTAATTTGAAAATGTTCCAAACAATGAACACGCTTCTTTAATGCTGTACATGCTTGTGTTTAAATGAATCAATGGAATGACTGAATGTCTGACTGAAGGATTAATAGTGTTTGGTGTTTAAGGATTTACTCACACTCGTGTGCACTATCAATTTAAAACAGTTAAAACAGGGTATACTAAGTTTCGTTGTGGTCGTACCAGGTTCAGATCCCTCAAAGAGGTCGTCACGTCAGAAATAGTCGATAAAATCCATGGAATAATATTGGATAATCGGAGAATACACTTTCATGAAGTAGCTGAAGCTATAGGCATCTCAACAGAGCAGGTAATTCACATTTTGCATAAATATTTGGATATGAAAAAGCTAACCGCGCTATGGGTGAGGCGATTGCTCATACACGACCATTTTATCGTAACCATGTGGCAACCTCAAAAAACTGTTTGGCGATGTTTAGGCGCAATTGTGGACGAAGCATGGTACTATCACAACACATCAGAGACCAAAGAGCAAACAAAACTGTGGGTGTCGTCACCAAAGTGGGTATCTGTATCTTGGCCAATAAGGTCATGGTCACAGTTCTTTGGGATATACTCGCTGTCATTCTCATCGATAGCTTTCTAAAAGGTAAAAACAATAAGCGCTTTTGAACTTGATTTGAAGCAAACACGACTTCATCTGGCGAAGAAAAAAATTTTCTGCCATCAAGACAATGCACGGATGCACACTGTGCTTTGTCAATATGGGGAAAAAATCCATGATTTGTGCTACGAACTTTTATTCCATCCATATCCAGCATAGTCTCCTAATCTCAGCCCCTTGCAACTAGTTACTGTTTCTAAAGCTAAATAAATGGCTGGGTAGTAAAAGATTTGGTTCAAATGAAGAGGTCATTAATGCAACAAACGCCTATTTTAAGAGGAGGCCTTGGGAAATCTTATCATTTGAAGGGAATAAAAAAGCTTGAAAGACGCTGGAGTAAATGTAACGAGCCTTAAACGCTAAACATAATAAAACAAACAAAGACTCTAGGTGTTTCACTACAGCAAGTGTAGGTCTCTGTTACTATTCTCGTTAATTAAATTAGAACGTAATTTGTATTTGTAATTGTATTGTAACATTTATATATTTGTATAGACTGTTGCTCAATAATAACGAGTGATTTTTTAAGAGCTTGAGAACTTTTTTTAAAAAAAAAAACGCATAAAATTTGCAAAATCTCATCGGTTCTTTATTTGAAACGTTAGATTGGTCCATGACATTTACTTTTTGAAGATAATTTCATTTAAATGTTGACCGCGGCTGCGTCTTAGGTGGTCCATTCGGAAAGTCCAATTTTGGGCAACTTTTTCGAGCATTTCGGCCGGAATAGCCCGAATTTCTTCGGATATGTTGTCTTCCAAAGCTGGAATAGTTGCTGGCTTATTTCTGTAGACTTTAAACTTGACGTAGCCCCACAAAAAATAGTCTAAAGGCGTCAAATCGCATGATCTTGGTGGCCAACTTACCGGTCCATTTCTTGAGATGAATTGTTCTCCGAAGTTTTCCCTCAAAATGGCCATAGAATCGCGAGCTGTGTGGCATGTAGCGCCATCTTGTTGAAACCACATGTCAACCAAGTTCAGTTGTTCCATTTTTGGCAACAAAAAGTTTGTTAGCATCGAACGATAGCGATCGCCATTCACCGTAACGTTGCGTCCAACAGCATCTTTGAAAAAATACGGTCCAATGATTCCACCAGCGTACAAACCACACCAAACAGTGCATTTTTCGGGATGCATGGGCAGTTCTTGAACGGCTTCTGGTTGCTCTTCACTCCAAATGCGGCAATTTTGCTTATTTACGTAGCCATTCAACCAGAAATGAGCCTCATCGCTGAACAAAATTTGTCACATTTGAACATTTCGAACCGAACACTGATTTTGGTAATAAAATTCAATGATTTGCAAGCGTTGCTCGTTAGTAAGTCTATTCATGATGAAATGTCAAAGCATACTGAGCATCTTTCTCTTTGGCACCATGTCTGAAATCTCACGTGATCTGTCAAATACTAATGCATGAAAATCCTAACCTCAAAAAAATCACCCATTATAAGCGAAATAAGCAAACCAACAACAAATTAAATAAATTTGCTATTACAAAACGTGTTTTTTGATTTCCTTGTCTGCAGAAGAGGTATTGTAGTCGAGTTTGAGTTTAGATTTTATAGTCCTGAGGGTATAGGCGCTACAGTACCTTAAAATTGCGTACCTAGAGTTTATAAATATTTTAAGATTTAGGAAAGTCTTATTCCTTTAAGTGCTCTAAATTTAACAAAATCACTTGTACACATATGGGTCTCTGAGAAACCGATTTAAAAATCATTTAAAAAAATCTTGACTGATTTTTCTAAAAATTTACTGTCGTCTTTTGAAATTCGACATTTTTTCTGGTTCTTATATGATTTTGTGGACTTATTGATTCTCCTGGGCAATTAATTTTTAACCAAACTTAATAATGTTCACACAGCTTTGATCCATTTATTTTGCTTAAAAACTTGAAAATCCCCTATTACAGGGTATTTATAGTAACACAGGCAGCGGATTATAATACATATAAAATTTCATTTCGAATCTACTCAAATATTAATTTTTAGTCAAAAATAAACAAAAATATGTAAATTTTTTATGTTCGAAAATTCGAACTTAATTTCGAAATTTAGAAAAATCCGTTTTATAACTCAAATATCACATAAGAATTACAATATTTATAAAAAATTACTAAATTCTAAAATTTTAAGTGTATTCGAAAATTCGAATTTGATCTCAAACTTTCAATGAATAGTAACAATATTTATAAAAAAATAAATTAAATCATAACATTCGAAGTGTATTCGAAAATTCGAATTTGATCTCAATCTCTCAATGAAAAGTTTATAGTTTATTAAGTTATATTTAAGTTTATAGTGAATTACATTTTATTATGTTTCGAAACAAATGCAGAAATTCTGTCAAATAAAGTGTTGCAGATTTTATTAAAAATAAGCAGATGTGCGAAAATATTTAAAATTTGATGTCTTTTATAAATTTAATTGATTTTTAAATTTTATTTCTCCTTAAAAGGTTGTAGTTAATAAAGTTAAAAATTAAAAAAGTAGATTTTTTGTACTTCTGGTTAGTTCTAGTCTTTTTAATCATTCAAAAAGGTGTTACCTCGAATTTAACGTCTTTATATTTTTCTGTATTTTTACATAAAATATTAGATATTAAAGAAAAAAAAAGTATTTCCATTTCTGCTAAATAAATTCCCCTTAGTGCGGCCATTTTTTCTATTTTAAAAAGGCTTGACAGAAATTTGACTTCTCTATTGGTCTCTATGCAACAAAGGACTATTTTAAGGACCTACCAAAATCTATTTGTAGAAAGTTTATTAAAACAATTAAGATAACCGTGGGATTAAATATATCGAGCTTAATTTAATCAAATAAAAAATTATTACTTTTTCTGTTTTTGTAAAGAAATTTAAAATATTTTTAATTTAAAAAAAAATTCTAATGTCGCTATAAAGTTTTAGAATTTTAAATTGACAAACAGTGACTTAACTAAAGGTTTTTGGGTTTGAGTTTTCAAATGTGCGAGTGAATTAAATAAATGTCTGCAAAACTTAAAAATTATGTTTTCTTTTGCTATTCTTTGACGCCACTAATTGAAAAATCTTTATTAACGAAAGTATTTTATTAAATAAATTTATTTTTCTTCATCTTGTGAATAAACAAAAATTATAATTGAGATGATGTTGTATGTGAACGCGCTCAAATTATGAGATCGTTAAATAAAGATTTAAGGTTTTGAGTGAATTTTCGATTTTGTATTCAATTTTGATTCGTTTGTTAAAGTTGCTTGTTATTTCTGGGTAAAATTTAAATCTCTTCTTAAAATTTTAGTAAAATTTGATTTTTAAGTGATTTTTAGATTTTATTTTTTTATATTTTTTGGTATTTTTCAATTTTTATTTTTTTTTTTGTTCTGAGTTTTAGGTTCAATGAAAATAGAAGAATTATTCCTTGTTCGGATCAATAACCCCCTGCGAAGGGGGATTTTTGTTTGACTTTTTGTTGTTAGGGTTTTTCTGCTTTGATTTGTATTAAAGGCCTTTATGGAAAGCAATACACATGGAGGTGGCCAATAGACCCACAGGGTGCCCACTAGGAACCAGGAGTAGTCAATGTGCTTTAGTCTTACTATTCTAACGCAATATAGATGGCAGGAAGGTCGTAAATTTTACAAAAAATTTTTAACATTTTTACAAAAAACTTTTGATAAAATTTTTACAAAAAATGTTCGATAAAATTTTAACAAAAAATTTGCGATAAAATTTTTAGAATAAATGTTTTAAAATTTAAAAAAAAATCTTAAAATTAAAATAATAAATATTTTAAAATTTAAAAAAAATGTTCGATAAAATTTATACAAAAATTTTTCTATTAAATTTTAACAAAAAATTTTCGATAAAATTTTTACAAAAAATGTTAGATAAAATTTAAAAAAAATATAACATATTAACAAGAAATTGAAAAAAAAAATTGGATAAAATTTTGACAAAATCTTTTAGATAAAATTTTAAGAAAAAATTTTCGATAAAATTTTTACAAAAAAACTTTCCATAAAATTTTTACCAAAAAAGTTTCCATAAAACTTAAACAAAAAAATTTTCGAAAAAAAAAAATTTACAAAAAAAATTATCGATAGAAAAAATATTCCATAAGATTTTTACAAAAAATTTTCTAAAAAAAATTCGACACAATTTTAAAAAAATATTTTAACAAAAAAAATTATAAAATTTTAACAAAAATTTTTCGATAAAATTTTTCTAAAAAATTTCTAGGTATATCTTTATCATAAAACTAAAAACCTAATGTATGTTATTGTAAAATTCTATTCAACATGGCCGAATATAGCAGTCTTACTTGTTTTTTTCTATATCTATTTTGAAGCTGACTTTCTGTAGCAAAATGTTCGAAGCTATAACAGACCAATCGGTATAAAATGTTTTAACCGTTATTTAGGGTCCTCGAAAGTCGATTTGAACACATTGACAAGGATTCATTATATATGTATGTACTTTCTGGGGTCGTAAACGATTATTACAGATTTTAGAAATGGAATCACTTACTTATATACCTCTGGTAAAGGATATGAAAGGAAATAAAAAATAATAATATGAAAATAAAGAAAAAATACTGATGTAATTTTTCAAATTTTATTTTATTTAAAGAATTCAAAAATTAAATAATCTTCTAAGTTTAAATTAAAACATTGTAGAAGTTTATTTAGTCTTTGAATTTAATAAGTTAAAAGAAGACATGAAGCTGCAATGTAATACTTCTTAAATTAACTTTAAGTTGCTTCTCTATTTTATTTATTAAAATAAATCGTTTGAAATGCTTTTGTTTAAACTCCGACATTTTTAATTTACATGTGGCAAGTAAAACGATGTAAATTTATTTCTCGCTTTCAGCGGCGTTGAGTGGGCTCTTGTAGCGAAAAACACAATAAAACGCATCTAAAAAGTTCAATAATCTTTTTATTTATTATTCAATTTAGTGCAAAACTAGTGCAACTACCCACAACAATAATTTACAATAATCAACAAACAACAATCTTCAAATTCATTCAATGCGATCTTTAAGACTGTGTGTTTGTTGTTGTTTAATGCATCTGTGCATTCGTAAGTTAACTATTTCCATGCATATTTTACTTTACACTTGTAAAAACATGGCTGCCAATGTGCATGCAGCATGCTGTTGTCGTTGTTGTTGTTGTTCCAAGCCAAGCAAATTGAAAGAAACGCTCCTTAAATATTTGTGTAAAGAGATTTTCTCGAGATATCGATCAAGTGTTTACACTGAATTGAAAAAAAAGATGATTTTTGTAGCAACAATTCAAGTCAAATTTATTGGAATAATTTTTTCAAGAATAATGTGAGAATCCTTACACTTCGTCTAGACAAGCCATTCAGGTGTTTAAACATTGAACAATTTCATGTGCGCACATTAAAACGTCTCGTGAATAACATCGGTGTCGATGTCATGTTCTTGTTTAAACCGTATTGTCAGAACATTTGTTCACACAACGATGTCTGCAATAAAATCTTGTTTTGACTTTTAAAGAACGCCATCTGTTAATCAAGCGAGCTATAAGCATTCAAACAACATTGACAACAAACACAAAATTATGTTTAGTCGGAACATGCACATCGATACGTTTTCTCCACATTGAAGAAAAAGCTAATCTTTTATACCCTATACTGCCGACGTTTTGTTCATGTGCAAACAAAAAAAAAATGGCTCGTTAAGACCGGGTGTTAAGAGTTTGACTTCCTGAGTTTTTCTAACTAGACGGAAAAAAAACTCTTACATAATTATTATTAAGTAATAACTAGGACCTAAGTACCTCGACACAAGGGATCTTTTGCACAGTTTTTACGTTCAGCGGACAAATTCTAGGCTAGGGATAGCGCCTAGAGAAAATAGAGCGCCTCCTAGTAATTTTATTCTACGTGACTTCAGGGCAGGAAACACACACAGTACGTGTTTCGAAGTCTCATCGTGCAGCTCTTAGTAACTGCAAACTTCGATCTTAGTGTTTCTATTGTAAATTGGTGGTAACGAAGACCACAATGTTTGGGAAGCCATCCCGTAAGTAACATTAACTCAGTCTTATTGAGTGATAGTAGCCTTTGGAGTGTACATCGAGATAACCTGATAAAGAGTTTTGCTTGTCTGAGCCCTGCATTTCGAATTACCAGAGAACTCTGCTTTGACCCAAGAAATAGATTTTTTAGAATAGTTTTATGAGGGGAGCGCGTCTTGTAAACAAATTTTCTCGAATATTAAAACATCAAAAATTGCATGGCTAGCGTGAACACTTATTTGTTAAATTAAGTTCAAATTGAAGTACAATTATTTTCTTACACATACTTGACCATTGTACCGCTCTCATGGTGTGTGCGTGAGAGTGTGCGAACAATGAACATAATTTTCGATTATACACTGCTGTATAATATACAGCAGTGTTTGTTAATAGTTTGTGCATTTAAGGAATTTATTTATTTGTTTTTTTTTGTTGTTATAATTTTCATAATAAAAAATATTTAAGTTTTATAAATTAAACGAAAAAGAAGAATGTAGATCGCTTCATAATTCTTAAGACAGCGATTTCCAAACATAAATTCGTTGCCTATAATTTTGATGTGCGCTTACATTTGCATACACAATTTACTCGCCCTTTGTTTGGGAACCTCTGCTTTCTGTGGAATGTTAAATTAATTGCTCAATATGCAACACAATGTGGCAAGTTTATTTACAAGAGTTTATTTCATTTTATATTAATTATAATTTTCCCGTAAGTTTGAAACATAAATTCATTTCTTTTTTTCTTGTCTTTTTTTCTTGCCTTGACGTTGATGGATGCTCATCAAAATCTTAGAATTCAAACTGTTAATTATCTCGTTGATTTGGAATTTCCTTTTTAATTAATACCACAATACTAAATTCTTTTAAATTAAGGTAGATTTACACAAAAACTTTTTTTTAGAGTTCAGATAAATTTTTAGGTACTGCTGTGTTGCCGTGTTTCAACCTATATTTTTCATAAAAAATCTATTTTTTATATGAAAATCTTATTTTTGCTGTATCTTCTTAAAACAGCGTCTAATCGAGAAAATGACAAAAATCTGTGACGACCTATATTTTTCATAAAAAAATCTATTTTTTATATGAAAATCTTATTTTTGCTGTATCTTCTTAAAACAGCGTCTAATCGAGAAAGGGACAAAAATCTGTGACGACCTATATTTTTCATAAAAAATCTATTTTTTATATGAAAATCTTATTTTTGCTATATCTTCTTAAAACAGCGTCTAATCGAGAAAAGAACAAAAATCTGTGACGACCTATATTTTTCATAAAAAATCTATTTTTTATATGAAAATCTTATTTTTGTTGTATCTTCTTACAACAGCGTCTAATCGAGAAAAGGACAAAAATCTGTGACGACCTATATTTTTCATAAAAAATCTATTTTTTATATGACAATCTTATTTTTGTTGTATCTTCTTACAACAGCGTCTAATCGAGAAAAGGACAAAAATCTGTTACAACCTATATTTTTCATAAAAAATATATTTTTTATATGAAAATCTTATTTTTGCTGTATCTTCTTAAAACAGCGTCTAATCGAGAAAAGGACAAAAATCTGTGACGACCTATATTTTTCATAAGGAATCTATTTTTTATATGAAAATCTTATTTTTGCTGTATCTTCTTAAAACAGCGTCTAGTGAAAAGGACAAAAATCTGTGACGACCTATATTTTTCATAAAAAATATATTTTTTATATGAAAATCTTATTTTTGCTGTATCTTCTTAAAACAGCGTCTAATCGAGAAAAGGACAAAAATCTGTGACGGCCTATATTTTTCTTAAGAAATCTATTTTTTATATGAAAATCTTATTTTTTCTGTATCTTCTTAAAACAGCGTCTAATCAAGAAAAGGACAAAAAATCTGTGACGGCCTATATTTTTCATAAAAAATCTATTTTTTATATGAAAATCTTATTTTTGTTGTATCTTCTTAAAACAGCGTCTAATCGAGAATAGGACAAAAATTTGTGACGACCTATATTTTTCATAAAATATCTATTTTTATATGAAAATCTTATTTTTGCTATATCTTCTTAAAACAGCGTCTAGTGAAAAGGACAAAAATCTGTGACGACCTATATTTTTCATAAAAAATATATTTTTTACATGAAAATCTTATTTTTGCTATATCTTCTTAAAACAGCGTCTAATCGAGAAAAGGACACAAATCTGTGACGACCTATATTTTTCATAAAAAATCTATTTTTTATATCTTATTTTTGCTATATCTCCTTAAAACAGCGTCTAATCGAGAAAAGGACAAAAATCTGTGACGACCTATATTTTTCATAAAAAATCTATTTTTTTATATGAAAATCTTATTTTTGCTATATCTCCTTAAAACAGCGTCTAATCGAGAAAAGGACAAAAATCTGTGACGACCTATATTTTTCATAAAGAATCTATTTTTTATATGAAAATCTTATTTTTGCTATATCTCCTTAAAACAGCGTTTAATCGAGAAAAGGACAAAAATCTGTGACGACCAATATTTTTCATAAAAAATCTATTTTTTATATCTTATTTTTGCTATATCTCCTTAAAACAGCGTCTAATCGAAAAAGGACAAAAATCTGTGACGACCTATATTTTTCATAAAAAATCTATTTTTTATATGAAAATCTTATTTTTGCTATATCTTCTTAAAACAGCGTCTAATCGAGAAAAGGACAAAAATCTGTGACGACCTATATTTTTCATAAAAAATCTATTTTTTATATGAAAATCTTATTTTTGCTATATCTCCTTAAAACAGCGTCTAATCGAGAAAAGGACAAAAATCTGTGACGACCTATATTTTTCATAAAGAATCTATTTTTTATATGAAAATCTTATTTTTGCTATATCTCCTTAAAACAGCGTTTAATCGAGAAAAGGACAAAAATCTGTGACGACCTATATTTTTCATAAAGAATCTATTTTTTATATGAAAATCTTATTTTTGCTATATCTCCTTAAAACAGCGTCTAATCGAGAAAAGGACAAAAATCTGTGACGACCTATATTTTTCATAAAGAATCTATTTTTTATATGAAAATCTTATTTTTGCTATATCTCCTTAAAACAGCGTTTAATCGAGAAAAGGACAAAAATCTGTGACGACCAATATTTTTCATAAAAAATCTATTTTTTATATCTTATTTTTGCTATATCTCCTTAAAACAGCGTCTAATCGAAAAAGGACAAAAATCTGTGACGACCTATATTTTTCATAAAAAATCTATTTTTTTATATGAAAATCTTATTTTTGCTATATCTTCTTAAAACAGCGTCTAATCGAAAAAGGACAAAAATCTGTGACGACCTATATTTTTCATAAAAAATCTATTTTTTATATGAAAATCTTATTTTTGCTATATCTTCTTAAAACAGCGTCTAATCGAGAAAAGGACAAAAATCTGTGACGACCTATATTTTTCATAAAAAATCTATTTTTTATATGAAAATCTTATTTTTGCTATATCTCCTTAAAACAGCGTCTAATCGAGAAAAGGAAAAAAACCTGTGACGACCTATATTTTTCATAAAAAATATATTTTTTATATGAAAATCTTATTTTTGCTATATCTTCTTAAAACAGCGTCTAATCGAGAAGAGGACAAAAATCTGTGACGACCTATATTTTTCATAAAAAATCTATTTTTTATATGAAAATCTTATTTTTGCTATATCTTCTTAAAACAGCGTCTAATCGAGAAAAGGACAAAAATCTGTGACGACCTATATTTTTCATAAAAAATCTATTTTTTATATGAAAATCTTATTTTTGCTATATCTCCTTAAAACAGCGTCTAATCGAGAAAAGGACAAAAATCTGTGACGACCAATATTTTTCATAAAAAATCTATTTTTTATATGAAAATCTTATTTTTACTGTATCTTCTTAAAACAGCGTCTAATCGAGAAAAGGAAAAAAACCTGTGACGACCTATATTTTTCATAAAAAATATATTTTTTATATGAAAATCTTATTTTTGCTATATCTTCTTAAAACAGCGTCTAATCGAGAAGAGGACAAAAATCTGTGACGACCTATATTTTTCATAAAAAATCTATTTTTTATATGAAAATCTTATTTTTGCTATATCTTCTTAAAACAGCGTCTAATCGAAAAAGGACAAAAATCTGTGACGACCTATATTTTTCATAAAAAATCTATTTTTTATATGAAAATCTTATTTTTGCTATATCTTCTTAAAACAGCGTCTAATCGAGAAAAGGACAAAAATCTGTGACGACCAATATTTTTCATAAAAAATCTATTTTTTATATGAAAATCTTATTTTTACTGTATCTTCTTAAAACAGCGTCTAATCGAGAAAAGGACAAAATTCTGTGACGACCTATATCTTTCATAAAAAATATATTTTTTTATATGAAAATCTTATTTTTGCTATATCTCCTTAAAACAGCGTCTAATCGAGAAAAGGACAAAAATCTGTGACGACCTATATTTTTCATAAAGAATCTATTTTTTATATGAAAATCTTATTTTTGCTATATCTCCTTAAAACAGCGTTTAATCGAGAAAAGGACAAAAATCTGTGACGACCAATATTTTTCATAAAAAATCTATTTTTTATATCTTATTTTTGCTATATCTCCTTAAAACAGCGTCTAATCGAAAAAGGACAAAAATCTGTGACGACCTATATTTTTCATAAAAAATCTATTTTTTTATATGAAAATCTTATTTTTGCTATATCTTCTTAAAACAGCGTCTAATCGAAAAAGGACAAAATTCTGTGACGACCTATATTTTTCATAAAAAATCTATTTTTTATATGAAAATCTTATTTTTGCTATATCTTCTTAAAACAGCGTCTAATCGAGAAAAGGACAAAAATCTGTGACGACCTATATTTTTCATAAAAAATCTATTTTTTATATGAAAATCTTATTTTTGCTATATCTCCTTAAAACAGCGTCTAATCGAGAAAAGGACAAAAATCTGTGACGACCTATATTTTTCATAAAGAATCTATTTTTTATATGAAAATCTTATTTTTGCTATATCTCCTTAAAACAGCGTTTAATCGAGAAAAGGACAAAAATCTGTGACGACCAATATTTTTCATAAAAAATCTATTTTTTACATGAAAATCTTATTTTTGCTGTATCTTCTTAAAACAGCGTCTAATCGAGAAAAGGAAAAAAACCTGTGACGACCTATATTTTTCATAAAAAATATATTTTTTATATGAAAATCTTATTTTTCCTATATCTTCTTAAAACAGCGTCTAATCGAGAAGAGGACAAAAATCTGTGACGACCTATATTTTTCATAAAAAATCTATTTTTTATATGAAAATCTTATTTTTGCTATATCTCCTTAATACAGCGTTTAATCGAGAAAAGGACAAAAATCTGTGACGACCTATATTTTTCATAAAGAATCTATTTTTTATATGAAAATCTTATTTTTGCTATATCTCCTTAAAACAGCGTTTAATCGAGAAAAGGACAAAAATCTGTGACGACCAATATTTTTCATAAAAAATCTATTTTTTACATGAAAATCTTATTTTTGCTGTATCTTCTTAAAACAGCGTCTAATCGAGAAAAGGAAAAAAACCTGTGACGACCTATATTTTTCATAAAAAATATATTTTTTATATGAAAATCTTATTTTTGCTATATCTTCTTAAAACAGCGTCTAATCGAGAAGAGGACAAAAATCTGTGACGACCTATATTTTTCATAAAAAATCTATTTTTTATATGAAAATCTTATTTTTGCTATATCTTCTTAAAACAGCGTCTAATCGAGAAAAGGACAAAAATCTGTGACGACCTATATTTTTCATAAAAAATCTATTTTTTATATGAAAATCTTATTTTTGCTATATCCTTTTAAAACAGCGTCTAATCGAGAAAAGGACAAAAATCTGTGACGACCAATATTTTTCATAAAAAATCTATTTTTTATATGAAAATCTTATTTTTACTGTATCTTCTTAAAACAGCGTCTAATCGAGAAAAGGAAAAAAACCTGTGACGACCTATATTTTTCATAAAAAATATATTTTTTATATGAAAATCTTATTTTTGCTATATCTTCTTAAAACAGCGTCTAATCGAGAAGAGGACAAAAATCTGTGACGACCTATATTTTTCATAAAAAATCTATTTTTTATATGAAAATCTTATTTTTGCTATATCTTCTTAAAACAGCGTCTAATCGAAAAAGGACAAAAATCTGTGACGACCTATATTTTTCATAAAAAATCTATTTTTTATATGAAAATCTTATTTTTGCTATATCTCCTTAAAACAGCGTCTAATCGAGAAAAGGACAAAAATCTGTGACGACCAATATTTTTCATAAAAAATCTATTTTTTATATGAAAATCTTATTTTTACTGTATCTTCTTAAAACAGCGTCTAATCGAGAAAAGGACAAAATTCTGTGACGACCTATATCTTTCATAAAAAATATATTTTTTTATATGAAAATCTTATTTTTGCTATATCTTCTTAAAACAGCGTCTAATCGAGAAAAGGACAAAAATCTGTGACGACCTATATTTTTCATAAAAAATATATTTTTTTATATGAAAATCTTATTTTTGCTATATCTTCTTAAAACAGCGTCTAATCGAGAAGAGGACAAAAATCTGTGACGACCTATATTTTTCATAAAAAATCTATTTTTTATATGAAAATCTTATTTTTGCTATATCTCCTTAAAACAGCGTCTAATCGAGAAAAGCACAAAAATCTGTGACGACCAATATTTTTCATAAAAAATCTATTTTTTATATGAAAATCTTATTTTTGCTATATCTCCTTAAAACAGCGTCTAATCGAGAAAGGGACAAAAATCTGTGACGACCTATATTTTTCATAAAAAATATATTTTTTTTATCTTATTTTTGCTATATCTCCTTAAAACAGCGTCTAATCGAGAAAAGGACAAAAATCTGTGACGACCTATAATTTTCATAAAAAATCTATTTTTTATATGAAAATCTTATTTTTGCTATATCTTCTTAAAACAGCGTCTAATCGAAAAAGGACAAAAATCTGTGACGACCTATATTTTTCATAAAAAATCTATTTTTTATATGAAAATCTTATTTTTGCTATATCTTCTTAAAACAGCGTCTAATCGAAAAAGGACGAAAATCTGTGACGACCTATATTTTTCATAAAAAATCTATTTTTTATATCTTATTTTTGCTATTTCTCCTTAAAACAGCGTCTAATCGAGAAAAGGACAAAAATCTGTGACGACCTATATTTTTCATAAAAAATCTATTTTTTATATGAAAATCTTATTTTTGCTATATCTTCTTAAAACAGCGTCTAATCGAAAAAGGACAAAAATCTGTGACGACCTATATTTTTCATAAAAAATATATTTTTTTTATATGAAAATCTTATTTTTGCTATATCTTCTTAAAACAGCGTCTAATCGAGAAAAGGACAAAAATCTGTGACGACCAATATTTTTCATAAAAAACCTATTTTTTATATGAAAATCTTATTTTTGCTATATCTCCTTAAAACAGCGTCTAATCGAGAAAAATCTGTGACGACCAATATTTTTCATAAAAAATCTATTTTTTATATGAAAATCTTATTTTTGCTATATCTCCTTAAAACAGCGTCTAATCGAGAAAAGGACAAAAATCTGTGACGACCTATATTTTTCATAAAAAATATATTTTTTTATATGAAAATCTTATTTTTGCTATATCTTCTTAAAACAGCGTCTAATCGAGAAAAGGAAAAAAACCTGTGACGACCTATATTTTTCATAAAAAATATATTTTTTATATGAAAATCTTATTTTTGCTATATCTTCTTAAAACAGCGTCTAATCGAGAAGAGGACAAAAATCTGTGACGACCTATATTTTTCATAAAAAATCTATTTTTTATATGAAAATCTTATTTTTGCTATATCTTCTTAAAACAGCGTCTAATCGAAAAAGGACAAAAATCTGTGACGACCTATATTTTTCATAAAAAATCTATTTTTTATATGAAAATCTTATTTTTGCTATATCTCCTTAAAACAGCGTCTAATCGAGAAAAGGACAAAAATCTGTGACGACCAATATTTTTCATAAAAAATCTATTTTTTATATGAAAATCTTATTTTTACTGTATCTTCTTAAAACAGCGTCTAATCGAGAAAAGGACAAAATTCTGTGACGACCTATATCTTTCATAAAAAATATATTTTTTTATATGAAAATCTTATTTTTGCTATATCTTCTTAAAACAGCGTCTAATCGAGAAAAGGACAAAAATCTGTGACGACCTATATTTTTCATAAAAAATATATTTTTTTATATGAAAATCTTATTTTTGCTATATCTTCTTAAAACAGCGTCTAATCGAGAAGAGGACAAAAATCTGTGACGACCTATATTTTTCATAAAAAATCTATTTTTTATATGAAAATCTTATTTTTGCTATATCTCCTTAAAACAGCGTCTAATCGAGAAAAGGACAAAAATCTGTGACGACCTATATTTTTCATAAAGAATCTATTTTTTATATGAAAATCTTATTTTTGCTATATCTCCTTAAAACAGCGTTTAATCGAGAAAAGGACAAAAATCTGTGACGACCAATATTTTTCATAAAAAATCTATTTTTTACATGAAAATCTTATTTTTGCTGTATCTTCTTAAAACAGCGTCTAATCGAGAAAAGGAAAAAAACCTGTGACGACCTATATTTTTCATAAAAAATATATTTTTTATATGAAAATCTTATTTTTCCTATATCTTCTTAAAACAGCGTCTAATCGAGAAGAGGACAAAAATCTGTGACGACCTATATTTTTCATAAAAAATCTATTTTTTATATGAAAATCTTATTTTTGCTATATCTCCTTAATACAGCGTTTAATCGAGAAAAGGACAAAAATCTGTGACGACCTATATTTTTCATAAAGAATCTATTTTTTATATGAAAATCTTATTTTTGCTATATCTCCTTAAAACAGCGTTTAATCGAGAAAAGGACAAAAATCTGTGACGACCAATATTTTTCATAAAAAATCTATTTTTTACATGAAAATCTTATTTTTGCTGTATCTTCTTAAAACAGCGTCTAATCGAGAAGAGGACAAAAATCTGTGACGACCTATATTTTTCATAAAAAATCTATTTTTTATATGAAAATCTTATTTTTGCTATATCTTCTTAAAACAGCGTCTAATCGAGAAAAGGACAAAAATCTGTGACGACCTATATTTTTCATAAAAAATCTATTTTTTATATGAAAATCTTATTTTTGCTATATCCTTTTAAAACAGCGTCTAATCGAGAAAAGGACAAAAATCTGTGACGACCAATATTTTTCATAAAAAATCTATTTTTTATATGAAAATCTTATTTTTACTGTATCTTCTTAAAACAGCGTCTAATCGAGAAAAGGAAAAAAACCTGTGACGACCTATATTTTTCATAAAAAATATATTTTTTATATGAAAATCTTATTTTTGCTATATCTTCTTAAAACAGCGTCTAATCGAGAAGAGGACAAAAATCTGTGACGACCTATATTTTTCATAAAAAATCTATTTTTTATATGAAAATCTTATTTTTGCTATATCTTCTTAAAACAGCGTCTAATCGAAAAAGGACAAAAATCTGTGACGACCTATATTTTTCATAAAAAATCTATTTTTTATATGAAAATCTTATTTTTGCTATATCTCCTTAAAACAGCGTCTAATCGAGAAAAGGACAAAAATCTGTGACGACCAATATTTTTCATAAAAAATCTATTTTTTATATGAAAATCTTATTTTTACTGTATCTTCTTAAAACAGCGTCTAATCGAGAAAAGGACAAAATTCTGTGACGACCTATATCTTTCATAAAAAATATATTTTTTTATATGAAAATCTTATTTTTGCTATATCTTCTTAAAACAGCGTCTAATCGAGAAAAGGACAAAAATCTGTGACGACCTATATTTTTCATAAAAAATATATTTTTTTATATGAAAATCTTATTTTTGCTATATCTTCTTAAAACAGCGTCTAATCGAGAAGAGGACAAAAATCTGTGACGACCTATATTTTTCATAAAAAATCTATTTTTTATATGAAAATCTTATTTTTGCTATATCTCCTTAAAACAGCGTCTAATCGAGAAAAGCACAAAAATCTGTGACGACCAATATTTTTCATAAAAAATCTATTTTTTATATGAAAATCTTATTTTTGCTATATCTCCTTAAAACAGCGTCTAATCGAGAAAGGGACAAAAATCTGTGACGACCTATATTTTTCATAAAAAATATATTTTTTTTATCTTATTTTTGCTATATCTCCTTAAAACAGCGTCTAATCGAGAAAAGGACAAAAATCTGTGACGACCTATAATTTTCATAAAAAATCTATTTTTTATATGAAAATCTTATTTTTGCTATATCTTCTTAAAACAGCGTCTAATCGAAAAAGGACAAAAATCTGTGACGACCTATATTTTTCATAAAAAATCTATTTTTTATATGAAAATCTTATTTTTGCTATATCTTCTTAAAACAGCGTCTAATCGAAAAAGGACGAAAATCTGTGACGACCTATATTTTTCATAAAAAATCTATTTTTTATATCTTATTTTTGCTATTTCTCCTTAAAACAGCGTCTAATCGAGAAAAGGACAAAAATCTGTGACGACCTATATTTTTCATAAAAAATCTATTTTTTATATGAAAATCTTATTTTTGCTATATCTTCTTAAAACAGCGTCTAATCGAAAAAGGACAAAAATCTGTGACGACCTATATTTTTCATAAAAAATATATTTTTTTTATATGAAAATCTTATTTTTGCTATATCTTCTTAAAACAGCGTCTAATCGAGAAAAGGACAAAAATCTGTGACGACCAATATTTTTCATAAAAAACCTATTTTTTATATGAAAATCTTATTTTTGCTATATCTCCTTAAAACAGCGTCTAATCGAGAAAAATCTGTGACGACCAATATTTTTCATAAAAAATCTATTTTTTATATGAAAATCTTATTTTTGCTATATCTCCTTAAAACAGCGTCTAATCGAGAAAAGGACAAAAATCTGTGACGACCTATATTTTTCATAAAAAATATATTTTTTTATATGAAAATCTTATTTTTGCTATATCTTCTTAAAACAGCGTCTAATCGAGAAAAGGAAAAAAACCTGTGACGACCTATATTTTTCATAAAAAATATATTTTTTATATGAAAATCTTATTTTTGCTATATCTTCTTAAAACAGCGTCTAATCGAGAAGAGGACAAAAATCTGTGACGACCTATATTTTTCATAAAAAATCTATTTTTTATATGAAAATCTTATTTTTGCTATATCTTCTTAAAACAGCGTCTAATCGAAAAAGGACAAAAATCTGTGACGACCTATATTTTTCATAAAAAATCTATTTTTTATATGAAAATCTTATTTTTGCTATATCTCCTTAAAACAGCGTCTAATCGAGAAAAGGACAAAAATCTGTGACGACCAATATTTTTCATAAAAAATCTATTTTTTATATGAAAATCTTATTTTTACTGTATCTTCTTAAAACAGCGTCTAATCGAGAAAAGGACAAAATTCTGTGACGACCTATATCTTTCATAAAAAATATATTTTTTTATATGAAAATCTTATTTTTGCTATATCTTCTTAAAACAGCGTCTAATCGAGAAAAGGACAAAAATCTGTGACGACCTATATTTTTCATAAAAAATATATTTTTTTATATGAAAATCTTATTTTTGCTATATCTTCTTAAAACAGCGTCTAATCGAGAAGAGGACAAAAATCTGTGACGACCTATATTTTTCATAAAAAATCTATTTTTTATATGAAAATCTTATTTTTGCTATATCTCCTTAAAACAGCGTCTAATCGAGAAAAGCACAAAAATCTGTGACGACCAATATTTTTCATAAAAAATCTATTTTTTATATGAAAATCTTATTTTTGCTATATCTCCTTAAAACAGCGTCTAATCGAGAAAGGGACAAAAATCTGTGACGACCTATATTTTTCATAAAAAATATATTTTTTTTATCTTATTTTTGCTATATCTCCTTAAAACAGCGTCTAATCGAGAAAAGGACAAAAATCTGTGACGACCTATAATTTTCATAAAAAATCTATTTTTTATATGAAAATCTTATTTTTGCTATATCTTCTTAAAACAGCGTCTAATCGAGAAAAGGACAAAAATCTGTGACGACCAATATTTTTCATAAAAAATCTATTTTTTATATGAAAATCTTATTTTTGCTATATCTCCTTAAAACAGCGTCTAATCGAGAAAAGGACAAAAATCTGTGACGACCAATATTTTTCATAAAAAATCTATTTTTTATATGAAAATCTTATTTTTGCTATATCTCCTTAAAACAGCGTCTAATCGAGAAAAGGACAAAAATCTGTGACGACCTATATTTTTCATAAAAAATATATTTTTTTATATGAAAATCTTATTTTTGCTATATCTTCTTAAAACAGCGTCTAATCGAGAAAAGGAAAAAAACCTGTGACGACCTATATTTTTCATAAAAAATATATTTTTTATATGAAAATCTTATTTTTGCTATATCTTCTTAAAACAGCGTCTAATCGAGAAGAGGACAAAAATCTGTTACGACCTATATTTTTCATAAAAAATCTATTTTTTATATGAAAATCTTATTTTTGCTATATCTTCTTAAAACAGCGTCTAATCGAAAAAGGACAAAAATCTGTGACGACCTATATTTTTCATAAAAAATCTATTTTTTATATGAAAATCTTATTTTTGCTATATCTCCTTAAAACAGCGTCTAATCGAGAAAAGGACAAAAATCTGTAACGACCTATATTTTTCATAAAAAATATATTTTTTTTATCTTATTTTTGCTATATCTCCTTAAAACAGCGTCTAATCGAGAAAAGGACAAAAATCTGTGACGACCTATATTTTTCATAAAAAATACATTTTTTTATATAAAAATCTTATTTTTGCTATATCTTCTTAAAACAGCGTCTAATCGAGAAAAGGTCAAAAATCTGTGACGACCTATATTTTTCATAAAAAATCTATTTTTTATATGAAAATCTTATTTTTGCTATATCTTCTTAAAACAGCGTCTAATCGAGAAAAGGACAAAAATCTGTGACGACCTATATTTTTCATAAAAAATATATTTTTTTATATGAAAATCTTATTTTTGCTATATCTTCTTAAAACAGCGTCTAATCGAGAAGAGGACAAAAATCTGTGACGACCTATATTTTTCATAAAAAATATATTTTTTTATATGAAAATCTTATTTTTGCTATATCTTCTTAAAACAGCGTCTAATCGAGAAAAGGACAAAAATCTGTCACGACCAATATTTTTCATAAAAATCTATTTTTTATATGAAAATCTTATTTTTGCTGTATCTTCTTAAAACAGCGTCTAATCGAGAAAAGGACAAAAATCTGTGACGACCTATATTTTTCATAAAAAATCTATTTTTTATATTATATAAATCTTATTTTTGCTATATCTTCTTAAAACAGCGTCTAATCGAGAAAAGGACAGAAATCTGTGACGACCTATATTTTTCATAAAAAATCAATTTTTTATATGAAAATCTTATTTTTGCTATATCTCCTTAAAACAGCGTCTAATCGAGAAAAGGACAAAAATCTGTGACGACCAATATTTTTCATAAAAAATCTATTTTTTATATGAAAATCTTATTTTTACTGTATCTTCTTAAAACAGCGTCTAATCGAGAAAAGGACAAAATTCTGTGACGACCTATATCTTTCATAAAAAATATATTTTTTTATATGAAAATCTTATTTTTGCTATATCTTCTTAAAACAGCGTCTAATCGAGAAAAGGACAAAAATCTGTGACGACCTATATTTTTCATAAAAATCTATTTTTTATATGAAAATCTTATTTTTGCTGTATCTTCTTAAAACAGCGTCTAATCGAGAAAAGGACAAAAATCTGTGACGACCTATATTTTTCATAAAAAATCTATTTTTTATATTATATAAATCTTATTTTTGCTATATCTTCTTAAAACAGCGTCTAATCGAGAAAAGGACAGAAATCTGTGACGACCTATATTTTTCATAAAAAATCAATTTTTTATATGAAAATCTTATTTTTGCTATATCTCCTTAAAACAGCGTCTAATCGAGAAAAGGACAAAAATCTGTCACGACCAATATTTTTCATAAAAATCTATTTTTTATATGAAAATCTTATTTTTGCTATATCTTCTTAAAACAGCGTCTAATCGAGAAAAGGACAGAAATCTGTGACGACCTATATTTTTCATAAAAAATCAATTTTTTATATGAAAATCTTATTTTTGCTATATCTCCTTAAAACAGCGTCTAATCGAGAAAAGGACAGAAATCTGTGACGACCTATATTTTTCATAAAAAATCAATTTTTTATATGAAAATCTTATTTTTGCTATATCTCCTTAAAACAGCGTCTAATCGAGAAAAGGACAAAAATCTGTGACGACCAATATTTTTCATAAAAAATCTATTTTTTATATGAAAATCTTATTTTTACTGTATCTTCTTAAAACAGCGTCTAATCGAGAAAAGGACAAAATTCTGTGACGACCTATATCTTTCATAAAAAATATATTTTTTTATATGAAAATCTTATTTTTGCTATATCTTCTTAAAACAGCGTCTAATCGAGAAAAGGACAAAAATCTGTGACGACCTATATTTTTCATAAAAATCTATTTTTTATATGAAAATCTTATTTTTGCTGTATCTTCTTAAAACAGCGTCTAATCGAGAAAAGGACAAAAATCTGTGACGACCTATATTTTTCATAAAAAATCTATTTTTTATATTATATAAATCTTATTTTTGCTATATCTTCTTAAAACAGCGTCTAATCGAGAAAAGGACAAAAATCTGTGACGACCTATATTTTTCATAAAAAATCTATTTTTTATATTATATAAATCTTATTTTTGCTATATCTTCTTAAAACAGCGTCTAATCGAGAAAAGGACAAAAATCTGTGACGACCTATATTTTTCATAAAAAATATATTTTTTTATATGAAAATCTTATTTTTGCTATATCTTCTTAAAACAGCGTCTAATCGAGAAAAGGACAAAAATCTGTCACGACCAATATTTTTCATAAAAATCTATTTTTTATATGAAAATCTTATTTTTGCTGTATCTTCTTAAAACAGCGTCTAATCGAGAAAAGGACAAAAATCTGTGACGACCTATATTTTTCATAAAAAATCTATTTTTTATATTATATAAATCTTATTTTTGCTATATCTTCTTAAAACAGCGTCTAATCGAGAAAAGGACAGAAATCTGTGACGACCTATATTTTTCATAAAAAATCAATTTTTTATATGAAAATCTTATTTTTGCTATATCTCCTTAAAACAGCGTCTAATCGAGAAAAGGACAAAAATCTGTGACGACCAATATTTTTCATAAAAAATCTATTTTTTATATGAAAATCTTATTTTTACTGTATCTTCTTAAAACAGCGTCTAATCGAGAAAAGGACAAAATTCTGTGACGACCTATATCTTTCATAAAAAATATATTTTTTTATATGAAAATCTTATTTTTGCTATATCTTCTTAAAACAGCGTCTAATCGAGAAAAGGACAAAAATCTGTGACGACCTATATTTTTCATAAAAAATATATTTTTTTATATGAAAATCTTATTTTTGCTATATATTCTTAAAACAGCGTCTAATCGAGAAGAGGACAAAAATCTGTGACGACCTATATTTTTCATAAAAAATCTATTTTTTATATGAAAATCTTATTTTTGCTATATCTCCTTAAAACAGCGTCTAATCGAGAAAAGCACAAAAATCTGTGACGACCAATATTTTTCATAAAAAATCTATTTTTTATATGAAAATCTTATTTTTGCTATATCTCCTTAAAACAGCGTCTAATCGAGAAAGGGACAAAAATCTGTGACGACCTATATTTTTCATAAAAAATCTATTTTTTATATCTTATTTTTGCTATTTCTCCTTAAAACAGCGTCTAATCGAGAAAAGGACAAAAATCTGTGACGACCTATATTTTTCATAAAAAATCTATTTTTTATATGAAAATCTTATTTTTGCTATATCTTCTTAAAACAGCGTCTAATCGAAAAAGGACAAAAATCTGTGACGACCTATATTTTTCATAAAAAATATATTTTTTTTATATGAAAATCTTATTTTTGCTATATCTTCTTAAAACAGCGTCTAATCGAGAAAAGGACAAAAATCTGTGACGACCTATATTTTTCATAAAAAATCTATTTTTTATATGAAAATCTTATTTTTGCTATATCTCCTTAAAACAGCGTCTAATCGAGAAAAGCACAAAAATCTGTGACGACCAATATTTTTCATAAAAAATCTATTTTTTATATGAAAATCTTATTTTTGCTATATCTTCTTAAAACAGCGTCTAATCGAAAAAGGACAAAAATCTGTGACGACCTATATTTTTCATAAAAAATCTATTTTTTATATGAAAATCTTATTTTTGCTATATCTTCTTAAAACAGCGTCTAATCGAAAAAGGACAAAAATCTGTGACGACCTATATTTTTCATAAAAAATATATTTTTTTTATATGAAAATCTTATTTTTGCTATATCTTCTTAAAACAGCGTCTAATCGAGAAAAGGACAAAAATCTGTGACGACCAATATTTTTCATAAAAAACCTATTTTTTATATGAAAATCTTATTTTTGCTATATCTCCTTAAAACAGCGTCTAATCGAGAAAAATCTGTGACGACCAATATTTTTCATAAAAAATCTATTTTTTATATGAAAATCTTATTTTTGCTATATCTCCTTAAAACAGCGTCTAATCGAGAAAAGGACAAAAATCTGTGACGACCTATATTTTTCATAAAAAATATATTTTTTTTATATGAAAATCTTATTTTTGCTATATCTTCTTAAAACAGCGTCTAATCGAGAAAAGGACAAAAATCTGTGACGACCAATATTTTTCATAAAAAATCTATTTTTTATATGAAAATCTTATTTTTGCTATATCTCCTTAAAACAGCGTCTAATCGAGAAAAGGACAAAAATCTGTGACGACCAATATTTTTCATAAAAAATCTATTTTTTATATGAAAATCTTATTTTTGCTATATCTCCTTAAAACAGCGTCTAATCGAGAAAAGGACAAAAATCTGTGACGACCTATATTTTTCATAAAAAATATATTTTTTTATATGAAAATCTTATTTTTGCTATATCTTCTTAAAACAGCGTCTAATCGAGAAAAGGAAAAAAACCTGTGACGACCTATATTTTTCATAAAAAATATATTTTTTATATGAAAATCTTATTTTTGCTATATCTTCTTAAAACAGCGTCTAATCGAGAAGAGGACAAAAATCTGTGACGACCTATATTTTTCATAAAAAATCTATTTTTTATATGAAAATCTTATTTTTGCTATATCTTCTTAAAACAGCGTCTAATCGAAAAAGGACAAAAATCTGTGACGACCTATATTTTTCATAAAAAATCTATTTTTTATATGAAAATCTTATTTTTGCTATATCTCCTTAAAACAGCGTCTAATCGAGAAAAGGACAAAAATCTGTGACGACCAATATTTTTCATAAAAAATCTATTTTTTATATGAAAATCTTATTTTTACTGTATCTTCTTAAAACAGCGTCTAATCGAGAAAAGGACAAAATTCTGTGACGACCTATATCTTTCATAAAAAATATATTTTTTTATATGAAAATCTTATTTTTGCTATATCTTCTTAAAACAGCGTCTAATCGAGAAAAGGACAAAAATCTGTGACGACCTATATTTTTCATAAAAAATATATTTTTTTATATGAAAATCTTATTTTTGCTATATCTTCTTAAAACAGCGTCTAATCGAGAAGAGGACAAAAATCTGTGACGACCTATATTTTTCATAAAAAATCTATTTTTTATATGAAAATCTTATTTTTGCTATATCTCCTTAAAACAGCGTCTAATCGAGAAAAGCACAAAAATCTGTGACGACCAATATTTTTCATAAAAAATCTATTTTTTATATGAAAATCTTATTTTTGCTATATCTCCTTAAAACAGCGTCTAATCGAGAAAGGGACAAAAATCTGTGACGACCTATATTTTTCATAAAAAATATATTTTTTTTATCTTATTTTTGCTATATCTCCTTAAAACAGCGTCTAATCGAGAAAAGGACAAAAATCTGTGACGACCTATAATTTTCATAAAAAATCTATTTTTTATATGAAAATCTTATTTTTGCTATATCTTCTTAAAACAGCGTCTAATCGAGAAAAGGACAAAAATCTGTGACGACCAATATTTTTCATAAAAAATCTATTTTTTATATGAAAATCTTATTTTTGCTATATCTCCTTAAAACAGCGTCTAATCGAGAAAAGGACAAAAATCTGTGACGACCAATATTTTTCATAAAAAATCTATTTTTTATATGAAAATCTTATTTTTGCTATATCTCCTTAAAACAGCGTCTAATCGAGAAAAGGACAAAAATCTGTGACGACCTATATTTTTCATAAAAAATATATTTTTTTATATGAAAATCTTATTTTTGCTATATCTTCTTAAAACAGCGTCTAATCGAGAAAAGGAAAAAAACCTGTGACGACCTATATTTTTCATAAAAAATATATTTTTTATATGAAAATCTTATTTTTGCTATATCTTCTTAAAACAGCGTCTAATCGAGAAGAGGACAAAAATCTGTGACGACCTATATTTTTCATAAAAAATCTATTTTTTATATGAAAATCTTATTTTTGCTATATCTTCTTAAAACAGCGTCTAATCGAAAAAGGACAAAAATCTGTGACGACCTATATTTTTCATAAAAAATCTATTTTTTATATGAAAATCTTATTTTTGCTATATCTCCTTAAAACAGCGTCTAATCGAGAAAAGGACAAAAATCTGTGACGACCTATATTTTTCATAAAAAATATATTTTTTTATCTTATTTTTGCTATATCTCCTTAAAACAGCGTCTAATCGAGAAAAGGACAAAAATCTGTGACGACCTATATTTTTCATAAAAAATACATTTTTTTATATAAAAATCTTATTTTTGCTATATCTTCTTAAAACAGCGTCTAATCGAGAAAAGGTCAAAAATCTGTGACGACCTATATTTTTCATAAAAAATCTATTTTTTATATGAAAATCTTATTTTTGCTATATCTTCTTAAAACAGCGTCTAATCGAGAAAAGGACAAAAATCTGTGACGACCTATATTTTTCATAAAAAATCTATTTTTTATATTATATAAATCTTATTTTTGCTATATCTTCTTAAAACAGCGTCTAATCGAGAAAAGGACAAAAATCTGTGACGACCTATATTTTTCATAAAAAATATATTTTTTTATATGAAAATCTTATTTTTGCTATATCTTCTTAAAACAGCGTCTAATCGAGAAAAGGACAAAAATCTGTCACGACCAATATTTTTCATAAAAATCTATTTTTTATATGAAAATCTTATTTTTGCTGTATCTTCTTAAAACAGCGTCTAATCGAGAAAAGGACAAAAATCTGTGACGACCTATATTTTTCATAAAAAATATATTTTTTTATATGAAAATCTTATTTTTGCTATATCTCCTTAAAACAGCGTCTAATCGAGAAAAGGACAGAAATCTGTGACGACCAATATTTTTCATAAAAAATCTATTTTTTATATGAAAATCTTATTTTTACTGTATCTTCTTAAAACAGCGTCTAATCGAGAAAAGGACAAAATTCTGTGACGACCTATATCTTTCATAAAAAATATATTTTTTTATATGAAAATCTTATTTTTGCTATATCTTCTTAAAACAGCGTCTAATCGAGAAAAGGACAAAAATCTGTGACGACCTATATTTTTCATAAAAAATATATTTTTTTATATGAAAATCTTATTTTTGCTATATCTTCTTAAAACAGCGTCTAATCGAGAAGAGGACAAAAATCTGTGACGACCTATATTTTTCATAAAAAATCTATTTTTTATATGAAAATCTTATTTTTGCTATATCTCCTTAAAACAGCGTCTAATCGAGAAAAGCACAAAAATCTGTGACGACCAATATTTTTCATAAAAAATCTATTTTTTATATGAAAATCTTATTTTTGCTATATCTCCTTAAAACAGCGTCTAATCGAGAAAGGGACAAAAATCTGTGACGACCTATATTTTTCATAAAAAATCTATTTTTTATATCTTATTTTTGCTATTTCTCCTTAAAACAGCGTCTAATCGAGAAAAGGACAAAAATCTGTGACGACCTATATTTTTCATAAAAAATCTATTTTTTATATGAAAATCTTATTTTTGCTATATCTTCTTAAAACAGCGTCTAATCGAAAAAGGACAAAAATCTGTGACGACCTATATATAAAAAATATATTTTTTTTATATGAAAATCTTATTTTTGCTATATCTTCTTAAAACAGCGTCTAATCGAGAAAAGGACAAAAATCTGTGACGACCTATATTTTTCATAAAAAATCTATTTTTTATATGAAAATCTTATTTTTGCTATATCTCCTTAAAACAGCGTCTAATCGAGAAAAGCACAAAAATCTGTGACGACCAATATTTTTCATAAAAAATCTATTTTTTATATGAAAATCTTATTTTTGCTATATCTTCTTAAAACAGCGTCTAATCGAAAAAGGACAAAAATCTGTGACGACCTATATTTTTCATAAAAAATCTATTTTTTATATGAAAATCTTATTTTTGCTATATCTTCGTCTAATCGAAAAAGGACAAAAATCTGTGACGACCTATATTTTTCATAAAAAATATATTTTTTTTATATGAAAATCTTATTTTTGCTATATCTTCTTAAAACAGCGTCTAATCGAGAAAAGGACAAAAATCTGTGACGACCAATATTTTCATAAAAAACCTATTTTTTATATGAAAATCTTATTTTTGCTATATCTCCTTAAAACAGCGTCTAATCGAGAAAAATCTGTGACGACCAATATTTTTCATAAAAAATCTATTTTTATATGAAAATCTTATTTTTGCTATATCTCCTTAAAACAGCGTCTAATCGAGAAAAGGACAAAATCTGTGACGACCTATATTTTTCATAAAAAATATATTTTTTTTATATGAAAATCTTATTTTTGCTATATCTTCTTAAAACAGCGTCTAATCGAGAAAAGG